>CM035129.1:163156687-163699187 GCA_020205605.1 Panax ginseng
CAAAGTGATGGAAGTCACGGGTTAGGAGGGAATCTTTTTGTATAACACTTCCCCTGATTCCCTACGATAGAAGATTATGTCTCATTAAAAATCTTGTTAAGAAAATCCCGTGGGAAAAACTTAACGAAGGGAAAAAGAGTACATATCTTTTACATAAATATCTTAATTGACTGTCTCGTTAAAACCTTGTCAGGAAAAACCCATTGTGATAAAAATCGTGACTAAGGAAAAAGAGTACAGTCTTCCCCTCAAAAGGAATTCATTACTTGATGAAATGTTATCATAAGTCTTTCAGTCGACACATTCCGATCTTTTTTCGAAGTTTTGCAAACGTTGCATTTGGTAGCGACTTTGTGAATAAGTCGGCTAGATTATCACATGATCGAATTTGATGCACATCTATATCACCCTTCTTTTGTAACTCATGTGTGAAGAAGAATTTAGGTGAAATGTGTTTTGTTCTATCTCCCTTGATATACCCTCTTCTTAGTTGAGCAATGCATACAGCGTTATCCTCATACAGAATTGTAGGAATGTCTTTGATTGATGGTAATCCACATGATTTTTGAATATGCTGAATAATTGACCTCAACCAAACACGATCTCTAACTTTGCTTCATGTATAAGCGAGAATCTCTGAGTGATTTGAAGATGTAATTTATCATAGTTTGCTTTGTGGATTTCCAGGATATAGCTGTGTCACAATATGTAAATACATAACCTGTTTGTGATCTTTCATTGTGTGTCTGATAAATATCCTGCATCGGCATATCCAACCAATTGCGACGTTGAATTTCTTAGATAAAATAACCCAAGATCTATACTTCCATGGAGGTATCTCAAAATGTGTTTGATCCCATCCCAATGTCTCTTAGTCGGAGAAGAACTGTATTTTGCTAACAAGTTGACAGCAAAAGTAATATCAAGTCGTGTACAGTTTGCAAGATACATAAGAGCACTTATTGCACTTAGGTATGGAACTTCAGGTCCAAGAACTTCTTCCCCACTTTCTAGAGGCCGAAATGGATCTTTATCAACTTCTAAAGATCGAACAACCATCGGTGTAGTCAAAGGATGAGCTTTATCCATATTAAAACGACTGAGAATCTTTTCAGCATATGTGGATTGATGAACAAAAATTTCAGATGCTAAATGCTCCACTTGTATTCCGAAATTAAATTTTTTCTTTCCAAGATCTTTCATTTCAAATTCATCTTTTAAATAAGTAACAGTTCTTGTGAGTTCTTCAGGAGTACCTGTAAGACCCCAGATTTTATGAAATAAAAGTATTCAATTTTTCTTATAATTATTATTCAGTAAATGGTTAAATTGATAAAAGTTTAAAGTTAAGGGTGATATATGTAAAATTTTCAAAATACGCAAGTGGTTATAAAATACTCATTTCTGTTGGGGAATATTCGTTTGGACGTGGAATATTCTTGTTGTCGAAAATAATATTACGACTGACGGTATGACCCATTTATGGGCCTCATAATGTAATAACCGCTTGGATGAAGAAAACGACAAGTTTGAGTTTTTATAAATAACTACAGTAGTAATTATCGTTAACATTTGTTGAAATACCCGATGGTTAAAAGTACGATGTACTGGCGTGGTTTGCACGATAGCACCAGTATTGCATAGTATTTTTGAATTATTGATTCTTACGTATGAAGGCACTACTCAATAATTGTTACAGTAAGTACTGTTCAATAATTTATTTTATTGGTTCAATAATTGCTGCGTTGATATTTTATATTATTGTTATTTCAATAATTGTCATTGCACAGTATTTTCCATTATCAAATCAATAATTCATATTATTTGATTAATATTATTAAATAGCATTATTGGCAATGTCTAGAAAATTCTGTCTAAGGAGAGGTTTGGTCACCTAATTGCATGGCAGCCAGAGAAATCCTTATCTGAAAGCCCCTATTTCCTCGAACCGCCTTTGGTTATCATAATTGTGATTACGTAATATTATTTGTGAATAATTAATTATTAATTTATATGATAAGGAAATATTTATTTGATGTGGATATAAATGATGGATTTATTTATGTGGATATAATTGAAGGAATTAATGTTGAGGTATTTTATCAGTATTTTTGTCGGAATGGAGGTATTAAAAATCAAACTAGTGTTCTTAAGATATATTGCGTGAGTTATAATTGTTAATCCAACCGTTGGATCGTTGTGATTTTTGGATATGTTATACATATATAAGTTGAGTATATGTCCAAAAATTTTGAACCGTTAAAAATTAACGTATGATTTATTATGAATTTTAAGAGGTGACTGGTTCAGAAATTATTAAAGTTTCTGAATTTATCATTTTGGTGAAAAATTCTAGAATGTGTGGGCCCCACCTATGGTTGGTGAAGAAATGTGCTGAAATTGTATTTCAAATGTGGTGGGTGACAATAGTAGCAGGTTAAGCCATCAGGTAGCAGATCAAGTCTGCTTCGGCGTGCTAACATTTTCCTATAAATAGAGGCTAAGTTAGAATTGAAAATCACACCGTAAACATAAGATTTCTTTCTCTCTATATTTATCAAACGTATTTTGTGAGTATTTAGATACTTTGAGAGTTGCTATTCAAAGGCAAGGTTCCTTCTTGCTTTACATTCCTATTCGAAATAACGCTTCTTTCGAGGTGTGGATTGTAAGGATTTTAAGGATTATTATGTTTATCATGTTTCATAATTTTTCTGACCTTCAAAAATTCTGGAAAAATTTGACATGATAATTTGATGAGTTTCCTTGATTGTGTCCAAAAATGGCGATTTTTGGATGTATAGATTAGGAGTTATGAATTTTATGAGAAAAGACTATTTTAAAAGTAAACACTTATAACTCCTTGTGGTTAACTCCAAAATTGGTGAAATTTTTATTGGGAGTACATCTATATAACATCAGTATATTCTGTAAATTTCAAAATTTTTGGACAAAAGTACAATTTTTGATAAATGTCTAAATATTCGGCAGATTTGACCATATGAAAAATAGTAAATGAATTTTAAAAATTCTGAGAAAAATATATGTTCAATATGGGACTATATTCTGCTAAATCCCAGAAAAGAAATATTTTTGGAACTGATTTGTTATTTTTCATGAAAATGGACTAGTTATGAATAAATGAATTAAATATGTTATGTGAAGTAAGAAAAGTGAAAAATAGGATTTTATGGCTTGAAAATCCTATATAAGGTATATGCAGATTTGTGATGAGGTATTTGGTTATTGGTGATAAAATCTTATGAGTTTGGCATTTTAGGATGATTAAATGCATTAATTAGTAAAGTGTAAACAATTAAAATAAATTATTTATAAGTTTAAGAAATTATTAAAATATTGTGATAATATTAATAATATTAGATTATGAGATTATTAAGTGATTTATAACATTTGAATTAGGGTTTTATAAATATTTATATGGATTTTATTGTGAAAGTTTATCTTTTTGTGTCGGGGTTACTATTCACGAGTTTCTATTCATAAGTCACAGTTCGTATATATATTTGTATCAAAACTCACAATATATTGTTGTATTTTGCACGACAATTGTAGTAATAAAGTTATAGTTATTTTCCGTACCATGTAATTGGCGACTCAGAATAGGTTGGATGGATTGGACCTATTTTGGGGGAGTCACGGTACCTACAAGATTCAAATCATCCACATATACAGCAATGATGAAAAATCCACTTTGTGATTTCTTAATAAAAACACATGGACATACTTGATCATTTATATATCCATCTTTTATTAAATAATCACTAAGTCGATTATACCACATACGACCAGAGTGTTTCAACTCATACAATGAGCGTTGTAACTTGATTGAATATATGTGACGTGGTCTTTGTGATTCAGCCATTTTCAACCCTTCGGGGATTCTCATGTAAATCTCACTGTCAAGTGAGCCATATAGGTATGCTGTTACAACATCCATCAGACGTGTTTCCAAACCTTCCATGGTTGTCATACCTATCAGAAAGCGAAAAGTGACTCCATCCATTACTAAAGAGTATGTATTCTGATAATCAATACCAGGTTTTTGTGAAAACCCTTGAGCTACAAATCGGGCTTTGTATCTCACAATTTCATTTTTCTCATTTCGCTTTCGTACAAATACCCATTTGTTTCCAACCGGGATTACACCCAGCGGTGTTTGGACTACTGGTCCAAATACTTCTCTTTTTAATATAGATTGTAGCTCAGTTTGAATAACATCTTTCTATTTTGGCCAATCTTTTCTTTTCCAACATTATTTCACGTTTTATGGTTCAGGATCCGTGTCAGGAATCAAAGTAATATCTGATGCTATAGAGAAAGCAAATATGTCATCAATCATGACTTTGCTTCGATCCCATATTTTTTCATCATGTACATAATTTATTGAGATCTCTTGGTATTCATCTCTTATCCCTTCACTGAGATTTTGAACCTCTTCTGGGGCTATTCCCACTCTTGGAATAAGTGCTACTTTTGGAGCGGGTATTCCTTCTGGGATTCCCTTATTTGCTTTTGATTTTCGTGGTATAGTGTCTTTTGCACCAATCGGTCTTCCACGCTTCTGGCGTGGTTTAGATTCTTCTATTACCTTATTCGTCAATTCTCCAGGAATTAATTTTTCAATAGGTATTTCTATCCTTGATGGAGTATTCACTGCAGGTGTATGTGACTTTATCACTTTTCTAGCATCATTAAATGCATCTGGCATTTGATTTGCAATATTTTGTAAATGAATAATTCTCTGAACTTCAATTTTACATTATCTTGTACGAGGATCAAGTGAATTTAAATCTGATGCATTCCATGATATTTCAGAGGGTTTTTTATTTAAAACTTTCTCTCCTCCTAATGGAGGAAATACAGTTTCATCAAAATGACAATCTACATAACGTGCAGTAAAAATATCTCCAGTTAAAGGCTCAAGATATCTGATAATAGAAGGAGAATCAAAACCAACATAAATACCTATTATTCGTTGGGCTCCCATTTTAGTTCTTTGTGTAGGTGCAATTGGAACATATATCGCACTTCCAAAAACTCGAAAGTGTGATATGTTGGGTATTTGTCCAGGAACTAAATGTAAAGGAGAAAATTTATGAAGAGTCGTTGGTCTTACTCGAATGATGGCTGCAACATGAAGAATTGCATGACCCCAAACTGAGGTAGGTAAGTTAGCCCTTAACATTAATGGTCGTGCAATTAGTTGAAGTCTTTTTATTAAAGATTCAGCTAAACTATTTTGTGTGTGAATATGAGGAACAGAATGCTCAATGGAGATTCCAATAGTCATACAAAAATTATTAAAAGTCATTGATGAAAATTCAGTTACGTTATCAAGTCGAATTAACTTGATTGGATGATCTGAGAACTGAGCCCGTAACTTGATTATTTTAGCAAGAAGTTTTGAGAAGGCAAAATTTTAAGAAGAGAGAAGACAAACATGAGAACATCTAGTTAAAGCATCTATTAAAACCATGAAATATCGAAATGGGCCAGACAATGGGTGAATAGGTCCACAAATGTCTCCTTGAATTCTCTCTAGGAATTTTGGGGCTTCTTTATAAACTTTTACTGGTGATGGTCGAACAATTAATTTTCCTCGAGAACACGCAGCACAAGGAAATTCACTACTAGGAAAAACCTTTTTATCTATGAGAGGATGACCAGTAGAATTTTTAATAATACGACGCATCATAGAAGTACCTGGATGACCGAGTAAGTATAAAGGATTTGGGATCTATGATTTTTGGAATCATAACAACATGAGACTCAATTGCTCTAATTATCATAGTATATAATCCAGAAGAAATTGAATGCAGTTTTTCTAGGATATTCTTTTTTTCAGAAATAGTAGAAGTGATGAGAAGATATTCATTTTCATTGGTTGTTTCAATGTGAAAACCATTTAGTCGAATATCTTTAAAACTAAGCAAATTTCTTCTTGATTTACTAGAATATAGAGCATCTTTAATAAAAACTTGTCTCATTTGGTAGAAAGAAACTAGTTTTTCCAAATCCCTCGATTAAATTTGATGTGCTAGAGATAGTTCCTATATTTCCTTTAGCTTTGACCAGTTGTGAAAAATATTTCTCACTTCGAAGGATTGTATGAGTTGTTGCACTACCTGCTAAACATATATCCTCCATATCCATTAAAAAATGGTTTGACACATATAAAAACATAAATAAGAAAAGTTACATTTCAAATATAATTTTATTCATGAGAAACACATACCACATATAGAATGAAAACTAATAATATTATACATAAATGGTGTTTAATTAAAACAAGAAATTAAATGATATCCCAAAAGATACTTTCAGAAGGTTCAGTAATATCAACAACCTTTTCCTCAATGTTGGTCATTGGTGGAACATCAACAATATTCAATTGATGATTAACAAAGTTTGTTTCTGTCTCCATTACTTTGTTTTTTTGAGACTCCTGGAATAAATTAACCAGATGCCTCGGCGTACGACAGGTACGCGATCAATGCCCATTCATCCCACACCTAAACACTTGCCACTTCTAGTGGCTTGAATTGTCGCGGTTCTGGAATTTGTTATTATGATGGCCTCGTTTATTCTTTCGTCCCCAAAACTTCTTATTATATGACCATCTCTTGTCACGTTTATTCTGCTAGAATGACGTGTTGTTAATATCTGGCAATGGGGTGGCACTCGTTGGCCGTACTTGATGGTTTTTCAACAAAAATTAATTATTCTTTTCTACAACAAGGAGGATAGACAACAAGTCACTGAATTTTGTGAACTTACTCTGTCTATATTGTTGTGACAGAATCATGTTGGTGTGGTGAAAATTTGAGAGTGTTTTCTCTAACATTTGGGTTTCAGAAACTGGATCTCCGCACAAAGCCAAAGTAGAGGTTATTCTATAAACATTGAAACTATATTCCGTAATTGATTTGTAATCTTGTAGCCTTAAATTAAGCCACTCAAATTTGGCATTAGGGAGAACAACCAATTTTTGGTGGTCAAATCTTTCCTTCAGTTGTGTTCATAAAGATAAAGGATCTTTGACTATTAAATACTCAGTCTTTAATCCTTCATCAATATGGCGACGAAGAAAAATTATGGCTTTTGCATTTTGTGCCGAAGTTGCTGTATTTCCTGATTCAATGGTCTTTTCTAACTCATTTGCACTAAGGTGCAATTCTACATCAAGTGCCCAAGCCAAATAGTTGTCTCCAGAGATTTTCAAAATAGAAAAATCTACTTTTGCCAAGTTTTCCATCTATTCTGGGTTAAAACACAATTATTATTTATTAAAACAATAAATAATTGCATGTATGATATAAAAAAATAAATTAAGTCACGACCTCAAGTGGTGATAAAATGCAAATATAAATATTCTTATATTTATATTATTAGCATAATACAAATGGATCTTCACCCGACATGCGGTAGATCGCATAGACAGGTTATTCCAATAGAATAATAAAGAATGGAATACAAATGATTATTCACCATGAATGCGGTAGACCGCACAGAGAAGTTATTCCAACAGAATAATAATTAATAATGGAACCAGGTCATGCGTAATACGCACAGACAGGATATTCCAACAAAATAATAAATAATGGAACCAGGTCATGCGTGATACGCACAGACAGGATATATATTCCAACAGAATAATAAAGAATGGAATAACAGAAGAATTTCACCATGTATGCGGTACTTCGCATATACAGGTTATTCTCACAATTTAATAAGCGGTAAAAAGGTTCTCACCAAGTCTTGTAAGATCAACAAGGATATATGGTACCTCTGTAAATAACATAATTTAAAATGGACAATAAAACATAAATAAAATTATATTATTGGTGGCATAGCCAAACCGGTAATATAATAATAAATTGCAAGAATTTAATTTTACCGTCTCAGTTGGTTAGAGCTTCGTGTTGATAACGTGTTATAAAACTTTAACAAAGCATACAAAGATATTCTTATAATTGCATAAATTTAGAGAGAATAAGTAAGAGATAAAGAGAGAGAAATCTTTCAGAGAAAATTCTCTATTCTTTCCTTCATCTTCATTTCCTCATATAGGCAACTCATAGGAAGAAACTCATGGGGGAAAGAAGAAAGGGGGGAATCACGGAGGGAAAAGGAACAAAGTGATGGAAGTCACGGGTTAGGAGGGAATCTTTTTGTATAACAAAAGCATCTCTCGTGAAAATTTTTAAACCTTTTTCAAATAATTAACAACCCGTTAAATTTGTAACGCTATTTATTGAACTCGTTTAAATAGCACAAGATCGTCAAATTATTTTGCTATAAAATTAATTGATTTAGTGGGTCCATAAAAGATTTTTTTATATAAAAAAAGAAGAAGCTAATCAAGTCATCCGACTCATTATATTTGAGTCCAAATAATGTTAAATGTTTCAAATATTTTGAGTCGAATAATGTGGCAACGTTACATATTTACATTATTCTTCTTGAAAAATTATAAGACTCAATTTTCATACAACAAAATTAAAATAAAAAAGGACGTAAGGGAATCAGAGGCAAAACTAGGGACGAAATTGATTGAGATTTGAGGGCCATGCCCCCCCCAAGATCTGATTTTTTTTTTGGGTCCTTAACACTAATATACAACAATTAGAAAGTATTTACAAAAATAAAACACACAAAATAATTACAAAAATAACAAAACACAGTATATTACTATTCCTAAAATCACGTATCATTAACTCTTACACGTCAGTTATTTTCCTTTCATATTTGTAACCAACCGCACCTAAATTCAAGCAACTGATGAAACATGCAATTCCAAATCAATCGGAATAACAGATCAACGCCAAATCAATCAGAGAAGCCAAAATCTTCTATCGCGACAACTCGACTACGATACAGGAGAAGATTTAAGCTTTCGTCATGGCGCAACTCGTAATCGGAGAAGACGAAACATGTTGTCGCGACGCATCTCTAAGATCGAAAATAGCATACAAAATCAACAACGCCTTCAAGTTCAGTAACCAAAAACTTAATTACTGCAGTGATTGTTGAATACAAGATCAACATCAACTTCGATACAAACACAGAGGTATTTGAGTTTAAAATTTATAAGCATATAGTTACCTATTGTTACTACGAATTACTATATTGGTTACCTTTCTTAAATTTTTCGCACTTAAAATTGTCACAAAATAAGAATACTGAATGTTTTGATTGCAAAATGTATTTCAAAACATGTTTTATATTATGGTTACTAAGGTTAAATAAATTAGTTATTGTTTGCTGCTGTATTGGTTACTGATTATTCTGTCTTGGTTACTGTGTAACATTATACTGCCTAATGTTGTATTAATTCTTGACTAATCTTTGTCTTGTTAATGTGTAATATTACTAATTAATGTTGAATTGGTTACTGACTAATGTTGACTTGGTTACTATGTAACATTCTTTTGGTTACTGACTAATGCTAACTTGCTTACTGTGTAAAACTATAATGGTTACTGATTAATCTTTGACTTGATTCTTGTATAAAATTATAATCTTGACTTGGTTCTTGATTAATCTTTGACTTGTTCTTGACTAAATGCAAACTTAATTAATGCAATGATTAATTGGTTCTTCGTAATATTGTTTCTTTGAAGCATATTAATGTACACTTCTACTTATATTTTTATATTAATGGTTACTTGTTAGCTACATTGGTTACATTCTTACAAAAGTTTGTCTTTAGTTGGTAACAAACAAATTATAATTGGTTGTTTTTACTATATAAAATGCAATGCAGAATGTATTTATCTTGTTGTTACTAAATAAATATGAGTTGATTACAATCTAAAATTGATTTGGTTACTGTATAATGTTGTCGTGATTAATATATAATGTTATGGTGTTTTATTTTGATTTGTTTTAATATGGTAGTTACTTATTGGCTACATTGGTTACTGTCTAATATGTATTTAGATATTGTAAGGTGTTTATTTGGTTAATATATAATGTTATTGTGTTTTATAATTGTTTTTTTTATATTGGTGGTTACTTATTGACTACATTGGTTACATTCATACAACTCGTTAAATCGATTATATATATTGGTTTGTTGTATACTATTTAATTAATTCTTGTATAATGTTTATTTGGTTCTTTGAATAATATTAATGTACACTTTGTCTCGATGTTTTTATATTCATGGTTACTTATTAGCTACATTAGTTACTTTCATACAACTCGTTAGTCTTTTTAGTTGATAACAAAACACATTATACTGGTTGTTTTTTACTATAAAATGCAATGAAAAATATGTTATGTTCTGGTTACTAAATATATATATGTTGGTACCTGTCTAATCTAAATTTGGATACTATATAATGTTGTTATGATTATTGTATAATATTAGTGTGTTTTATACTGGTTTGTTTTATATTGGTGGTTACTTATTGACTACATTGGTTAACTTCATACAACTGTTAGTCTTTAGTTGGTAACAAATTGATACGGTTGAAGAGAAGGCGTATCAGTTTATGGAAATATTTGATCCAGTTTATGGAAAGATTTGATAGATTATGGAAAGATTTGATCCAGTGGTAATTTGGTAATTTTTGTTAAGTTTGGAGTGTCGGATTTTGGCGTTTTCGGAGCTTAATTTCATTGGAAACGGGCCAACGATCAAAAGTCACAAACTTTGCTCGTGATGTGCATGGTTTTTTGGTCAAATTCCATCATTTAGGCCTTCAAAATGGCATGTAAAAATGTTGTTTATGTTCTGGTTACTAAGATTATGCAGTTCGGTTACTATCTAATATTGATTTGGTTACTTTATAATGTTTATTCAGTTGTTAGACTATGGAGATGATTCCAGTTGTGCTTTACTTCAACGGAACATAAACAAAAAGAGGGTAAATACATGAATATATAATTGTTTACTGTTAGTAACCATTAACCGCATGGTTGGTAACATTTTTGATGGTGTACAGTAACTAAAATTGTTATTGATTAATATTTTGATTTTTGATTCCATCATGAGTTATCAATATAATGTAAACAAATACATTGAACAATTGGTAACTGTTTTGAAACATTTTTATGTAAAATTGGTTACCCATCTAAAATAAAATGGTTACCTCCATATTCATATTTAGTTACCAACTGGACCATTTTTAAATAACTTTTATAACTATGTAATTTAAAAGTATCCATCAGCTAGATAAATGTGAACTCATACGTATACATTAAGCACTTGATAACCTGCTACGATATAAGTTTTAATTATTTGGTTACTAACAAAAACTAAAATGGTTACCCTTATATGCATGTTTGGATATCAACTGCACCTCTCAAACTATTTTTATTTTAATATGAGATCTATAAGTAACCATATATATAAATGAAAACTCTCACATGTACATTTAACAATTGATTTTGTCATGATACAAAGCTTAGAACTATCCGATTACTAATTACAAAGAACTATAATGTAACATAATAAAACAAAGAACCACATAATTATATGATAGTAACCAGAACAGGTTTTAATGGTAACCAAAACATAAATATCATGTAATGAAACCTAGTTTAGGCAATCCATGTATACTAAACAATTACATATTAACTAGAATAAAAATAACAGTAACCAAAATCCCACATCGAGGGCACAATAATAGTAGCCAAACGATAAGGTAACAGTAACCAAAACATAATAAAGAAGTAACCAAATAGTTATATGAAAAGTAACGAGAACATGTTTTAATGGAAACCAAAACAGAAACAACCTGTATAACCAACCCAGTTTAGACAACCCATGTATACTCTCACATGTACGTTTAACACTTGATATATGTCCTGATACAAGCTTGTAACTATCTGGTTACTACCAAAAAATAAAATGGTTACCTCTATATTCATATTTAGTTACCAACTGGACCATTTCCAAATAACTTTTATAAGAGTGTTAAGTTGGAATCTTATCAAGGCACTCTTGGTGAAGAAGTTCATTGGCGTTCCAAAAATGGATTCAAGCGGAAGGGTTGTTGGTCTTGGGATTGAGGCGCTCAATCAATCTAACTATAAGGTATGGAGGTCATGGATGGAGTCTTATCTTCTTGGAGAAGACTTGTGGGAAGTTGTTGGTGGAGATGATAAGGTGGCTCCTACACCCACGAAAAATAATGTTGATGCTGTAAAGAAGTGGAGGACTTCTAATGCAAAGGCGGAGTTCGTGTTGAAGAGATCTATCTCTCATGATTTGTTCGATCATATAGTTGGGTGTAAGTCGGCGTCTGAGATATGGAATACTCTTAATGGGTTATTTAACAAGAAAAATGTTGCCCGGCTACAATATTTGGAAAATGAGTTGGCGAATACTACTCAAGGTGATCTCTCTATTTCTCAATTTTTCTTGAAAATTAAAAATCTTTGTTTAGAAATTTCTTCTCTTTGACGGGAGAACCTATATCTCTAAGAAGCATGGATGAAGCGGAATATTATTCGTGGATTAAAAAAGGAGTACATTCCTTTTGTCACATCTATTCAAGGGTGGGCTCAAGAGCCATCTCTTGTTGAGTTTGAGAATCTTCTCTCTTCTCAAGAGTCTCTAGCTCAAAAAATGGCGACTGTTTCTTTATCTTCTCAAGGTGATGCCTTGTTCTCCGGAAAGAAGAAATTTTACATAAAGGAAAAAGAAAAAAAGAAAAGGAAAGACGGAGATGAAGAGCCATCAAGAATCGAGAATGGCAGCAAAAGCAGTGTCAAATGCTACCGCTGTCATAAGACTGGGCACCTCGGGAAAAATTGTTGAGTGAAGCTGAAGGGTGGCAATGTAGCTGATAAAAATGGCGAGGTCAAAGAAAATTGGGGTAATTGTTTCTCAGCAGAAACTACCTCAGTCAATGCTTGTGCTACCATCAACTTCAAGGAAGATTGGATCGTGGACTCTGGTTGTGGTCATCATCTTACCGACGACGATACCAAATTCTCTTGTATTCAAAATTATGAAGGTAATGAGGCTATTATCACAGCGAATAATACAATTCCTCCGGTAGAGAAGGAAGGTACTGTCACCTTCAATAACAATGGTGATCCTATCACTCTAAAGAGTGTGTATCATGTGTCGGGGATGAAAAAGAATCTTTTTTCGGTGGCTAATGCGGTAGATTCTGGTCACTATGTTTTGTTCGGGCCTAACGAGATAAATTATTTTCGAAATGTGTCCAAGGTAGAAGGGGATGTCGTCCACACTGGTAAAAGAGTTAAAGATTTATTTCTTCTATCTGTCTCAACTTCTTATGTTGATAAAATGAGTACAAATGATAGTGCTTCTCTTTGGCATGCTAGACCGAGGCACCTAAATATGGATAAGTTAAAAGTCATTGTGAATAAAAATTTGGTTGATGGTTTGCCTCATATTACTACTTTTAGTAATGGAGAACTTTGTGAGGGTTGTCAATATGGTAAGACACATCGTCTTCCATTTGATAGATCCCGAACAAGATATGAGGCACCATTGGAGCTTATTCATAGTGATGTGATGGGTCCTACTCGTACACGCACCTTTTCTGGTTATCGTTACATGGTGGTCTTTGTTGATGATTTTACTCGATTTACTTGGGTGTACTTTGTGGAAAGAAAATCTGAAGTGATTTTCAGGTTTATGGAATTTAAAGAGAAGGTTGAAGGTGAGCTCCAAAGGAAGATCAAGCGGTTGAGGACCGATAATGGAGGAGAATATACTTCTCGGGAGTTCAATATCTTTTGCTCGAAACATGGCATTCAGAGGCAACTTACTTGTGCTGACACTTCTCAGCAAAATGGCATAGCAGAAAGGAAAATTCGGCATCTCACTGAGACGTGCAAGAGTTGGTTGTATGCCCTCTCAGCCCGATTCATTTGAAGTCTCCATATGAGATGATGTATAACGAGAAGCCCAATATGAAAGACTTCAAGGTCTTTGGTTCAGTTTGCTATGTTCATATTCCAGATTCACAGAGATCTAAATTGGATGCCAAGGCGAGAAAATGTATCTTCACCTATTATGATGAAAGAAAAAAAAAGTGTGAAATGCATGGACCTCAAACTTCGCAAAATGTAAAGTTTCTCGGGATATGGTGTTTGATGAAATCTCATCTTATTATAGCCCCTTTTGGTGTCTTTGTTGGTGCTCCTTCAACAATTGAAGAACATGAAGAATTGCCTATGAGTTTGCTAACTCTACCTCTTCTAGTATTTCATCATCACCGCCATCACCAAAGATGTCTAAAAGCTCTTCTTCTTCAAAATTAAGGAGTCCGGTGATAGGGGAGTCAAGTAAATTCTCGAAGTGGAGCAAGAGGAGAATGCTATTTTGGAGGAAACAAATGCTCCAAGAATGACTCGATCCGGAAGGCAAGTCATTGTCTTTATCTGTTATCGAGATGGTAATCTGCAAAGACTTGTCATTGCTTTAGTCTTTGGTCCTATTTATAAAATGAGCCCTCTTCTTTTGATGAAGCAAAAGATGTTAAAGAATGGGAGGAAGCCATGGATGAAGAGATACTTGACTTATAAAAAATGAAACTTGGGATCTTGTGCAAAGCCCAAGGATGTGAAGCTGGTATCTTGCAAATGGGTGTACAAATTAAAAAAGAAAGCAGATGGGAGTATTGATAGATTCAAAGCAAGGCTTGTTGCAAAAGGCTTCTCTCAAGTATATGGAGAAGATTATGAAGAGACATTTAGCCCGGTAGCAAAAATGATATCTGTTAAGTTATGATCTCTTTGGCGGCATCTCTTGGTTGGAAGTTATGTCAGCTTGATGTAAAGAATGCTTTCCTATATGGCGAGATTGATAACGAAATCTACATGGAGCAACCACTTGGCTATGTTTCTTCAACTCACCCAGATTATGTGTGCAAACTTAAGAAGGCTCTCTATGGCCTTAAACAAGCTCCGAGGGCGTGAGTACGGTAAGATTCTTTGAAATTTTTACAATTTTGTGGTTATTTTGCTTCTAACTTTCGATTCTAGTTTATTTGTAAAGAAGCAAGGATCACTACACATGATTGTTTTATTATATGTGGATGATATGATCATTACCGGTAATAATGAACGAGAGGTTGCTAAGCTTCGGGCTGAACTCTCTATTCGATTTGAGATGAAAGATTTGGGAGAGTTAAGTCATTTTCTTGGCTTGAAGTGAAAAAGGTGAATGATGGGATTTTTCTATCTCGAAAAGCTATGCCAAAGCTTGTTGATAGGTTTGGAATAAAGAAAAGCAAGAACTGTTCCACTCCTCCTCGAGCCCTAACTTTAAAATTAGAGGCGTAATGAAAGTAAACTTTTGTCGATTCCAGGACCTTATCGTGTTTCTTGTTGGTAGTCTAATTTATTTAACTATTACAAGGCCAGATATTTCATTTTCTGTTGGGCTTGTTAGTCGCTATATGCAAGAGCCACGAAAATCTCACCTTGATGCGTCGAAGCGGATATTGAAGTATGTGAACTCTACTTATGACATGGGACTTCTTTACAAGAAAGGGGTTGAATTTTCTCTACTTGGGTTCACGGATCAGATCTAGGAGGTGATTTGGATGATCGAAAATCTACCTCTGTACGTATGTTTTTCTTGTGGTTCTAAGATGTGTTTCTTGGTGTAGTAAAAGCAAGACTCTGTCTCGCTTTCTACCATCAAGCAAAGTATAAGGCTTCCACTGGTCGCCAAGAATGCACTTGGCTTCGTCGGCTTGTTGGGGATGTGTTTTCACCTATTCATAAACCTACAAAACTTCTTGATAATCAAAGTGCTATAAAGTTGGCTACTAATCCAGCAGTGTCACGCAAGAACAAAACATATTGAGATCGAGCATCATTTCATTCGTGAGAAGGCACTTGATTTTAACAATTGAAGTATCGGAAGTGTGGAGCAAGGACAACATTGCGATATTTTCACAAAGTCTTTATCCAAGGACAATTCGAGAATCTTCGTGCGAGCTTGGACTTATTTCCAAAAGTTCACTTTAAGGGGTGTTAAAATTTTAAAGTAAACTTTTGGTAATTAATTATTAATTTAAATATTTTATTTTTTGAGGGATGTAGTGAGGATTAATGTATTTGAGATTTTCAATATCTAGAACATTGTAGAGCATGCTTGCACTTGATATCCTTCTTGAGCCTTCCATCATCATCTAGAACCTTCATTTTTCCAAATCTCCACCTACCTTGATCTAGAACCTTCACCAATGCTCACTAAGTTAGAATTCTTGAACCTTCCAAACTTTCACTTACCTTGAGCTTCTAGACCTTTCTCTAGTCACCTATAAATACACCCCCTCCCACCACCCAAAATCACCAAGCCAACACAAACACAAATCACCAACAACAACTACCTTTGCAAGCTTGTTCCTACTTTCTCTTTTGTAAGCTTTCTCTTTTGTAAGCTTTTGGTTGTAAGCTTGTAATTTAGATTCCTCCATAATAAAGGTTTTTCTTCCCTCATTTATTTGGAGCTATATTCTAATTTCTTCGTTCTTCTTCAACTTCGGTTGTGAGTCTTGGGCTAGTGGAAATTTATTTTTCACTATTCTAAGGAAGCAATTTCCGGAATTTGGAATTTGTCTTTCTTCACATTCCATTCAGATATGGGTTGTTGAAAGGGGAGGTCCAATGCTTGTTGCAGCATATCTCCCTTTACAGACCTTGCTTGCAGCAATCATGGCTTCTCTCTTTTTAAGTGAGGCATTCTCTTTAGGAAGGTGGGTATCAGCAACACAATAATTGAACATAGCTTATTCCTATATTCTACTAGGAGTGGATCATCATTCTAATTTTTAAATCTTGATATTTGTCATTGATTTGTATCCATCCACCTAATCTTCACTTTGTCCGAAGACTTGGTTTGGTTATCTGAACCTGAATGGATGAGTAGAATATGCTGAATTGATGAGTTGAATATGCTTCATATTTTATATATAAAATTATTATTCTAGTCGTATATTAAACCTCAGCTAATTTTTGTTCATTCGAGCAGCATCCTTGGAGCAGTGCTAATCATATTAGGATTCTACTTAGTTGTATGGGGTAAGAATGAGGAAAGCAAATTCAAGACAGAAATAGAAGCGCTAATATCAAAAGTGGAGACCGGGCATGAAGAATCCTTCCTCATCGAACCACTAATGGCTACATCCAACAACTCCTAGTATATACACATCATATACATATGCCCGGAGGTAAAAGTTATCAAACTTTGTTAGACCTCAGAAGCATCAATTAAGAGTTGTAAGCATCTATCCTAATTAGAAAATCTAAATCAGAGGGATCAAACCAACTACTATACTATAAATTTGATCGGATTTCATTTATTTACTAATACTGATCTTTCTGAGAAGTTGCTACATATTTACACAGCACCATAACATAAAAACTAAAACAAATCTCTACTCATTTTTTTTAAAAATAAAGATAAAGATCAATACAAAAATCATACTTATAGATTTCTGATCTAGAGAACATGGCTAGACCATGTGAGAACTGGAGCTGTGCTCTTCTTCTGGGTACCAATATCTATTATAAAACCATGTAGAATCTGCAGCTACAGCCTCACTGTCTTGGTTACGATGCCAAGTGTAATACGCATGTGTGCGATTTTTAATCTCAAGAATAGCATGCCCAAAACTGGCTTCATGATATGCTGAGTAACTAGGTTGTGGCTCTATGAAACTGCACAAATAAGTAATGCTTCTCAGTTACTAGTCTGGTATTCTCAACTCAACAACACCTTTATCCCTAGTTTAGGTAGGCTACAAAATGTATTAATCAGCAACAGTAAAAAATATAAAATAGTCTGCTAGTGCTAATTTTTTTTCTCTATTTAGCATATAGTGAGATGTGACTGACATTAGAAGAGTTAATCCTACCTAGCAGCAATGCCTTCAATGTTTCCTCCGTCACCAATGGTAATGTACACAGGAGCAGAAGCATCCCTGACTGGTGTGCAGAGTCCATCTGTTATGTTATACTTCACATTCGATATTCGTTCCTATATATACAGCATATATTGGATTAGAATACAACTAAAGCTACTCTTTGTGTATGTATACCACATTTTCTTGAGTTTATACTGACATAAATTAAACAATGTCTTAAAAAGTTAGATTTTTCTTTAGGGAGTTGCACTCCGGAAAAAAGGTATGCATCAACAAATTAAGCACCAACTAAGCAAGGTAGATGATGAGTGGTAGCTAAACTAGCATAACTATGAAATATTATAATTCTTTTTAAAAGAACGGAAAGATACCGATCGCTCATAAGAATGAACATGACCAGCAAAAACGAGATCAACTTTGTTCTGAACAAACCAGGGCTCAAACATCACCCTCATGCTCTCTCCTTCCATGTAGTGGTAGTTATAACTGTTATACCACGGAGAGTGAAGGAGAACGATCAACCATGGAGTCTCTGCTCTGTTTATTTTATTGAATTCTTGTTCAAGCCAATTATATTGTGGAGTGTATTTACCTGAAATAAGCACAGATGGTAACTAAATTGAGAGGGTTTTGTAATTAGGCATTTAGACACAAACTTTACGAAAATCTAAGTAGTTTCTTACCATAGGCTGAATAGGAAGAAAGGACGATGATATATGCCGATGCACGCTTAATGGAATACCAAAGAGGGGATGTACTCTGGGACACCCTGTAGGGTACATGGTATCGGTGCTTGTATGGCTTGAAAGGTTCATATTCTCCCTACAAAAAGAAAAACATTCTAATAAATAACCTTAAGAAAGATCAACCATATAAGTGGCTTAAGTTGATTGAGGTCTTACGATCTCAGGGGCAAAATCAATTTCATGATTGCCAGCAGTCCAAATCCATGGCTGGTAAGCGGTACTCTTCTCTACAAATCGAGCCCATGTGTCCCACCTTATGTTGTCATGAAGGGGTAATGGTCTGCATATGAAAGATCACCAACAAATAACACAGCCTGACCTTTTGAGTTGGACACATAATGCTCCAATGTTTGATTTGAGTCATATGTTTGTCCCAAATCACCTGCATTTATATAATGTAGCTAAGTTATAGAATAAACTATCAGAATTGAGTAAATGGATAGGAAAAGATCCTTGTAACTTGCAGTTTGTAGCAATCTAGGTACTGACCCATAATGCCAAATGTGTAGGGAACATCAGGTCCTACTTTGGGGGGAGTTGTGAATGAGAATCTACGTTTAGTCTCGTGTTTCCCAAGTTCATAGAAGTACCGTGTGTTGAACTGCATTTAGACACCAAAATTTAGTTTCATATACTTACTATTATCACAGTAATCCTGCTTCAAGTTCAACTATAGTTGAGCAAAACTTATTAAAGGTGACTGCTCTTCCTTCTTCAGTGATCAACTATATACAGATAATTAATTCCTTTTCTCCTTTCAGAAATTTTGTATACATTGAGACATTTTGGATCTTGAACAAGCTAAGAATGATGATAACGGGAATCAGAATAACAAGTGAACGTATTCGAAAAACATAAGAAATTTTTCTATCAGCATATTAAAACTGGAGTATTATAGTTTATTTCGTACAATTGTGAAATTGACCTTTAATCTTTGAAGGGTGGCATGGTGAATGTAACCAGAAGTATAATTGGAGTATCTGTAAGAGGTGGTTATAGAACGTGTCTCGTGCTTGTGATGGTGATGGTACTTGTGGTTATTGCCATGATCATGATCATTAGAAGCTTCCCAGTATGTCACCACATTGGGGTGTTGCTCTAGCTGTGTCACCCATGAGATGATCACACTCCTTCCCACATGATACCCTTGTGTTATGTGAACCTGCATATATATATATATATATATATATATATATATATATATATATATATATTGTAAATGATCAAAATTATAGGTACAAATTGTATGGTGAATGCAGCATTACTACTACTCCCTCCAATCCAAAAAGAGTCTCATTTGACTACTTATTTATAAAAAAAATTAACATAAACAATTTTATTATTATACTACACAACTAATACTACTAACTTACTTATTGTTTATAGGGATATATATATATATATAACAAAAATATCTTTAATGTTATTTGTAAAGTCATAATTTTACAGATTCGACGAAATGAGAAGAGGAACATTTGAAATAATAATCGTGCAGTAGAGTATATTCAATTTTAAATATACACACGTATGTATATATATATATATATATATAGAGAGAGAGAGAGAGAGAGAGTACCTGCTCTGGTGCATTATAGCCGGGAGGTGATGGGAATTTCTCAACTGGCATGTCAATGGAGGCTTCAGGTTTTCTGATATATTGACTTGTCACAGCTCCATTGCAAAGTCGGGCAAAATGAAACAGCAGGAATAAACTT
The DNA here is from genome assembly GCA_020205605.1 of Panax ginseng. Taxonomy (NCBI): domain Eukaryota; kingdom Viridiplantae; phylum Streptophyta; class Magnoliopsida; order Apiales; family Araliaceae; genus Panax; species Panax ginseng. The sequence goes on from CM035129.1 coordinate 163,177,040, forward strand.
GTTATAAAAAACCAGCTTGTATCCATTTTTATGGGAAAGAGAGGAGTAGCAGTGGATGGAAGGGGAGGATGATGATGATGAATATAGTACGTAGCCACGTATGGTTAGTGGTTGAGATTATTGTGGAGTCTATGAGAGATTTTGGTGCTCCTGTTCTGATACCATATCATTTTTGTTTATATGGGACTCTGGAGATCAATTACTCGATAAGGGAATATTCTCACTTGGATAAATTTTCAATAAGAATTATCACTTGACTAAATTGGAATATACTATAAATTTATAGTATGAATTATTTTAAGGCAAAAATAGATCTTCGTTTTCCATAATTGAATACGCCATCTCTCAATGTTATGTACAAAAAAATATTTTTATAATTTATTAAAATATTATTATTAGGAAAAGATACTGTGATGTCTCATTATTTATTTAATTCTAGAATAGTGTTTTGTTTTGAACATAATACCAGCCCATTAGCATTTTATAATCTCTCGTGTTCTTATTTTAATTATTATTTGTGTAATTCTCTTCTAAACCAAATATGTGAATTTTAACTATTATGTTTAAAGGATAAAAATAATATTTAAGATTAAAGATATAATAATAGTCATTCAAAATATTTGTTATGCATACACTGCAAACACGATGTGTGTGATATATTTTTTTTAGTAATAATAAAAAAATTTAATATAAATGAACTTATGATGATGGAAAAGAAGAGTATGTGTGTATAAGAGAAGACAATATCTGCGTGGGGACTGTATAATGTGAGAGAATTTAAGAGATTCAATGGAGTTTTTATTTATTTTTTAAGATAAGTTGGCCAAAGAACGGTTCCCGTTTTATAGTAGAGATTTCACTCAAGTAAACGTACTAACTAACAAAAGTGTTTGGTTCAGTTTGCTATGTTCATATTCCAGATTCACAGAGATCTAAATTGGATGCCAAGGCGAGAAAATGTATCTTCATCGGTTATGATGAAAGAAAAAAGGGTGGAAATGCATGGACCCTGAAACTCGCAAATGTAAAGTTTCTCGGGATATGGTGTTTGATGAAATCTCATCTTATTATAGCCCCGGTGGTGTCTTTGTTGGTGCTCCTTCAACAATTGAAGAACATGAAGAATTGCCTATGAGTTTGCCAACTCCTACCTCTTCTAGTATTTCATCATCACCGTCATCACCAGTGATGTCTAAAAGCTCTTCTTCTTCAAAATTAAGGGAGTCTGGTGATAGGGGGAGCGAAGTAAATTCTCGCGAAGTGGAGCAAGAGGAGAATGCTATTTTGGAGGAAACAAATGCTCCAAGAATGACTCGATCCTAAGGCAAGTCATTAAGCCGATTAGATTATCGAGATGGTAATCAATAAGCACTTGTCATTGCTTTAATCTCGGTCCTATTTATAAAATGAGCCCTCTTCTTTGATGAAGCAAAAGATGTTAAAGAATGGGAGGAAGCCATGGATGAAGAGATACTTGCACTTATAAAAAATGAAACTTGGGATCTTGTGCCAAAGCCCAAGGATGTGAAGCTGGTATCTTGCAAATGGGTGTACAAATTAAAAAAGAAAGCAGATGGGAGTATTGATAGATTCAAAGCAAGGCTTGTTGCAAAAGGCTTCTCTCAAGTATATGGAGAAGATTATGAAGAGACATTTAGCCCGGTAGCAAAAATGATATCTGTTCGGGTTATGATCTCTTTGGCGGCATCTCTTGGTTGGAAGTTATGTCAGCTTGATGTAAAGAATGCTTTCCTATATGGCGAGATTGATAACGAAATCTACATGGAGCAACCACTTGGCTATGTTTCTTCAACTCACCCAGATTATGTGTGCAAACTTAAGAAGGCTCTCTATGGCCTTAAACAAGCTCCGAGGGCGTGGTACGGTAAGATTGCTGAGTACTTACAATTTTGTGGTTATTTTGCTTCTAACTCAGATTCTAGTTTATTTGTAAAGAAGCAAGGATCACTACACATGATTGTTTTATTATATGTGGATGATATGATCATTACCGGTAATAATGAACGAGAGGTTGCTAAGCTTCGGGCTGAACTCTCTATTCGATTTGAGATGAAAGATTTGGGAGAGTTAAGTCATTTTCTTGGCTTGGAAGTGAAAAAGGTGAATGATGGGATTTTTCTATCTCAGGAAAGCTATGCCAAGAAGCTTGTTGATAGGTTTGGAATAAAGAAAAGCAAGAACTGTTCCACTCCTCTCGAGCCTAACTTTAAAATTAGGCGTAATGAAAGTAAACTTTTGTCAGATTCCCGACCTTATCGTGCTCTTGTTGGTAGTCTAATTTATTTAACTATTACAAGGCCAGATATTTCATTTTCTTGGGCTTGTTAGTCGCTATATCTGAGAAGAGCCACGAAAATCTCACCTTGATCTTGTGAAGCGGATATTGAAGTATGTGAACTCTACTTATGACATGGGACTTCTTTACAAGAAAGGGGTTGAATTTTCTCTACTTGGGTTCACAGATGCAGATCTAGGAGGTGATTTGGATGATCGAAAATCTACCTCTGGGTATGTGTTTTCTTGTGGTTCGGCATGTGTTTCTTGGTGTAGTAAAAAGCAAGACTCGGTCTCGCTTTCTACTACTGAAGCAAAGTATAAGGCTTCCACTCACAGCTTCAAGAATGCACTGGCCATTTCGGCTTGTTGGGGATGTGTTTTCACCTATTCATAAACCTACAAAACTTCTTGGTGATAATCAAAGTGCTATAAAGTTGGCTACTAATCCGGTGTGTCACGCAAGAACAAAACATATTGAGATCGAGCATCATTTCATTCGTGAGAAGGCACTTGACGGAACAATTGAAGTATCGGAAGTGTGGAGCAAGGACAACATTGCAGATATTTTCACAAAGTCTTTATCCAAGGGACAATTCGAGAATCTTCGTGCAGAGCTTGGACTTATTTCCAAAAGTTCACTTTAAGGGGGTGTTAAAATTTTAAAGTAAACTTTTGGTAATTAATTATTAATTTAAATATTTTATTTTTTGAGGGATGTAGTGAGGATTAATGTATTTGAGATTTTCAATATCTAGAACATTGTAGAGCATGCTTGCACTTGATATCCTTCTTGAGCCTTCCATCATCATCTAGAACCTTCATTTTTCCAAATCTCCACCTACCTTGATCTAGAACCTTCACCAATGCTCACTAAGTTAGAATTCTTGAACCTTCCAAACTTTCACTTACCTTGAGCTTCTAGACCTTTCTCTAGTCACCTATAAATACACCCCCTCCCACCACCCAAAATCACCAAGCCAACACAAACACAAATCACCAACAACAACTACCTTTGCAAGCTTGTTCCTACTTTCTCTTTTGTAAGCTTTCTCTTTTGTAAGCTTTTGGTTGTAAGCTTGTAATTTAGATTCCTCCATAATAAAGGTTTTTCTTCCCTCATTTATTTGGAGCTATATTCTAATTTCTTCGTTCTTCTTCAACTTCGGTTGTGAGTCTTGGGCTAGTGGAAATTTATTTTTCACTATTCTAAGGAAGCAATTTCCGGAATTTGGAATTTGTCTTTCTTCACATTCCATTCAGATATGGGTTGTTGAAAGGGGAGGTCCAATGCTTGTTGCAGCATATCTCCCTTTACAGACCTTGCTTGCAGCAATCATGGCTTCTCTCTTTTTAAGTGAGGCATTCTCTTTAGGAAGGTGGGTATCAGCAACACAATAATTGAACATAGCTTATTCCTATATTCTACTAGGAGTGGATCATCATTCTAATTTTTAAATCTTGATATTTGTCATTGATTTGTATCCATCCACCTAATCTTCACTTTGTCCGAAGACTTGGTTTGGTTATCTGAACCTGAATGGATGAGTAGAATATGCTGAATTGATGAGTTGAATATGCTTCATATTTTATATATAAAATTATTATTCTAGTCGTATATTAAACCTCAGCTAATTTTTGTTCATTCGAGCAGCATCCTTGGAGCAGTGCTAATCATATTAGGATTCTACTTAGTTGTATGGGGTAAGAATGAGGAAAGCAAATTCAAGACAGAAATAGAAGCGCTAATATCAAAAGTGGAGACCGGGCATGAAGAATCCTTCCTCATCGAACCACTAATGGCTACATCCAACAACTCCTAGTATATACACATCATATACATATGCCCGGAGGTAAAAGTTATCAAACTTTGTTAGACCTCAGAAGCATCAATTAAGAGTTGTAAGCATCTATCCTAATTAGAAAATCTAAATCAGAGGGATCAAACCAACTACTATACTATAAATTTGATCGGATTTCATTTATTTACTAATACTGATCTTTCTGAGAAGTTGCTACATATTTACACAGCACCATAACATAAAAACTAAAACAAATCTCTACTCATTTTTTTTAAAAATAAAGATAAAGATCAATACAAAAATCATACTTATAGATTTCTGATCTAGAGAACATGGCTAGACCATGTGAGAACTGGAGCTGTGCTCTTCTTCTGGGTACCAATATCTATTATAAAACCATGTAGAATCTGCAGCTACAGCCTCACTGTCTTGGTTACGATGCCAAGTGTAATACGCATGTGTGCGATTTTTAATCTCAAGAATAGCATGCCCAAAACTGGCTTCGCGATATGCTGAGTAACTAGGTTGTGGCTCTATGAAACTGCACAAATAAGTAATGCTTCTCAGTTACTAGTCTGGTATTCTCAACTCAACAACACCTTTATCCCTAGTTTAGGGTAGGCTACAAAATGTATTAATCAGCAACAGTAAAAAAATATAAAATAGTCTGCTAGTGCTAATTTTTTTTTCTCTATTTAGCATATAGTGAGATGTGACTGACATTAGAAGAGTTAATCCTACCTAGCAGCAATGCCTTCAATGTTTCCTCCGTCACCAATGGTAATGTACACAGGAGCAGAAGCATCCCTGACTGGTGTGCAGAGTCCATCTGTTATGTTATACTTCACATTCGATATTCGTTCCTATATATACAGCATATATTGGATTAGAATACAACTAAAGCTACTCTTTGTGTATGTATACCACATTTTCTTGAGTTTATACTGACATAAATTAAACAATGTCTTAAAAAGTTAGATTTTTCTTTAGGGAGTTGCACTCCGGAAAAAAGGTATGCATCAACAAATTAAGCACCAACTAAGCAAGGTAGATGATGAGTGGTAGCTAAACTAGCATAACTATGAAATATTATAATTCTTTTTAAAAGAACGGAAAGATACCGATCGCTCATAAGAATGAACATGACCAGCAAAAACGAGATCAACTTTGTTCTGAACAAACCAGGGCTCAAACATCACCCTCATGCTCTCTCCTTCCATGTAGTGGTAGTTATAACTGTTATACCACGGAGAGTGAAGGAGAACGATCAACCATGGAGTCTCTGCTCTGTTTATTTTATTGAATTCTTGTTCAAGCCAATTATATTGTGGAGTGTATTTACCTGAAATAAGCACAGATGGTAACTAAATTGAGAGGGTTTTGTAATTAGGCATTTAGACACAAACTTTACGAAAATCTAAGTAGTTTCTTACCATAGGCTGAATAGGAAGAAAGGACGATGATATATGCCGATGCACGCTTAATGGAATACCAAAGAGGGGATGTACTCTGGGACACCCTGTAGGGTACATGGTATCGGTGCTTGTATGGCTTGAAAGGTTCATATTCTCCCTACAAAAAGAAAAACATTCTAATAAATAACCTTAAGAAAGATCAACCATATAAGTGGCTTAAGTTGATTGAGGTCTTACGATCTCAGGGGCAAAATCAATTTCATGATTGCCAGCAGTCCAAATCCATGGCTGGTAAGCGGTACTCTTCTCTACAAATCGAGCCCATGTGTCCCACCTTATGTTGTCATGAAGGGGGTAATGGTCTGCATATGAAAGATCACCAACAAATAACACAGCCTGACCTTTTGAGTTGGACACATAATGCTCCAATGTTTGATTTGAGTCATATGTTTGTCCCAAATCACCTGCATTTATATAATGTAGCTAAGTTATAGAATAAACTATCAGAATTGAGTAAATGGATAGGAAAAGATCCTTGTAACTTGCAGTTTGTAGCAATCTAGGTACTGACCCATAATGCCAAATGTGTAGGGAACATCAGGTCCTACTTTGGGGGGAGTTGTGAATGAGAATCTACGTTTAGTCTCGTGTTTCCCAAGTTCATAGAAGTACCGTGTGTTGAACTGCATTTAGACACCAAAATTTAGTTTCATATACTTACTATTATCACAGTAATCCTGCTTCAAGTTCAACTATAGTTGAGCAAAACTTATTAAAGGTGACTGCTCTTCCTTCTTCAGTGATCAACTATATACAGATAATTAATTCCCTTTCTCCTTTCAGAAATTTTGTATACATTGAGACATTTTTGGATCTTGAACAAGCTAAGAATGATGATAACGGGAATCAGAATAACAAGTGAACGTATTCGAAAAACATAAGAAATTTTTCTATCAGCATATTAAAACTGGAGTATTATAGTTTATTTCGTACAATTGTGAAATTGACCTTTAATCTTTGAAGGGTGGCATGGTGAATGTAACCAGAAGTATAATTGGAGTATCTGTAAGAGGTGGTTATAGAACGTGTCTCGTGCTTGTGATGGTGATGGTACTTGTGGTTATTGCCATGATCATGATCATTAGAAGCTTCCCAGTATGTCACCACATTGGGGTGTTGCTCTAGCTGTGTCACCCATGAGATGATCACACTCCTTCCCACATGATCCCCTTGTGTTATGTGAACCTGCATATATATATATATATATATATATATATATATATATATATATATATATATATATATAAAATGATCAAAATTATAGGTACAAATTGTATGGTGAATGCAGCATTACTACTACTCCTCAATCCAAAAAGAGTCTCATTTGACTACTTATTTATAAAAAAAATTAACATAAACAATTTTATTATTATACTACACAACTAATACTACTAACTTACTTATTGTTTATAGGGATATATATATATATAAACAAAATATCTTTAATGTTATTTGTAAAGTCATAATTTTACAGATTCGACGAAATGAGAAGAGGAACATTTGAAATAATAATCGTGCAGTAGAGTATATTCAATTTTAAATATACACACGTATGTATATATATATATATATATATATAGAGAGAGAGAGAGAGAGTACCTGCTCTGGTGCATTATAGCCGGGAGGTGATGGGAATTTCTCAACTGGCATGTCAATGGAGGCTTCAGGTTTTCTGATATATTGACTTGTCACAGCTCCATTGCAAAGTCGGGCAAAATGAAACAGCAGGAATAAACTTGTTATAAAAAACCAGCTTGTATCCATTTTTATGGGAAAGAGAGGAGTAGCAGTGGATGGAAGGGGAGGATGATGATGATGAATATAGTACGTAGCCACGTATGGTTAGTGGTTGAGATTATTGTGGAGTCTATGAGAGATTTTGGTGCTCCTGTTCTGATACCATATCATTTTTGTTTATATGGGACTCTGGAGATCAATTACTCGATAAGGGAATATTCTCACTTGGATAAATTTTCAATAAGAATTATCACTTGACTAAATTGGAATATACTATAAATTTATAGTATGAATTATTTTAAGGCAAAAATAGATCTTCGTTTTCCATAATTGAATACGCCATCTCTCAATGTTATGTACAAAAAAATATTTTATAATTTATTAAAATATTATTATTAGGAAAAGATACTGTGATGTCTCATTATTTATTTAATTCTAGAATAGTGTTTTGTTTTGAACATAATACCAGCCCATTAGCATTTTATAATCTCTCGTGTTCTTATTTTAATTATTATTTGTGTAATTCTCTTCTAAACCAAATATGTGAATTTTAACTATTATGTTTAAAGGATAAAATAATATTTAAGATTAAAGATATAATAATAGTCATTCAAAATATTTGTTATGCATACACTGCAAACACGATGTGTGTGATATATTTTTTTAGTAATAATAAAAAATTTAATATAAATGAACTTATGATGATGGAAAAGAAGAGTATGTGTGTATAAGAGAAGACAATATCTGCGTGGGGACTGTATAATGTGAGAGAATTTAAGAGATTCAATGGAGTTTTATTTATTTTTTAAGATAAGTTGGCCAAAGAACGGTTCCCGTTTTATAGTAGAGATTTCACTCAAGTAAACGTACTAACTAACAAAAGTGTTTGGTTCGGTTTGCTATGTTCATATTCCGATTCACAGAGATCTAAATTGGATGCCAAGGCGAGAAAATGTATCTTCATCGGTTATGATGAAAGAAAAAAGGGTGGAAATGCATGGACCCTGAAACTCGCAAATGTAAAGTTTCTCGGGATATGGTGTTTGATGAAATCTCATCTTATTATAGCCCCGGTGGTGTCTTTGTTGGTGCTCCTTCAACAATTGAAGAACATGAAGAATTGCCTATGAGTTTGCCAACTCCTACCTCTTCTAGTATTTCATCATCACCGTCATCACCAGTGATGTCTAAAAGCTCTTCTTCTTCAAAATTAAGGGAGTCTGGTGATAGGGGGAGCGAAGTAAATTCTCGCGAAGTGGAGCAAGAGGAGAATGCTATTTTGGAGGAAACAAATGCTCCAAGAATGACTCGATCCGGAAGGCAAGTCATTAAGCCGATTCGTTATCGAGATGGTAATCTGGTAAGCACTTGTCATTGCTTTAGTGCTGGTCCTATTTATAAAAATGAGCCCTCTTCTTTTGATGAAGCAAAAGATGTTAAAGAATGGGAGGAAGCCATGGATGAAGAGATACTTGCACTTATAAAAAATGAAACTTGGGATCTTGTGCCAAAGCCCAAGGATGTGAAGCTGGTATCTTGCAAATGGGTGTACAAATTAAAAAAAGCGGATGGGAGTATTGATAGATTCAAAGCAAGGCTTGTTGCAAAAGGCTTCTCTCAAGTATATGGAGAAGATTATGAAGAGACATTTAGCCCGGTAGCAAAAATGATATCTGTTCGGGTTATGATCTCTTTGGCGGCATCTCTTGGTTGGAAGTTATGTCAGCTTGATGTAAAGAATGCTTTCCTATATGGCGAGATTGATAACGAAATCTACATGGAGCAACCACTTGGCTATGTTTCTTCAACTCACCCAGATTATGTGTGCAAACTTAAGAAGGCTCTCTATGGCCTTAAACAAGCTCCGAGGGCGTGGTACGGTAAGATTGCTGAGTACTTACAATTTTGTGGTTATTTTGCTTCTAACTCAGATTCTAGTTTATTTGTAAAGAAGCGATCACTACACATGATTGTTTTATTATATGTGGATGATATGATCATTCTAAGGTAATAATGAACGAGAGGTTGCTAAGCTTCGGGCTGAACTCTCTATTCGATTTGAGATGAAAGATTTGGGAGAGTTAAGTCATTTTCTTGGCTTGGAAGTGAAAAAGGTGAATGATGGGATTTTTCTATCTCGGAAAGCTATGCGAAAGCTTGTTGATAGGTTTGGAATAAAGAAAAGCAAGAACTGTTCCACTCTCTCGAGCCTAACTTTAAAATTAGGCGTAATGAAAGTAAACTTTTGTCGATTCCAGACCTTATCGTGTTTTCTTGTTGGTAGTCTAATTTATTTAACTATTACAAGGCCGGATATTTCATTTTCTGTTGGGCTTGTTAATCGCTATATCGCAAGAGCCACGAAAATCTCACCTTGATCTTGTTTGGATATTGAAGTATGTGAACTCTACTTATGACATGGGACTTCTTTACAAGAAAGGGGTTGAATTTTCTCTACTGGGTTCACGGATCACGATCTAGGAGGTGATTTGGATGATCGAAAATCTACCTGGGTATGTGTTTTCTTGTGGTTCTAAGACATGTGTTTCTTGGTGTAGTAAAAAGCAAGACTCGGTCTCGCTTTCTACTCTTGAAGCAAAATATAAGGCTTCCACTCTGGTCAGCTTTCAAGAATGCACTTGGCTTCGGCTTCATTGGTTGGGATGTGTTTTCACTATTCATAAACCTACAAAACTTCTTGGTGATAATCAAAGTGCTATAAAGTTGGCTACTAATCCGGTGTGTCACGCAAGAACAAAACATATTGAGATCGAGCATCATTTCATTCGTGAGAAGGCACTTGACGGAACAATTGAAGTATCGGAAGTGTGGAGCAAGGACAACATTGCAGATATTTTCACAAAGTCTTTATCCAAGGGACAATTCGAGAATCTTCGTGCAGAGCTTGGACTTATTTCCAAAAGTTCACTTTAAGGGGGTGTTAAAATTTTAAAGTAAACTTTTGGTAATTAATTATTAATTTAAATATTTTATTTTTTGAGGGATGTAGTGAGGATTAATGTATTTGAGATTTTCAATATCTAGAACATTGTAGAGCATGCTTGCACTTGATATCCTTCTTGAGCCTTCCATCATCATCTAGAACCTTCATTTTTCCAAATCTCCACCTACCTTGATCTAGAACCTTCACCAATGCTCACTAAGTTAGAATTCTTGAACCTTCCAAACTTTCACTTACCTTGAGCTTCTAGACCTTTCTCTAGTCACCTATAAATACGCCGCGGCTCGACGGCTACGTCGGATATCAGACTTCAACTTGGGGATTTACATCTGGTAAGTGAGGACGACTAATCGACTTCATAGAAAGATAAATCTGTGAAATGGTCAAAATCGATTATTGGGATCTCTCTTAAATCCAAAGGTTTCCTCTCGCCATGTAAGTTGTAGCATGTTAACTAATCTAAACCTTTACAACTACGCCTTATGCACAGTTTTAATCTTGTCTATACTTACTTGGCTTAGCAATTTAGCACCATATGTATATCTGCGGATTGTTATATCATCTCACGAGAATATAAATTCTGAACTAGGGTTCTTCTATCGATCGCGTTAATCGTCTTCTAGTTTTTCTTTTAATTTCCTGTTTTATTTTCACATTCCCCCAACTGAAAAAGAATTAAAAACTTTTATATAATAGTTGAAATGTACGGAAAATCAATTCTATTTTGTGCGACTGTCCCTCTTTTTCAGTGAACCATTGTCATGATTAGAGCTATGATAAAGCCCCAAACTTTACTCCTGTATCTCCTCAGTTACGTGTCCTAAATTACCTTGGGGTGACCTGCCTTTTAACCTTGTCGTTTCCTTTGCTTTTCCCTCTCTTTTTTTCCTTCTATATATTAAGTTTCAGCGTCCATGATCAGCATATCCTTCCAAAAACCGATGATAAGTATATAGAAACTCACTTACACTTTTAACATGCGCTTTTATCCACTGAGTTCATCACTTGGTAGATAAATTTATATCTTTGGATTACAGAATTAAAGAGAATTAATAGCTTAGAAATTAGACGTGTTGTAACATCCAGTCCCACATATGGAAAAAATTTGTCCATGTATAAAGAATTAAGTTACTAACAATACCTTCTGTCATGAAAAGGTGAGCCTGTTGTGGGTTAAGATGACCAAGAAGATATTATTGTGCTAGTAGTTTAAGGCCTTGTTTGGATGGATTTGATTCGATTTGGACTTGGGATTTGACTTAAGATTTGTTCCAAATTCAGGATTTGACCCGAGTTGTTTCATATGGTGTCAGAGCCAACTCTCGATGGGGACATCAAAAATTTAAGTGTTACTAACAATAGTACCTTCAGTTATGACCTTTTAGGTGAGCCTCTGGTGGACTAAGATAACCCAAGAAGATACTATTGTGCTAGTGGCTTAAGGCCTTGTTTGGATGGATTCGATTCGATTCAGACTTGAGATTTGACCCTTGTTTTGAACTCGGAATTTGACCCTGATTGTTTCACATGTAATTAAGTATGAACCTTCAATTTCTTGGCAACTCATTATTAACTTGTCTATGTGGAACAGAGAAGAGAGGGCATGGATCCCTCAGATTAACTCACTTTATTTAAGCATTTAATCATTTAGTTGAGCCTTAACAAGATTAAGTGAGGTTGTTAAATGCAGCATTATTATTTCCAAATAATGGCATAGCTTGTCGATAATGAATAATACTTTTAACCTTTTTTGTTTTTGTGCTTCCTACTAACACTCTCCATTTAGATGTTACAATAGAGTATAGAAGTAATTGAGAATGTGGCATCTTTACTCTCAAGTCAACTGGTATATATATATATATATATATATATATATATCTCCATTACAATGGCCCCTCACATTCAACTACCAAGACTTGGATGAGGTTTAGCTATCCTTGATACATCTGACTGAATCAATAAGAATTTGGTAAAGCATTAGATGGCATAAAAGTGACTGCTGGTGCACCAGGTTTTACTCGAAGGAGTTGTTCTGTTGTATATTATGTTGCTCGATACAGTCTCTTTACTTCAGTGAGGAAATCTTTCAATCAAATGCACTCTCCTCAATAAAGAGAAAAAGAGGCAAATCTTTTGCCATAAGATAATGCTTTAAATCTTTTTACGAGTACTTATTTATTAACAAGGATAACTCACTTTAAGGGGTTAAACCCACAATCTACAACTATAAACAGAACAAAATGGCTGCAAACCCATAGCACAAAGCATCCCAAATAAACCCCCAACAAACAGGGGGCAGCCTCTACCTAGCTCTATACAAGCACTGGGCCCTAAGAAACAAAACCTATCCTAGCACATGATCTCTATAAATTCCAAAAATGGGTATTGAAGACATTTTACGGTGACCTTGCAAGCCTGCATTTTGTATTTGTGGTGAAAAACATGGAATGCAAGGTCAGACAGGATAAACTTGCATTATTGCTCACATGCAGTAAGCTTTTATTTGGGGGTTCTGAAAAATGTGAACTAAAGATTTTCATATTAAGTAGCACTTTGGATTAAATTGTAGTTTACAAGCATCAGACGTGCTGAACAATTTTGCTTTGGACAGCTCTATCAATGGAACAAAATGTTGATCCTGAGCACGGCCTGATGATGGAATACAGTGAGCCACAAGCCATGCTAATTGATCCAGAAAGATCCCGGTTTCCATGCTGCATCGTATGGACACCCCTTCCTGTCATATCATGGTTCATTCCTTTTATTGGCCACATGGGGATATGTAGAGAAGATGGCGTAATCTTAGACTTTGCTGGGCCTAATTTTGTGTGTGTAGACAACTTTACATTTGGGGCTGTGGCACGCTACATCCAATTAAGTAAAGAAAAGGTACACATCGTATGCTTATTCCTGAATGTTCGTAGTCATTTTTTCTTCAATTGTTGTAATCGCCAGCCTGCTGATGATTGGCCATATTTCTGTCATCAATGAAGAATGGACACTGCTGTTAAGGTAAGGTTATGCCGCCTTTTCCTTCTCTGTGAATTATGGCTGCAGTGTGTCCATATGCCTTTGATCCTGTGCCTGGTGATTGATAATCAGCTCTGGTGATTTTTAACATAATTACTGTAGTTCTATTTATGTCTTGTGTTCATGGCTAATTCAAGTTTTTATTTATTTATTTATTCTTGACTACAGTGCTGCATTTCTTCGTATACTGCTGCATGCAGAAGTTTAGATGGATACAAGCAGGATGAACCTGGAAGAGATGCAATAACATGGGATGATATCATAAAGAAGAGCACGCAGGAATTCCAACACCTATCTTACAACCTGTTTACTTGCAACTGCCACTCCTTTGTAGCCAATAATCTAAACAGGTTGGGGTTTCGGTCGGGTGGGTGGAATGTGGTGAACCTGGCAGCTTTGATTTTCCTCAAGGGACAGTGGGTAAATAAAGCCTCTATGGTCCGATCTTATCTGCCATTTGTCCTTGTGTTTGTTTTAGGACTCACTTTTGGAGGATCTACTTTCCTTACATTCTTGGCCTTATTGACCTTCATTCTTGTAGGATGGTTTCTCCTAGGTACTTACTGTTTCAGCAGTTTGATACATTTGTAACTCTTCCACTACCTACCTTGATTCTTGTTGTGTAAAACTGTAGTTTATTAAATATATAAAGAACTCGTCTAAGATATCACTCGAGATTACTTGGCAATCATTTTGGATATAGCCAGTTAAGGTTACTGAATGTTTTGTGCTGGTTTCAATTTGTTGTCCTTAAAACCGATAAGATTAATTGTGATTGATGTATATAAAAATAAAACCCAAGGGCAACAGTTGGGAGGGATCCAAAAAATTTTATAAGTTTATGTGTATGTGTATAAAATAAAATAAAAAATAAAATAAAAAAAGTTGTCGCATGTACCTGTTAATGAAAAGAGAAGTCAATCAATCTAATCGATTGTCTTTGTATACTTAAATCTCAAGAAGAAACGTTCCGGGTAAGGAAGTCTTATATTAATTATAAAATATAATATAAAACAAATCAATAAATATGGGGGTAACTTCTTTAAATGATGTTTTGTGGCATTGTTTTTTTTATTTTGTAGGTACATGTGATGTTTATTTACTTTGATTAATTATGGAGGATGAAAAGAAGATTTATCAAATCAAGAAATATTTATGGAGTAGTTTTCGGTTTTTTAATACAATGTTTATAAACAGAAATTTTTTTTTCCTTAGTTTGGGGTTTTGTCCCATTGGAGTTTTCCCAGTCAAGATTTTAATGAGACCCCATAGTGTTCTTCTTTATTTTTTTTATAAATTCTTATAATTTTAATAAAATTAATTAGTTGATAATTTATTTATTTATTTAATTTAATTTAATAAAATTTGTCCTGCACCTTAAAAAAACTTAGGACTAGCTCTGACTTATTGTGTTCTGTCCCGCGATTATTCCCTTCCAAAATATGAGTCGTTTTAGGTTTCTAACTTTCTATAAGTCGATTAAATTATTTATTAATTTAAAGTTGATTAAGTTTTTTTTTTTTTTTTTTTATCAATGCAAAACGAAGATTATACTATTTGAAAGTTTAAAAAATACTCCCTATTCTCCCAACTTAACCCCTCATACTTTAAACAAGCTAATATGAAATAATTTAAGGCCTTATTTGTTGCAACTAATTTGAAACAGGTTATAATTACTTTTCATAATAAATATGAGTCGAGACCGTTATAAATTCCTTAAAAACTATGAATTGACCCAAGAAGCCAAAATTATATTATTTTTAAAAAAAATAAAAAATTGGGTACGGAATGGGGTGATACAGAATGGAATTAAATATTACTTCCTTTATTTTAAATTTAGATATACATTTTGATTTTTTTAAATTAATTTGTGAAAATTTAAATTCAAAATTGATATGAAGTTATTTAGTTTTAATACAAATAAATTTACTACCTCTGTTCCATTATATTTGACGTTTTATATAATTTAGGAGAGAATTAGTCATAATCTTTTCAAAATTACCCTTCATGAAAAAATATTAAAGATGTGAGAGAATGAGATAAGTATATAACAAAGAGTATTATAGACAATTAGTAATATTATATTTAATGATGTACAGTCATTTCCTTAATTTTTGTATACAACTCTAAAACACGTATTTTATGGGATAGAGAGAGTATTATATTTGTTGTTTTCAAAATTTAAACAAAATTATATTATATTGACTTATTGAGTTTTTAGGATTTTGTAGATTAATTTCAAAAAATCAAAATATATCTCTAATAACGCACATCGTAAAAGTAACCGATTATGAGGGTATATCGTAGCATGAGGTAGGGTGTTCCGCGCATGATAAAGTACTAACAAGAGGGAGAGTATGAAATTATAACAAATCGGAGGCGTTTCTTGTGTGACAATCTGTTTGTTAGAGAGAGAGAGAGAGAGAGATCGAAAATGGGAGAAGAGGGACAAGTTATCAGTTGCCACACGGTTGAGGCCTGGGACGAACAACTTCAAAAGGGCAATAATTCCAACAAACTGGTATCCAACTTTTTGTTTTAAAATATTTTTTTTACATGTTATTTTGACATCTTTTAGCAATTTCTGTCTGTTCTTAAATGATTTTGATTGATTATGCAGTCGATCTAATCTGGTCTGAAATAATGTGAGAGGTTGGAAAGTTGATGCTTTCGGTTTGCTAACTTCAACTTTTATTCTGTTTTTTAATGTATGATATTATAGATCTAATTTATTCTTGGTGTTTTTTTGAGGAGTTAGGTTGTGTTTAATATTAGGTATTGTTCTGATCGCTGGAAAAATGAGTCTTTATGGGCTATTTTTTGGAAATGTGGAACTTCTATCCATGTTAAAAGCTTTAAAGGTGTTGGTTTGAAACCACAAAAACATGAAACCCTCCCTATCTACTCTCTATATTGGTTTGGACTTTCGATTTGATTCAATTCGATGTGGACACTAGGTTTTGGGTTTTTATGCGGGTCCTTTTTTTTTATTTAGGAGAATATGTCAAGTGTTTTGTTTCCTTCATGTTTTATTTCTGCTTTTAGCTATGATATACTCTATACGTTGGATGATGACCAAATCGGCTGTTACACTTGGTGCTTTAAAATAATGAGTAAGGATAAAAAAAAAGTTTCAAACAATAAATGTGGTGTTTAATCTCATGTGTTTGTGGTTCTGATTACTCGATTGGAATACTATTTCCTTCAACTCTTTGGGTCCCATGTGCCGGACAATTTGGAGGATGGGTCCTCCTCTGTCCCCTATACACTGGTACCATTCAACTTGGGAATCGATCACGGGTAGCTGATGAACCTAACTAAATACTTTAGCTGCAATATATTTGATCCTTTGTTCATTTATTTAGTTTGTATCCTCACCAATTCCTGAACAATAACATGCAGGATCTGAATCTTTGGCGGTCAACATATGAATGTATATTTTTCCTTGGCATGTTTATTTGATTAGGCATGTGCTGACAAAATAACGTTATGAATTGGGCATCATAGTGGGTCCTTTATGTTGACAAAATCAAGATAGAATTTTTCTTGTTTGTGTGCATACTCTGCAATTGTATCATCAGTTTTTAAATACAAAAAGTACTTTGTGAGGGTTCGGTTGGGGGTAAAGTAATATTAAGGGTCCCAATCCCAGGTTATGTATCCTGAAAATTACTATATTTCTTTGTGGAGGGGTTAATGTATCCTGGAATTACTAATTTGCTTTGTGGATAATGTCAATGGTTAGACGATTGTTGACAAGAACAAAATGAAAGATATGGGCATAGTCAACTTATGATGAATGGTCATATAGATGGAATGGCGTGATCCTTTTGGAAAAAGAAATTAACTTGAAGGTTTCTATTCTGTATGTTGTCATCTTCATTAGTTACATTCACATCTGAACCTTTTCCCTAATGGATATCCAAAGATAACTAAATATGTTGGATTGGATGAACGTATAGCTATAATATTTTTTCCCCGTTCATCTATAACAATATTTGGTTAAGAACATGCATGCTTGTTGCACCAATGTGTAAGGCATGATTAATAACACCAGTTAGTCCTTGTTAAGGAAATTGTGTTGGTCAAGAATGTCGATTGGGTAAAGGGATTGTGTAATACTTGTGAAACTGGAAGTTTTAAGACAGCATTTAAAGTGGAAGAAAGACTCTAAGTCTGTTTCAACCGCTTCCTTTCCCCCCACCCCCAAAAAAATATTACAAGAGTGATCTCTTGCGAATTACACTTGCTAACATCAGTTGTAATTGATGTTTGCAAGAGCAACAATTTTCAAATGGTTAGTGTCTTCAGCTTTCATTAACTTAATTGCCTCTATGTTTAGTAGGTGCAGGAAATGAAAATTTAATTGCAGGGGGTCACGTTTTCATGAGAAAACAAGTTCAAGTTATATAGGGAAATAATAGCCTTTTTCCCTTCTGAAGGGAAGCCTTTTATATTTGAAAGTGTTGTTTGGGTGGATATAATTCATTATGCCACTCTATCATGATTGTCTTGAAACTGTATTTAATGTGACGTCATTATGCCTTTCATGGAGATTTTCCTTTTAATTGTGTACAGTTTGTGCATATCATATAATTATATATTTTGTCTCAATTCATCAAGTTTGCTAGATTTTTTACCGTTGTGGTTACTAGCTTAGAAGTGTTTACGGCACTCTATTGTAAATGGTCTGATCAATCCTAAAGACAAATGAATTTCACTTCTAATGCTGTCCATGCTTCACTGCTTTTTATACAGATAGTTGTTGACTTCACTGCTTCATGGTGTGGCCCATGCCGTATAGTGGCTCCGTTCCTGGCAGAGTTGGCTAAGAAACTTCCTGCTGTTACCTTCCTTAAGGTGGATGTTGACGAATTGAAGGTAAAAGGAAACTAAACTAGTAGAAAGTTGTGTTTCTCTCACCCCATCAACTGCCTTCACCTATAATCCCTGGATCTTGATGACTTTTATGAATGTTACTGGCCGTGCAGACTTGCTTTTTTGCCAAAGCCAATGGTGATGCAGCCAAGCATTCTAGTTTAATAGCTGTATTGCTTTGGTTGACTGGCATAATTCAGAATTCATATTTAAATTGTCACTAGCTGAAACCACTGTTTTTTGTTTTTTTAATAATTATTTTGGGAATACATTGTAATGTTCATGGTTAATTTTCTTGTTGCAGTCGGTTGCTTCAGATTGGGCTGTGGAGGCAATGCCAACTTTCATGTTCTTGAAAGAAGGAAAGATAGTGGATAAGGTCGTGGGAGCGAAGAAAGAGGAGCTGCAGCAGACTATTGCCAAGCACATGAATGCGTCCACCTCTACAGCCTAATATGCCTAATATTATAGTTCCTCTTGAGGAAACTATACAATTCTCCCTATATGCTAGCTAATTTGGTTCTCTATTATGTATCCATCACTTGCTATCTAAATTCTATGAATTTCTATGTTCTAAAGGTTCGCAAGTACTTATTTGAGCTTTAATTTGCTCCTCGTTTCATCTTTCTTTTTGTTATCATTAAAAGCTGTATCCTTCAATGTTTGGAGAATTTTTTTTTTTTAATACCTATTTCAAATATTCGCTTCAAGCTCTACTTAGAAGCACACTCTTTAGACTAAGAAGCCGTGTTCTGACAGTTAACCTTGGGGGTGTTTGAGTTTTGTTTTGGAGGAAAGGAAAGGGAAAGTACTTCCTTTTCAACTTTTTTAGAATGAAGAACTTTTCATTCCCTTCCCTTCCCTTCCCTTCCCCTCCAAAAAAAGTCGAAACAGGGGGTTAGAGTAAGAGGCAAATGGATGCTTCAAGAATACAGTTAAATCCCATTAAAATGCCTTATTTTGCCATCTCACGAGTATTGTTAAGATAGCAGGCAGAATAAATAGGCAATCTTCTCCAGGTTAGTGGGCTAAGACCACTCGGAGAGAGTTTTTATTTGACATTACTCTTAAGATAATCCACTCTAATCTTCAATTAAGTGCCCCGTATCACATTAAAGCTAAGATTCTTCTGCATATAAAAAACCTTCCAATCTGGTCTGCTCTGCTTGTGGACATGGCTCACAAGCAGTTTCTGGTAACTCCTCTGTTTGAAACTTTCCAAACCAGGTGGGCAAGAACTAGTGAACTAGTTAGTACTAGGACATTTTGTACTCTACTCTTATGAGAATGGTGAGGGAATAACATTTTACCCACCCAAATAAGAAAAAGAGGAGGCAGTGCAGAAGAGGGAGAAAGATACAAATTATTAAATAAGTTGGCATAATATGAGACATAGCTATGACTTTATTCAGTAACTCTTGTAAATATGAAATTTGAAGAATAAAATTTATTTTTGAAAATAAATATTATGTTGAAATGTGTTGTATGCAATACATTCAAAGAAAAATCAACAACATAATTCCTAAATAATTAGTTTGTAGTAATTCTATAAAAATGCAAAACATGTAGGTTGGGTTGAATTAAATAACTTCAGCAGAAAAGATTGTGAATTCTCAAATTAATGCTTGTTCCAAATGAAAACCTATATCCCACTGTGCTCGGAAAGAAGAAAGTACTCCATATACTACTAGTGTCATAAAATCAATTTGTTTTGCAAGACCATTTGCATTAGAAAAGATAGTTTACCAAGGAAATGGACAACATGGAAGCTTCACTTCAAACCACCAAGAACTACAAATCATCAAGTAAAAGGTCATACTAGGATCCACACCCAACATGAGCCTAACTGGGGTTTGGTTTTTCCCCATCAATATAAATAAGTAAATCACTCAAATGCCTCCTGGTTCTCATTTCTGGTTAAAAGGCCAGAGACCAGGGCTGAAATCAATCATGGGGCTCAATATTCAGATCCCCCAAGATCTAAATCCTACCTACTCGAATAAATAACTAATTTGCACAGGTTTCTTAACCACCCCCTACATAAGTAACTCTCTACCTTTAAGGCCATAAAAAATAAATCTTTTCTATACTTTCTTTCTGTGTGATTTCAGTTGCTGGTACATACATTCAAGTCCCTAGATGCATTTGAAGACTCGTCCATCTTTAGCATATCAACCCCTAGTCGTAGGAGCACAAATGGCTTCAACTGATAACCTCTTCAATACATTCGGACATGGGTCTTTCCCAAAGTTGGTGTTTGATATGGTCACCGCGCACCTTTGCTTCCCAATGCACTTCTGTAGGAAGAAAAGACCCCAACGAGATGGGGAAAAAAATAAAATTTATTACATACAGATGCAGAGCACAAGACAGACTAGTGAAGATGATAAACATGAAGAAGTACCGTACCTTTTCTAAGATTGCATAAGAGGTAGAAGCATGGCAAGGTCCTTGCTGGAAGCTCCCACAAGTTCCTGAAGGAGTTCCAAAGCTTGCAAATTTTATGGAAGTAATGGATTGACCAGCGCTACATCGCAGGTGAACTTTGGGTTTGTGAAACTCTTGTGTTTTTCCATAGCTTTCAATTTGCCAATTCTTAATGTTTGGATGATACTCGGTGACATCAGCACAGACACTAGTCACTGATCTCTTCACAAGGGAAATTTTAGTGGGATCACCCCCCAGTTCTTCGAAAAGTACCAATGAATTTTGTGTTGGCTTTAACCATGACCGAGGAACATGGTACCTGTAACTCGAAACTGTTAGTGACTTGGGGAATGAAATTTGAGTGTTTACTTCTCTTTTCTTTTACTTTCCTTCGATTCTTTCTTTACATTTTTAAATATTATGTATCAAACTCAAAGTCGTTATTTATAACCATTTTGAAAGTCAATAGTAATAGACAGAGAATATATCTGAGAGGGTTACCATTGCTGGGTTGGTTGACCACAACCAACTTGACACTTTGGAGGTCGGAAAGTCCCAGAATAACTGCATCCATTGCAATTACCAGCAGCATATGCAGTCCAATATCTTCCAATACTTAGGCCATTAATCCATACTTGACCTTTCCCCATACTTTTCATGTCCAAAGCCAATGGCTCATCTCCTTCAGGTGCATTGAAATAAGCCTGCAGAATTTCAAGTGAGTTTACATTCAAAATTCCAATGGTGCAAGCATAAGTTCACATTATCCCTCCATGTTCTACATTTCCATACCTTGTGCCATGTCAATGGTTGCTGCCTTTGTGCAATCAAAGAACCTTGCATCCAATCAACAGAAGAAATACTATTTGGAGAGTTAAGATTCATGGCCTCACCTTTCAGCCCAACCTGGTAGGTCCATTTTTTCCATGACAAGTCCCATTTTCCCTGGTCAAGACCATGCAGAGCAACTGTTCCTGACACTCCCGTCTTCCAAGTCTCAAAATGTCCCCCAATATTCTTCACATTAAAAAAACATAATAACAGAAGTAAAATTAGTGAAGTAATCATTTTATCAAATACAACAGACATGGTACAACTAGATCTCTTGAGATATACGTCCAAAGGCCCAGATGGCTAAAGTGATATGTTTCTGTGGCACATAGGTTCGACTGTCAACGTATAGCCAATGATCACTGAAGAGAACACATAGTCAATGAAATCTCAGGTATATGCTCTCATCTAGATCCCAAAGTAGATAAAGTTCGGTCAAATAGTGGTGAATTAAATAATATACAACGAGTTTACAATTGAATAAATCTGTAAACCTGTAAATGGTCCTTAACACTTTTCCATGGACTTGGACATTCTGATCACTACTCAATACAGCAAGTCTAGCACAGCCAGTTTAATTTATTGCATAAATATCTCCTACTGCAACAAGACTAGCAAGAAATGGTCAAAACATAGAGCACTACAAGCATGATAAAGGTATGAAAGGGCAACTGACCGGCAGCCCAACTGCAACACTGAGCAATGCAATTTTATTTGTTCCAGCACGTAGATTGACCCTTCCTTTATATAAAAATCTTCTGTTTTCTCTTGTCCCAAAGGCAGAACCTACAGTACATTATTGTTTTGCATCACTAAGCAGGTATATGGGGTCACCATTAAGAAGTTACAAGGAGTGATCCATGATAATTGATAATTCGCTTAATTATATGAATTAGCAATTTGACAATATACCTGAA
The DNA here is from genome assembly GCA_020205605.1 of Panax ginseng. NCBI lineage: Eukaryota > Viridiplantae > Streptophyta > Magnoliopsida > Apiales > Araliaceae > Panax > Panax ginseng. Next base: position 163,199,394 of record CM035129.1, read on the forward strand.
AGCTGTCCATTTATGAAGACATGAAGAGCATGCCCTGTTGACTGCACAATGAGAGTTGGGAGTTCCCCACCACGCAAGAAGGATTCAGATGAACCAATGTCAACACTGTGAGCAGATCGGATTGAACGAGGGAGAAGACATGTTATGCCAGTTGGGTAATTGTGCAAAGCTATAGAAGTTCAGAGACTTATAATGCCTAATTAAATATGCCAAACCAACACTAGAGCCTAGAGTTGTAGATAATTTAGAGCATGCTATGGAACATCTTTCCAATATTCTTTACTTCGGTTACTTTCACTGGATTTACTCAAATGGTTATTTTTCTTTTCCGGTTTCCTTCATGTCACTGATATAGTAAAAATGCATGGGAAGTATAATGAATAAATCAATTGTCACAATCAGTTGTTGCTTTCTGCCGTAAAATATTCTGTCTACTCTATCTCTTCGAATGACCAAATCTAAAGTAATAAGCTATAATGTTGATATTAGATGCATTGTCGCAATTCAAAAGCAAAAGGAAACAGAAACAGGAATCCTGCAGTGGAAAAAATATCAACTAAACATTATCCTCACCTAGTTATGTACCATAGGTAGTCACTAGCATCCCTAGTGACATTAATTTGCTCCAAAAGACCAAAAGTAGTGAAGGTTGAGCTGTCATCCAGAGAAGATAAATCTTCACTATAAGTCTCCCAGGAGATCATATCAGCGTTGCTTGGTAACATTTCCATTTGTGATGTCTGAACTCCAACCTGTAATGGAGGCACAAAGTTTACATACCAATACAAGAGAGAGTTTTGACATATCAGAACTGACATCAGAACTGAGCAAAAAAGAATTCTCAAAAGCAATATTTCACGTACTTTGGCAGTATTAAAGACAACGTTCCTGCAGTCAGAAAGGATGCTGATGGACCAAGGAGGCAGGTTATAGTGCATATTGTTGAACATCACTCTTGAAGCAGACTTTGTATCATAATTTGAGAGAAAAGCAGCACAATCTCCAGTTTCTGAAGAATATACATGAGCCTGGAAATGCCAACATTCAGTGGGAACTAATAGAAATTTGCGTCTGTGAGAAGCAGAGGTATTACAAGAAAGAGGTGAAAACCTGTTGAAGGCTTCCTATAGAAGTAACAGTAGGATCTGCAGAAACTAAAGCTTTCTCACACAGCTTAATAGCCCTATGAAGCTCCTTCAAATGGCCATATTTTGGTTGCCTTATCAAACCTATCAAGATTAATTTACTGAAACACTTAGATTGAGCCAGAGCACAAGAATACAGACCTAGACTACTTGTTCATGCAAAGAAATTGTTCATCGTAATCATTTTCAAAATCAATTTCATTTCCTTGGAATGCCATGTTATCTTTGGATACATACAAATGGGTGCAAAGTATCCAAACTAAGTGCCCATATGCATCTATTAACGCTCTTGGCACTCGTGAAACCCAGCCAAAGGTGTTTCTCTTATACTACCAGATTTGTTGAAGGATAAAGCATTTTCGGAGAGAAAAGAAAGCATGAAGATTTGCTCTCACCGTATTCATCAAGTGGAGCATCATAGTCGTAGCTTGTAGTGATAAATGGGCCTCCTGCAGAACGTCCAAAATTGGTGCCTCCGTGGTACTGTTTCAAGTGGTGAACATTGAACTCAGATACAAGTAAAATAGATAAATTATAGCTTGCACAAATCTTGAGAATAATGACCAAGAACCTACCATGTAGTAATTAAAAAACGATCCTCCCTTTTGGATGAATTGAGCAACTGCAAATGCCAAATCCTGAACTGGCCTTTGATGGATTGGGCCTCCAAATTCCGTAAACCTTATAATTTGATACACACAAGGGATAGGGTAAATGACCATTTCTTAGCGGAAAGATTCAGATGAGTACAAAATCACAAAATCACAAAATATTTACCATCCGCTCCAAGCCTCAGTCCAAATTGTGGGTTTGTAGGGTCTATTGGGGGAGAAAGCATCACAGTAGAAACCATTGCATGTATTTATCTACAGCAGTGGCAACAAATAGTTACAAATGATTTTGCTAAAAAAATTACGAATGTGCTTCATAACTATAATCCCAAGCCTAGTGAAAAATACAAAGAATAATTAGCTCTTTGCATTTCTCCTCGGGTATATAATTCATATATCAAAGAAAAATGAGAAAATGTTTCGAGAACTAAATTTGCTAGCCATGTGTGATATGCTGAGCTTTAAAAAAAACATACAACAATTGGAGACCAGGGAAAAACTAGTATGAGAATGTTGAATTGTTATTAACCAAGCTAAATAAACCAATAAAAAACATTAAATGAACTGGTGAAAAAACGCAGATCTGGTAATAAAAAGTATAGGAGTGCTCACAACTGGATCTGGGGCATCTTCTTCCTTGCACATTACCCATGGAACCCCTGTATCCAACCCCACGGCCAGCTTTGCTGCCCAAGTCATGTAGGCATGCCCAGCAGCTCCAAGGTTTTTAGCTTGTGGTCCATACTCGTTCTCAATCTGCACAAATAGATCTAATCAGTGACATCACTATAAAATTATGCAGTTCCGGAATCCAGCAGCTATCTAGTTTTGGTAATTGGTTAAACCACTCTGTTTAAGCAATTAATTTAAGACCCCAAGAAACTTAGAAGCTCAAAAATTGAAAGAAAGTAATGTACAGAATAAAAGTTTGCAATGCAAAAACCCTTGAACTCAAACCTGAGAGAGTATAATGGGTCCACCCTGAGACTCGAACATACTTTCACTCTTCATTAAATTGACAATTTTTTCAGTGAATCCTTTCATAGCCAGCTGCAACACCACGGAATCAAATAAATACATGGATAAATAATTGAGTGCACTTTTTCTACTTAACAAATTATACTTGTTGGGTAATTTGCAAAAAGGTAAACAGGAAGTTGGGAATTATGACCTTAAATGGCTCATTATCTGTTCTGAAGCTGATGCCTGGAACATACTTCAGCCAAACTGGAAATCCCCTGCACAGTTTACACAAATGAACGTGTTGGTACAACCCCATTAAAATCAACTGTAAGAAGAGAGAGAGAGAGAGAGAGAGAGAGAGAGAGTGAGATCTGTAGGGGGAAAAACAAGAAGAAAAAGTACCCAAAATTCCACTCAGCGCAAACATAAGGCCCAATGCGAAGATTAGCGTAGAGCCCTGCTTTCTGCACCGTCTTTAAGAACCTCACCAAATCGTATCTCCCCTCAAAATTATACTGGAAGCATATGAAAAACAGAAATTAATTGAAAAGGGAAAACAGGGCAAAAACAGAGTATCATTATGTAAATATAAAAGAGGGAGAAAGTAAACTACATTGCCAGGAGAGGGCTCGTGAACGTTCCAAAAAACGTAGGTCTCAATAACGTCAAGACCTCCTTCTTTAGCCTTAATTATCAGATCTTCCCACATCTACACACATTTCAGCCATCCAGTAAAACAAAAACATTTTCTTGATAAAATGAGAGACCAAAAAAGAAATTAATGATGGTATTGGAAGGATTTGTTGTACCTCAGGAGTACTTCTTGGGTAATGCATAGAGCCAGAGATAAGGATTCTTCTTTGACCATCGATGACAATGGCCTTCCTATCATAGGTCACGCTGCATTGGATTTGGATCAGCTCTGAACCCAGATACAAAGATAAGCAGAACAAAAACAACAACAACTTGGAAACTGAGTTGGTTTCCATGATTTGGAACTCACTCTTGAACCCTTTCTTTTTTCTAAAGATCGACTCTTGAGTGCATATATAAAGCCTAAATGTGAATGCTAAACAAGATTTAAGAAAAAGATAGAATCTTGATTTTAGTTTAGTTGGAAAGTGGATGGGCAGCAAAGGAGCCCATTCTCCGTTAAGACTTAAGACGCACTAGTCTGACTCTTCTGAGCTTAGTGACTAAAGAGCAGCAATTTACTTTGTTATATACTACTAGTACTCCCTCCGTCCGATAGACTAATTATTTTTGGCACATAATTTTCTACATATACCCCTTAATATAGAATTAATAAATATATTAATTACTCTTTACTTATTATATTGAAACTCTTATGATTGTTAGTACAATTGTCTTTTATACACAAAATATATTAAACTAGTAAAGCCTAAAAAGTTGAATTCTTTTATTGAGAATACAACAACATTAAATATGGTGATAAAAATAATGACATTAAAGATTATTTCTTCAAAAAAAGAGTAATAATTGAATATTTATTATAAGGGCATAAAAGTAAAATAATGAACCAACTAAATTTTATAAATAATAAGTAGCCTATATATTGGGATATCTCAAAATAGAAAATCAACGTATAACTATGGGATGGAGGGAGTATTATACTACTACAAATATAATGAGAATAGTTAGTATAAAGTGAAATTTACTTTATTATATATTATTAGTATTATATTACTACAAATATAATGGGAGTAATTAGTATGAAGTGAAATTTATAATAAGTTCACTTAATATCTAATATAGTATTGACACGTACGTGGAGAGATCAATCACTTGCTTGTATGTCAGTATTATATTGAGTATGAAGTGAACTTATCATGAAGTTCACTTCATGCTAACCCGGATCCAAATATATATTTTTAAAAAAATAATTTATAAAAAATTACTAGTATATCAAAAAAATATTTAAGTGAATGAATCTTGAAAAAAAGAGGAAATTATAATAAAAAATTGAAAATCTCTTTTTCTACTTGGCAAACAAATAAATTTAAAGATTAATTTGATAAAATAGTACTCACTCACCACCGACACACCCAATTTAAAGAAAGACGGTCGCCCTAATTATAATTTAGTTGTACAATCATATATAATTCATATATCATATAAACAGAATATGAGGCTTAGTTAGGGTGTTGCTTTCTTCCCCCCATGAATTGGTGGACCACTTTCAGTGCCCACTTCTTTTTCTTTTCTTTTATTTTCCTTTCCGATATATTATTTCCGTCTTAAATTAAATGTTTAATTTTAATTTTTTCAAGTCGAATAATTAAACATGTATAAAACTATAAAAATTAGAATTAATAATAAATTGTATATACTTTTTTTTAGTTATTTATATTTTGATAAAAATGATGGGTATAAAAATTAGTTTTAAAAATAATTAATTTGACATTAAAAAATTAAAACTGAATATTTAATTTGGGACGGAGCTGACGGAATAACTCGTTTTTTCAGTCTAGTAATTTTACACTAATAAAATCTTTGAATATTGATATAAAATTATTTTATTTTATTTTAAGAAATATACAAACAATTTCAAATACAAATATTCATGGCTGGATATTTTTAATTTTAGCCAGGCTACCCTCCACTGTTTCCTTCAATGTATTATCAATCGAAAAGGGGGTAGAGAGAAAAAAAACAAATCAAAAAAGGAATTGCAATATCTAATCGGTTAAATTCTCAACAAGGGTAAAATAAGTACACGGTAGTAATAATTTATGATTTATTTTTTTATTGTTTATTGGTATAATAGTACTACAATAAAACAATTGTCACGTGAATAAGAATTCAATTAATTAGTTTTACGGTGAGTCAAACTTGGGTTAGGCCGAGGCATGGAGAAACCTGAATGTGTCAGCAGCAAATCCTCTTAATTGCTAATTATTCATTCTGTTTCTTAATGGTTAAAAAATATTTTGTTTAAAGCGATAATTATTAAAAATATATTTCTTTTTTTAAAAAAAATTATAAGATTATTATTAACTTTTCAAATAATTTTAAACTCAAAATTAAAAAAATACACGAATAATTATAAAATAATTTATCTTATTACTAGTAATACATTTTAAATAGTTTATAATATATATTTACCATTGCATTGAGTATAATCAAATGAATTTAGTCAGTTATAAGGTAAAAAATATCTCTAAATGATAAAATAATTTTAAAAATCAATAATAATCTTTTTATTTTGAAATGAATGGAGTATATATTACTTTAACAAATATATACCTATATATGTTAGAAATACGTCATATATATGACTTAATAGTCTAAAATAAAATGCATCTCTAATTTTACTAATTAAAAACTAAAAAGAAACAATATAAATATACTCTTAGGATATATGAAGAGAGTAATTAAAAAGCTCAGGCAGTGGCTTAATGCTATTTATTATGGAGTATATAATTAGGAATTATAGGTTGGGTTTTGTTTTCTTACTTTTACCCTTTTGTCTCTTATGGTAAGTTTTTTAGGGTTAGTACTAACTAATTAAGCTTTCAACGGCGGGAAGGACGGAAGTGTGGCCTTTAACTCCTCTCTCTATCTCTCATGACCATTTTGTTGATTGGGCAGACACTTTGTTTAATGTTTAGTAGTGCCGAAATTCTGGGATTTTTCCAACTCCATGTGTTAGTTAAGTCAATATATATAGTTATGTTATATTAACCATAATGTTGTTTTTAATTAATATGCATGCATGTTAAAAACTTCCTAACTTACAACTTTAAGCTAGCTAGCTAGCTACTTATATATATATAATTTATTCCTTTAAAGTGTAGTTTGGTACATGCATTTGTTGGGTTGGTGGGGGGTCAAGAATTTAAGGAGATGCGAGGTGTTAATTACTAGTATAAAATTAGGCCATTGATTTTTCTTAATTTATTACGCATGGTGCATCGATCATATATACATGTGGACCTCAACTAACTAAGCGTTACGTTTGTTTGTACTGATCTATCGAGATGAAATATTTTTGAATAAAACACAAATTAAATTACTACTACTATTTATTTATTTATACTTACTTCTTCTATGCCCGTTAAGTCGATATAGACTACTACTAGTATATATATATATATATATATATATATATATATATATATATATATATATATATATATATATATAGTGAAAATTAGGTATTTACTATGTCATAGGATCCTAAGTTTGTCCAACCCTCTCCATTACCCTCTTCTCTTTTCCTCTTTTGTTTACTTATATATATATATATATATATATATATATATATATATATATATATATATGGTTCTCAGTGAGCAAAGAATTTGAGGTTGGAATTCAAGAATAAGATAGAGAATTGGAGTTGAAGATAGAAATTAAGCTAGTGTCGGTGTGAGTCATGATGTCAGCCAAAAAATATGTAGCAAGTATGTATATATGGACCTACATGGAGACATAAATTAAAGATAGCAGGCTGGCCTTCATACTGCCCCCATATACATACATGAAGAAAATGTATGTACATAGTTATTTAGTATATAATTGGACGATAATTTTTTGAGTTATGTCGATGGATTTATAGCTATTCTGAACTACAGTAACGAATGAACTATAGCTATAATTTAAAAAATTTGTCGTCATAAACTTACTACGTAGCACTACTATACTACTATATATATATTCAAAGCCAGAAAATCAGAGATACAATATTATTTATAATACATTTGTGTATAATTTTCTTTTGAAATTAATACCTATATCCCTGGCTATTTGATCTGTAAAACTTTATGTAAGTAGAGTTTTAATTTTGCATGAAAGAGAAGGAAGATTTGAAGCCACGTAGGGCCATTGTCAAGTCAAGTGTCTTCACAATTGGATAGCATATCTCAGGTAAGGTTGAGCAAATATATATATATATATATATATATATATATATAGATTCCATGTGCATTATTTATTTGCACTGTAGATAACAATAATTTATGGGGTCATAATATCTTTCGTGATATATATAGAACAAGTGATGATTGCTTGTTCACCCATCCCCTTTACGCATCTGCCACCTTTATCAAGAACCAAACCAAATTCATCAATAAGAGTCTCAATTGATCACTTTATTAATTATACAAAACTCCAAAATATAAATCTATTATATCTAAATGCTTATTTTAAAAAAACTAACTAGCAATATATATTTAAAATGTCTACTTTAAAGAAAAAATAAATTTATTTTTTCAAACATATTATAACATGAAATTATTAAAATATACTAATAACAAGAAGTTAGAAATTTCATGCCATTTTATAATTTAAAATTAAAATTTATCTTTAATTTTGAAACAGTTTAAAGAAAAAAAAAAATGAATGATAAATATATTAGTATAAGTTAGTTTTAGACTGATATTATTAAAACAAAAATAAATTTAATCAAAAGTAACAAGTATCATTTAAAATTTTAAATATGATTAAAATAATTATTAAATTATCTTTAAATATATATTTACTCTAACACCATGCATCGATTTTACTCCGTTCCGTTAATATCAACACCCTAATTCAATTTTAATATGCAAGAAAAGTGAAATGGGTAGGGAACTCGAGGGAAGGGAGTATTAGGTGCCGTACGTTGGCCCCGTTCTTATCTAAATTTCATCACCTTTTTTTTCTGACACGTGTACTACTTATTTATTTTATTAAAATGAAAAAGAATAAGTCTAGCCGGACAGGGAATTGAGACCGGATTATTGGACCGGTTAAATTATTTTTTTTTTATTGTCTCTTAAAAAATATATAGTATTTATTCTAACAAAATTTTTTATAAAATATAGTGTTTTAGGTGTAATTTGGATACATATACAAATACAGGGTTATACAGAGTTAGAAATACTATATTTTGTATATGTATCCAAATTACACCTAAAACACTATATTTTATAAAAATTCCTGTTTAAATAAATACTATACATTTTTTAAAAGTCATAATAAAAAAAAAAATTGTAACCGGTCCCAATTCCCTGTCCGCGTAGCATCACTGAATGAAAAATTCAATTTTGGTTGATCATATTGAAGTCATGGAGTCTATGTTGGCCACGTCTCTCAGATGAATGAGTAATACTCCCTCCGTTCTTAAAAGATTATCGTTTTAGAAGAAAAAATTTGTTCCAAAAAGTTTGTCGTTTACAACTTTAAGGAGAATAAATTATTTACTTTCCTATATTACCCCTATTTACTCTCATTGTCCCAAAAAATTCTCTCTCTTGTATTAATAGTTTACAACTTCACATAAAGAGATAATGATGAAATTTTAAATAAATTTTATTTGATAAATAATATTTTCTTAATTTATATATCAAAACTTTAGACGATAATCTTTTAAGAACGGAGGTAATAATAAGTTAGTATATATTATTATGAGAATATGGAAAGGGTAACGTTGGATAATGGTTATGTTGCAGAAGAATGTTCTGTTTTGAGTATCTCAAGGCCGATTGCATGCACTAGTCGAAATAAATCAGATTCATTTCAGTCGAATGAATAAGTTGGTGTTACAAATAATTACATTATACTAGTATTAAACTCTTTCATTATATTTTTTATTTATTTATTTAATACATATTTAATGATATAAATATTATTTTTAATGTTTATATTAACGGCACAATTATATGTAATAATTATTGTATCGATAAATATAATATATGTGCTGTTAAATATGTAGTGAAAAAAATTGAGTTAAAAATGTAATGAAAGTACTTAGCTTAATTCATAAAATAAATAAAAACTACTTTAACATTATCAACCGACAAATTTTAGTAAAACTTTTATATGTTTTTGCTAAGCTCAAAGCATGCATTTGTGGACTAATAATAAAGAACAATCAGTAAATGGCAATGTGCATGGGCGAACAATAATCCTTCCATTTCCAAATAGCAAAAATTAAAAAATATCACCTTTTAAAAATAAAACCTAATGATATCCTTTGTGAAATATTATATTTACAGTAATTATCTTTGTAGAAAATTTCAGCAATACACACACACATATATATATATATATATATATATATATGTGTGTGTGTGTGTGTGTGTGTGTGTGTGTGTGTTATTAAGGGAGAGTAGAAAAATTAACTTCTTTTTTTTTTGAAATTGTGTTGCTTTTTTAATTTCCTTTATCTCTTCTATATACTCTTTAACCCCTAAAATTTATCTCATATTTTATAACTCTTATATAAATTATTTTAATTATAGGCACATGGTGTGTCCCTCAAATACTAGTATATATTAAGATAAAGAATATATATGTATATATATATACACAAGTTGGATTCTTTGATTGTTTTATACTAATTTAAAATAATACCCTTGTTTTTGTCCCACGAAAATAATTTATTTGCCAAAGACTTTCAAAACAAATAGAGTCCTCGTTTAAAATGATTGCGCAATAAAATGACAGTTAACAATATAAAGATATTGAGTCATCAAATTTTTATTATAAACAATATTAACAATATTTATTTTTAAAGATAATTATAAAATACAAATATACATACATTTTTATATTTTACATGTGAGACTATTTATGTAATACAAAAAAAAAAGTAATACCTAAAAAGATTTACACTGTAACTTGTAACTAGCTAGTAGTAATATTTGGGAATTAAGAGCAACTAACCCATTCATAATTACAATCGTAAAATAATGTACAATTGTGTATACGAATGTGGTGTAGGTGATTTTTGTTTTTAGTAACCACACATTTATAATATAAATAAAAATAATTATATTATTTTTATATATAGTAATTATGAATTAACTTTCAATTATCTACTTTATCTAAATTAAAATAGTTATAGTGGTGTAGAATTGATAATATGAAAGAAGTTAGTCTAATAATTAGGTATTAATTATCACGAGGATATATAATAAGGAATCTTGGGGTTTAAATACGTAGTAGTAGTACTTTGTTTTCTACCATTACACCTACTAGCTAACTAGTTTGACATTACTAGGATTAATCAGGCTAGCTACCAAAACAAGTAATTAATGAGATTATATAATAATTTTCATATAGACTAATTATTATTAATTGTATAGATCATAATTAAACGCAAGCTAACATGCATGCATTCTAATTATATTTTAATATAGTTTTATTTATATGGCCACAAAGGTATTGAGTTTTTGTTTTTAAATGCAACAAAAATCTTCAACTAATGAATTAATTGAGGATATTTGAAATAATTTTTTTTGATATATTGATTATGCAACATTTTATTTGTTATTGCATTGAATATAAATCTAATTTCTCTATCTTAGTACATAATTTTATATATTCATAGTAATAGTTAGTGTTAACGATTTATTGATTGTAACCGTATTAATTATAATTATCAAATTTAATACTACTAATTGTACTATAATCCTTACGGTTGCTATAACGAATACTAGTACTTGTAACCACCGCACCACGACGCTTATCCTAATTTTTGTCGTGGGGAGGAGAGAGAGAGAAATGAAGATGGTGTGACACGTGTAGGCGGGAGGAGAATGGTCGGTTGTTGTTACGATAATTGGGGTGGGTGGGACCCACGCAGTGCATGTGCTGCCCTTTCTTAATTGCCGTCACCGTTCCCTTCGCATTCAATAAACACCGTCACCAACCTTTTTCGCTCTACTAGCATTATTCCGTTAACGTCCGTGAAAGACTAATTAATAATACTCCCTAACACAATCATGCATTAACGGATCCGGATTCAGCACTAACCGTTAAAATTAACGGTTAAAACTAGCCGTTAATTAAAATTAACGGTTAATTTTGGTTAGTGTTGAATCCGGATCCAACACTAACGGTTAGATTAATACACTACTTATCCGGTGTCATAAAAAATGCTACTCCGTTTTTATTTATCATTTTTAATAATATATAGAGTAGTATTGATAATAGATTGTAGTAGTATAAGGTCATAATATTCTTAAAACTAGTATCCTAATTTTATTATGATATACCACGACCATCAAATTAAACCAAGTATTTAAAATATATAAAAAAAATTTTATTTTATATTTAAATTTTATTGTTATGAACAAAATATTCTTCGTAAAAGAAAAAGAAAAGCAAAGTAGTAAGTAGTAGTAAAAGGGTAGAAAGAGAGAGAATCTGTGTTGTGTTGAAATGATATGGTCGAAACCAGGTGGTAAGATTTGGTTCCTTTGACTTGGTACCATGTCATGTGTATGTAAATTACAATTACAACTTTTAACTTTTAATCATTCCATTCTCCGGTCCGGTCCAGTCCAGTCCAGTCGGCTCGGCTAGGCTATGCTAGCTTATTGCTTTTGTTTACTACTCCTATCAATCAATTAATTATTAGTAAGTATAATATGCTAACAGCAGTACTTATTTATGTGGTAAAAAACAAAAAAAAATTCTTATATATTTTCATATTCATTATCTGAGTTACAATTATTACGTATGTGCACACATAAAATAAAATATATAAATAAGAATTAAGAATTTAATTGCATAGGCTTTTTTACGTTTGTTAATACCAATTCGATTTCATCAGACATTTCTCATGCGATGGGAATTGGGACGTTGGACTGGCCTGGCCAGCCCAGCAGCACTACTGAAAAAAAAAAAGGGTGCTTAATACTAATATATAATAATTAAAAAGTATTTATAAAAATAAAACACAAACAACATAATTATAAAAATAAAACAACACAATATAAAGTTGCTAAAATCAATCCTACATTCAAGCAACTGAACAAAACACGCTCCTACATTCAAGCAACTGAACAGAACAGAACACGCTCCTACATTCAAGCAATTGAACAAAACACGCAACTTTGATATCAGAGAAGATGAAAATTTTTGTCGCGACGGCACGCTGAGATCGACAGCAACTCTGAGATCGGAGAAGAACAGATCAACGACGTATCTACCGGAGAAGACAAAATCTTTTGTTGCGACGTAACTCTGAGATCGGAGAAGAACATAAAAGAATGACAACAACTTCAAGATCTGTAACCAGAAACTTACTGCAACTGCACTGATTGTTGATCGTACTGCACTGATTGTTGATTCGTTACAAATTTATATCTGAAAGGTATTTGAGTTTCAATTTATATGCGTAGTGTTACCCGTGTTTTACTACGTATTAAATACATTAGTTACCTTTCTCAAATTTTTCGCTCTTTAAATGGTCACAAAAGTCGAGAATAATGAATGTTTTGAATGCAAAATGCATTTTAAAATATGTTTTTATACTCTGGTTACTAAATACATATAAATTAGTTACTGTTTATTATTGATTTGGTTATTGTTTATTATTGATTTGGTTGTTGTATAATGTTTATATGCTTCTTTTTATAATTTTAAAGATTATTCTACCGATGTTTTTATATTAATGATTACTTATTAAATACATTGGTTACCTTCCCTACTTACCGTTGGTTCTTGCCTAATCTGGATTTGGTTAGTATATAATCTTTGACTTGGTTCTTATGTAAAATTGCAATAGTTCTTGCATAATATTAACCCCAGCCTCATGTTGCAGTTCTTAACATTATGTAGTTTGAGTTCTTTATTTGACATTGAGTTGGTTACTTTACAGACCATAAGCTAACAGTAATATTACCATGGTTACTGTATTATATTATTGTGTTTTATACTGATTTTTTTATATTGATGGTTACTGATTAACTACATTGGTTACCTTCATACATCTGTTTGTCTTTAATTTGTAACAAAGTCACTACTGATGGTTTTGGTTGTAAAATGAATGTAAAAATATTTTTTATAATCTTAGTTACTAATTACATATATATTGGTTACTAATTACATATATATTAGTTATTGTCTAATATGTATTTAGATAATGTAAGGTGTTTATTTGGTTACTGTATAATGTTATTGTGGTTTATAATTGTTTCTTTTATATTGGTGGTTCTTATCGATTACATTAAGTTACCTTCATACAATTAATCTGATTATATATATTGGTTCTTGTATATTATTTAATTTATTCTTTGTATAATGTTTATTTGGTTCTTTGAATAATATTAATGTACATTTATCTTGATGTTTTTTATAGTTATAGAAAGATTTGATCCGATGGCAATTTGGTAATTTACATCGAAGTTTGGAGTGTTAACCGAATTTTGGCGTTTTGAGCCTAATTTCATTGGAAGCAGAGCCAATCATAAGACCCCAAATAATTAATAAATGAAATTTAATTTCTTAAATTATTATTTTGAAATAGTAAGGGTTAATTTGATTAATGTGGATAGTTATGGGTAAAATACACAAGTATTTCAAAATAAGCAAATGGTTATAAAATATTCATTATTATTTGGGAAAATATTCGTTTGGTCGTGGAATATTCAGATTGTTTGGAATATTAAATGCATACGACAGTAGCGACCGATAATGTGGGGTCCATAACGTGAAGCGATTGGAGGAAAAAAAGCGACAAATATAAGTTATTTAAAAATAACTACAGTAGTTGTTTTGTTCGCATCTGTCATATTGTTTTTTGTTCTAATCGATGAACTCCACTTCCTTCGTATGATGAACACTTTCGGAAAGTATTTGTCATTAAATAGATTACAAACGTCTCCCAAGACATCTTTGAGTCTTGGTTTGGATGGAGTACGCAACCATAGACTCCCACCGATGATGCTTCGCCACGGAACATAAAGGTGGCGAATGGAACCTTCATTCTCCGTGCATCCCAAGACATCGAATATCTTGGTAATTTGCTTGACCCGTATTTACGCCATGATCGGATCTGGCTTTCCTTAAATTCAGGTGGTCCCAACTCTTTGAATCTGCTTGTGTGTGACAACCCGTGAATTGCTATCATTTTCTCCTGTATTTTGAACACGAGTCTCCTCAAATGCGATTTTGCGTGAATCTACAAAAAGTTTCTAAACATCCTCTCGTTCATCATCTCGCTTTCGGTGGTGTTGTTCACGGAGGAACATTGTCGACTGTTGCACGCTCTCCTCGTTGGTGAGTCTGAGGCATCTCCACGGTCTCATTTCCAATTTATTAATATTCTCGATTCGACATTCTCAAATCATCGTCGTAAAACAAGGGTTAATTAAGGAAATCAATATATCACATAATATCCCCATATCTTTGACCAACTAACAAATAAGCTTAGGTAGGACACACTTTAGCGAAGGATTTACTCGTCTCTCCTTCCTAGTTCTATTCCCCGATCTCCGCCAGAGATCATATCCTAAGCTCGATACCAACCTGACACCCCAAAAATAGGTATATATCACCCATCCCGAGTTGTCAATACATGGTACATAAACAACTACAACTTTATTATTACAACAAGAAAAGCGTGAGTTTGAATACAAATATTATCTTCTGACAATATCTATACTCAAATAAATCCTCATCACATTTATTGATACATTATTTTACAAAAATAGTGAGGACTACTAAACAACTCTCTCTAGAACCTTCATTCCATACCCCAGGCTGCGTACTCGCTATATTCTCGCCTCCTGAGAAGAAAAATGGAACAAAAAAGAAAAGGGTGAGCTCAACTAGCCTAGTAAAGAATATTATGACTAAGATAATATACAATAAATTATCGTTAGTCCTCAACAGGGAAAAATCAAATAGAATACAATAGACAACAAGTTTTAAATCGAGATTCGCAATGAAATAATAATTCATTAGAAGAGTTAAGTAGAAATACAAACTACTATCTTCATGTATTAATTTAAAAGTTCATCGCCTATCTTTTATCCTGTAACATCAATCAATATATATCTGGAATCAAATATTTATCTTTTTGCACTACAGGCCCAAAGATATTCATCGATTAATTAAGTGTTCATCTAAACACTGCTCATCTTTGTACTACGGGCCAAAGATATTCATCAAAATCATTCATCTTTTGCACTTTCTGAAGCCAAAGATATTCAATTATATCATCATTTAGGACTGAGGATGATGAAAAATATTTTTAAAGAAACGAATCCAGTGAAACAAAATGACAAGGATTAAGGATTCGTACTTTGTTTTATCCATGTCCAAAAATACCTTAAAAATAATCATAGTGGTGTAAAATTCAAGAATGATCAAAACATGGATACAATCAAAGCTAGTCCAGAATAGATATTTTGGACGAAAAGAAAAATTTTCATTTTTCGATAAATAGTGTCGTATTTGTGAATAGTGTCGTATACGTGAATAGTAACTCCGACACAAAAAGTTTCAAATTTTATTAAAAGTTCAGATCAATACTTCGACATAATGATATTAGAAGAAATAATATCATTTTTAAAAAAAATAATATCCCTTACCTCGAAAGATCAGTACTTACAATTTGAAACACCTGATATATAGGCTATGACTTGAACTTGCAGTATAGTAATACTCAAAATATACTCAAAATACTCACAAGAATAAACTCGATAATATAGAAAGAAAACTTGGGTTTACGGTATAATTTTTATTTAACCCAAGCACCCTATTTATAGGAAAATGCTTTAGAACACAAAGCGAAAAATTTAATATAATATTAATATATAAATTAAATTTTCCTACGCCTAACCTTTCAAGAACTGAATTCAGCTCATTCAACACACATGTGTAACACACCATAATGAAAAAACGTTTTTGTTATTTAAAATATTTTAAACTTCCAAAAATCAATTATTTGAACTTGAACTTGATAATTCATAATAAATAGCCTTTTTGTCGGAAAATTGAAACTCATGACTTTTTTATAGGAAATTCAATTCTCTAAAATTTTACGAAAGAAAGTTTTTCCAAATTCCAAATGAAATTTGATCAAAATCCAAAAAGCAGACGATTTTACAAGCTATAATCAAATTTCGATCGAAAATGGGGTCCACCGACACATAAAACATGTTTTAAATATTTTTAGTAATAAAAATACTCCTCCTTCACATATATACTCATATATCCCACATTCATCGTAAAAATATCATCATTATTATATTATTAAAATATAATAATATATTTAAATAATTATTTTATCAAAAAAAATAAAATTTCAATTTTCAACAATTGTCACATTAAAAATTTTCTCCATCTATATCCACATAAAATTAATATTTTCCTCATCATATGAATCAATAATTAATTATTCACAAATAATATTACGAAATCACAATATTGATGACCGAGGCGCCCCTCAGGAAAGGGGCTTTCCAATAAGAATTTCTCCTTCTTGGTAGCAATTAGGTGACCAAACCTCTCCTTAGACAGAAATTTCTAGACATTGCCAATAATGTTATCTAATAATATTATTCAGATAATATGAATTATTGCTTCGATAATGAAAAATACTGTGTAATGACAATTATTGAAACAACAGTAATATAAAATATCAACGCAACAATTATTAAATCAATAAAATAAAATACTGAACAGTAATTACTGTAACCATTATTGAGTAGTGCCTTCTTACGTAAGAATCATAATAATTGGTGCAATACTGCGTCCCTCTTGTGTTTTAACCAATTAAGTATTTCAACAGTATTAATGGTAACAACTACGCCGTTATTTTTAAACAACTTATATTTGTCGTTTTCTTCATCCAATCGCTTTCCGTTATGGGGCCCACACATATTTAGTCGCTACCGTCGTCGAATATTCCCGACAAAGATCTAATATTCCACGACCAAACGAATATTCCCCGAAACAACAATGAATATTTTATAACCACTTTATTATTTTGAAATATTTGCGAATTTTACCCATAACTATCCACATTAATCAAATCAACCCTTACTATTTTAAAATAATAAATAGAAAATTAAATTTTATTAATAATAAGTTGGGGTCTTATATTCTTATTCACGATATCGACCTTTATTCACGTATACTATCTTATTCACGAATACGGCCTTTATTCATCGAAAAAAAAAAAAAAATTTTCTTTTAAGTCCAAAATATCTATTACGGATACTAGCTTTGATTGTATCCATGTTTTGATCATTCTTGAATTTTACACCACTATGATTATTTTTGAGGTATTTTTGGACGTGGATAAAATAAAGTACGAATCCTTAATCTTTGTCATTTTGTTTCACTGGATTCGTTTTTTTAAAAATATTTTTCATCATCCTTAGTCTTAAATGATGATATTATGGAATATCTTTGGCACAGAGTGCAAAGATGAATGATTTCGATGAATATCTTTGGCCGTAGTCTGAAAGATGAGCAGTGTTTAGATGAACATGACCCGGTGATGAATATCTTTGGCACCAGTAGTGCAAAGAATGAATATTTGATTCCGGATATATATTGATTGATGTTACGGGGATAAAAGATGAGCGATGAACTTTTAAATTCATATATAGAAGATAGTAGGTTGCATTCTCTACTTAACTCTTCTAATGAATTATTATTTCATTGTGAAAATTGATTTAAAACTTGTTGTCTATTGTATTCTATTAGATTTTTTCTGTGAGACTAACGATAATTTGTTGTATATTATCTTAGTCATAATATTCTTCTTCGGGCTAGTTGAGCTCACCCTTTTCCTTTTGTTCCATTTTTCTTCTCGGGGAGGCGAGAATATAATGCGAAACGCGCAGTCGGTATTATGGAATGAAGGTTCTAGAGAGAGTTGTTTAGTAGTCCTCACCATTTTTGTAAAATAATGTATCAATAAATGTGATGAGGATTTATTTGAGTATAGATATTGTCTAGAAGATAATATTTGTATTCAAACTCAGAATGGGTGATGTATACCTATTTTGGGGGCGTCACAGGTTTGGTCACCTAATTGCGCACCAATTGGAAGAAATCCTTATTGGAAAGCCCCCTCTTTCCTGGGAACGACCTGATTGTTAAATATTATGAGTTATAATATTAATGATGAATAAGTTCGTGTTGATTAAAGATAAATTTGATAGTTCCATTGTGTTGGGATTATTAGTGTTAGTGAAAATCGACATCTATTCCGATGATAATTGATGTCTGAGGGTTATATTGATAAATCGGGTAATCTATCGGATAATTGAGCAATTAATTGCTACTTCTTCACATGTTTATATAACTATTTGTTCACATGTGTATACTATTGAGTCATATTCATTTACTATTAGGAGAGTTGGTGCAAGATTGATAATATTTGCATGACTAAGTTAAAAAGGGAGGTATAGATGGAGGTACTATACTGTAATTCGTATTTTCACATGTCTAGAACTATTGAGTCACATGATTTTACAATTGATTCACATGATTTACTATTAGGAGAGTTGGTGCAAGATTGATAATACTTACAGGACTAAATTAAAAATGAAGAAAAAGTTGGAGGTATTGTACTGTAATTTTTCGAGCCCCAAAACGTGCAATTATCGAAATTATATTTTTCTATAAATAGAAGCTCATTCTTCCTTCATTTCTCACCAATTCACTAAAGCTTTAGAGCCATTATTATAGACAAAAATTATAGAGAGAAATAAGAAGAGAAGTCTGCTCCCTCACTATTCCAGTATCCAGTCTTCTTTTGAGGTAAGGGGTATTATTTTTTTTCATATTCATGAATAGAACTTCTGTTATTTCATTCTTTATTATTTCATTCTTTATTATTTCTGTACCATGTATTTGGCGACTCAGAATGGGTTGGATGGAATGGACCTATTTTTTGGGGCGTCACGGTTTGGTATCGAGCTTAGGGATATGATCTCCATGGAGAGATCGGGGAATAGAACTAGGAGGGAGAGACGAGTAAATCCTTCGCTAGTGTGTCCTACCTAAACTTATTTGTTAGTTGGTCAATATATAGGGATATTATGTGATATATTGATTTGTTTAATTAACCCTTGTTTTATGACAGTATTTGAGAATGTCGATCGAGAATATTAACAAGGAAATGAAACCGTGGAGACGCATGTACTCACCAACGAGGAGAAACGTGCAATAAGTTTGCAATGTTCCTCTTGTGAACAACACCACCGAAGCGAGATGATGAGCGAGGATGTTTAGAAGCTTTTTGCGGTTCATGCAAAATCGAGACGAGGAGACTCGTGTTCAAAATACGAGGAGGAAATGATAGCAATTCACGGGTTATCACATTGACGGCGCTTCAAAGAGTAGGGACCATAACCAGATGATGATCTGGGAGATGGCGGTCAACAAAACAACGATAACCAATGGAGAAAGAAAAATACTGGACAAAAATGGTAACCACTCTGGTGGTAATCATGGCCATGAGAATAGAAGAAGCGAATCGGGAGGAGATTTTAAAAAGAGGAGATTCAACAACGACAATGTGAAAATGGAAGCACACCAAAGAAGAATCGGTTCGAGGAGGAACGACCACCAAATCGTATTCTACAAATCGGAAAAGGGACATATCGGTCAAACCTTCACAACAGATTCAAGGTATGCTATAATTGTGGAAAGGAAGGACATATCTCTCTGGGATTGTCACGGTAGGGAAACCTAGTTCAATGGGATGGTGACTCAAAAGATTGTCCCGAAAAAGTCAAAGTCAATCGGTTTGCTTGAAGAAGCGTTTGTTGTGGTCGGTCAAAATGCAAGGAACCCAAACGAGGTGATCACGGGTAAGCTAATCATAAATTCTTGTGAAGTTTATACTTTACTGAATCTGCATCTTCCCATTCATTTATCTCTCTACTTGTGCTCAACGTTTAAATTTGACTCCGAAAAAATTAGACTTTGACCTATCTGTGGAAACTCCGTTAGGAGAAACTTTCATCACATCTACTGTTTATAAATCTTGTTTGATTCAAGTTGGCACCATCACCTTACCTGTTGACCTTATCTCTTTAAAGATACTTGATTTTGATGTGATTTTAGGGATTGATTGGTTAACTACTCATCATGCCAAAATTGATTATTTTCGTAAGGTTGTTAGTTTTCATATTCTTAACCAACCTGTTGTTCGAATTCAAGCAACTAAACCATTAAAATCAATCACTGTCATATCTAATCATAAAGCTATTCGTTTATTGAAAAACGGATGTCAAGCTTTCTTAGCCCATGTTATGGATTTGAATAAAGACACGTCAAATTTGAATAATATTCTCGTTGTTATTGACTTTCCTGACATATTTCCTGAAGAACTTCCTAGTTACCCCCGAACGTGAAGTTGAATTCTTTATTGACCTTGAACCTAAAGACAAAACCCATTTCTAAAACCCCATATCGAATGGCTCTATTGAACTTGAGGAGTTAAAGGTCCAACTACGGAGAGTTATTGGACATCGCCATTTCGTCTAAAGACATCTCCTTGGGGTGCTCTGTTTTATTTGTAAAGAAGAAAGACGGGAGTATGCGACTTTATATTAACTATCGGGAATTGAACCATGTCACTATCGAAGAATAGGTATCCTCACCTCGTATTGATGACTTGTTTGACCATTCAGAGGAGCACAATTCTTTTCAAAAATCGATCTTAGCTCGGATATCATCAATGAAGATTAGAACTCGAGGATATTCAAAAGACCGCGCGCTTTAAACTTCGATGACGGCATTATGAATTCTAGTCATGTCTTTTGGATTGACTAATGCTCCTGCCGACTTTCATGGATATGATGAACCGAGTATTCGAGGAATATTTGGATCGATTCGTTGTTGTCTTTATTGATGACATCCTCATATATTCCAAAAGCCATGAAGATCATGAGCACCATTTGAGTCGGGTACTCCAAAGGCTTCGTGAAAACAAGCTTTATGCCAAGTTAAAGAAATCGAGTTCGGCTTGAGGAAGTAGCATTCCTTGGGCACGTGGTGTCAAAACATGGAGTATCTGTTGATCCGTGAAGATTGAAGCAATACAAAGTTGGGAGCAATCAAGTCGATGATCAAAATCTGTTTTCTTTACGGGCTTAAATTGGTTATTATCGGAGATTCGTGGAAGGATTTTCTCGAATAGCTACTCCATTAACTCAGCTGACTCGGAAAGATATAAAATTCGTATGGAGCGAGGAATGCGAGAAGCGTTTCTAAGAGCTTAAGAGGAGACTTATTTCGGCACCTGTGCTAACAATATCATCTAGTTCGGATGGATTTGTTATCTACAGCGATGCTTCAGGCAAAGGGTTAGGATGTGTTCTCATGCAACGTGGAAAGTCATAGCTTTATGCCTCGCGACAACTTAAAAAGAGTATGAGAGGAATTATCCTACCTATGATCTAGAGTTGGTAGCGATCGTTTTCTATTAAAGATCCGGAGGCACTATCTATATGGGGAGAAAGTGGAGATATATTCGGATCATAAAAAGCCTTAAATATTTCTTCACGCAAAAGAACTCAACACGCGGCAACGACGTTGGCTTGAGTTGTTGAAAGATTACGACCACACTATTCAATACCATTCGGAAAAAGCGAGCGTGGTAGTGACGTTGAGTAGAAGATCATATCACGGGAATGAGTGCGATGATGTCAAGTATCTACGTAGAGCCAACTTTAATAGAAAAAGTTAAAGTTCTTTCGAGCCACCGAAACCGGAAATGATGCGTATGAAGAAGAAAGTAATACAAGAAGGTGCTATTCCTAAGCAAGAATTGATGAAGAAGGAATACTTGAGTCCACTCCGGACTTTGTGTTCCTAACGACTCGATTTGAAGTACAAGATTATGATGGAGGCACACAATACACCATTTGCAATCCATCTCGGAAGTACCAAAATGTATCGTGATCTTCTACATACATTTTGGTGGAACAATATGAAGAGAGAGATTGTAAAGTTTATCTCAACGTGTTTAACTTGTCAATGTGTAAAAGGCGAACATCTAGTACCTAAGGGTCCGTCAGAACCACTTGAGATTCGAAATGGAAGTGGGAACACATTACCATGGATTTCGTTACGGGTCTTCCTACGGTTTCTCAAGGCATTAATGCCATTTGGGTTATTGTTGATAGATTAACCAAGTCTGCTCATTTCTTGCCGATACGGGAGACTTATTCCCTTGAACGTCTTGCTCAAATATATGTAAATGAGATTGTGAGGTTGCATGGCATGCCAGTATCCATAGTTTCGGATCGTGACCCAAGATTCATTTCAAGATTTTGGGTTAGCTTGCAAAAAGCTATGGGCACAGATTTACGATTCAGTTCGGCATACCATCCTCAAACGGACGGACAATCACAGAGGACTATTCAAATTCTTGAAGATTTATTAAGACTCTGTGTCCTAGATTTCAAGGACAGTTGGGATAAGTATTTACCATTGGTGGAATTCTCCTACAACAACAGTTATCAGGCAAGTATAGGTGTGGCTCCATTTGAAGCATTATATACACGAAAGTGTCGTTCTCCAATATGTTGGGATGAGGTGGGTGAAGCAACATTGTTGGGACCCAAGTTAGTACGAATGACTACCGAAAATATCCAAATGATTCGACAACGTATACAAACGGCACATGATCGACAAAAGAGTTATGCGGATCTTCATCAAAAGGACGTGAAATTTAGTATAGGGGATCATATATTGTTGCGAGTTGCTCCATGGAAGGGAGTTACAAGATTTGGGAAGAGAGGAAAGCTCAATCCACGATTTATTGGTCCATTTCAAATTCTTGACCGAGTAGGAAATGTAGCCTATAGACTCGCGTTACCTCCGAGTATGTCTCGTGTTCATAATGTGTTTCACATATCATATTTCAATAAATATGTGAAAGACCCGAACCACGTTATAGAGTTAGAACCGGACGAGATAGCAGAAGACTTAACGAACGAAGAAGTACTGTCAAGATCTTGGATAGGAAGGAAGCATGTCCCACGCATGAAAAGTCATACCATAAGTTAAAGTTTTGTGGAGGAATCATGTTATTGAGGAAATGACCTGGGAGTTGGAAACGGAAATGAAAGTGAGGTATCCTCATCTTTTCGAAACACCAGGTACGTACGTCAATTTCGAGGACGAAATTTCATAAGGAGGGGAGGTTGTAAGACCCCAAATAATTAATAAATAAAATTTAATTTCCTCTAATTATTATTTTGAAATAGTAAGGGTTGATTTGATTAATGTGGATAGTTATGGGTAAAATACGCAAGTATTTCAAAATAAGCAAATGGTTATAAAATATTCATTATTATTAGGGAATATTCGTTTGGTCGTGGAATATTCGTCTTCGTCGGGGAATATTAAATGCGACGAAGCAGCGACTATGTGTAGCCCCCATAACGTAAAAGCGATTGGAGGAAGAAAACGACAAATATAAGTTGTTTAAAAATAATGGGCGTAGTTATTCTGATTTAATCGTTGGAATACACGGTGGTTAAAACACAAGATACTACCAGGTATTGCACCAATTATTGATTCTTACGTGAAGGCACTTTACTCAATAATGGTTACGATAATTATTTATTCATTCGATTTTTATTGATTTAATAATTCTTTGCGTTGATATTTTATATTCTTTATTATTTCAATAATTGTCATTACACGGTATTTTTCATTATCGAAGCAATAATTCATATTATCTCGAATAATATTATTAGATAACATTATTGGCAATGTCTAGAAAGTTACATCTAAGAGGAGAAATTTGGTCACCTAATTGCACGCTAAGTAAAGAGAAATTCTTATTGGAAAGCCCTCTTTCGTAGGAATCTATGCGGTTGTCATTATTGTGATTACGTAATATTATTTGTGAATAATTAATTATTGATTTATATGATGAGGAAAATATTGATTTTATGTGGATATAGATGGAGAAAATTTTTTAATGTGACAATTGTTGAAAATTAAAATTTTATCTTTTTCTGATAAAATAATTCATTTAAATATATTATTATATTTTTAATAATATAATAATGGTGATATTTTTACAATGAATGTGTGATATATGAGTATACAAGGAGAAGGAGTATTTTTATTGCAATAAATGTTTAAAACATGTTAAACATGTCGGTGGACCCCATTTCTTGACTGAAATTTGATTATAGCCTGTAAAATCGCCCGTTTGAGGATTTCGGTCAATTTCTGTTTGGAATTTGGAAAAACTTTCTTCTTCAAAGTTGTAGAGAATTGAATTTCCTATAAAAAGTTGCAAGATTCGAATTTTTTGATAAAGGGCTATTTATTATGAATTATTGAAGTTCTGAAGTTTCGAAATAATTATTTTTTAAAAGTTTTAAATTTGTTTTAAAAGAAAAACGTTTTGTGGTTGGTTGGTAGGCACATGTGTTGAAAAATATGTTGAAATTATAATTTCCAAGTTTGCGTATGATTTATATAAATTTATTAATATTTTATTAAATTTTCTACTTTGGTGTTCTAAGCATTTTCCTATAAATAGGGTGCTTAGGTTAGAATTGAAAATTACACCAGAAATTGAAGTTTTCTCTCTCTATATTATCGAGCGTATTCTTGTGAGTATTTTGAGTATTACTATACGGTGCAAGTTCAAGTCATAGCCTATATCCGGTGTTTCAACTAGAAGTACTGTCTTTCGAGGTAAGAGATATTTTTTTTTTTCGTAATGATAGTATTTCTTCAATATCATTATGCCGAAGTATTGATCTGAACTTTTTAATCAAATTTGGAACTTTTAGTGTAATGGGTTCTTATTCACGATATCTGACTATTCACGTATCTGATCTTATTCACGAATATAAGATTTATTCATCGAAAAAATAAAATTTTTTCTTTTCGTCCAAAATATCTATTACGGATACTAGCTTTGATTGTATCCATTTTTTTGATCATTCTTGAATTTTACACCACTATGATTATTTTTGAGGTATTTTTGGGCGTGGATAAAAAAAAGTATGAATCCTTAATCCTTAATCCTTGTCATTTTGTTTCACTGGATTCGTTTCTTTAACAATATTTTTCATCATCTTCAGTCTTAAATGATGATATTATGGAATATCTTTGGCCTGTAGTGCAAAGATGAATGATTTCTGATGAATATCTTTGGCCGTAGTGCAAAGATGAACAGTGTTTAGATGAACATGACTTAATCGATGAATATCTTTGGCACCAGTAGTGCAAAATGAATATTTGATTCCGGATATATATTGATTGATGTTACAGGGATAAAAGATAGACGATGAACTTTTAAATTCATATATAGAAGATAGTAGGTTGCATTTTCTACTTAACTCTTCTAATGAATTATTATTTCCGCTGCGAAAATTGATTTAAAACTTGTTGTCTATTGTATTCTATTAGATTTTTCCCTGTTGGAGACTAACGATAATTTGTTGTATATTATCTTAGTCATAATATTCTTTACTGGGCTAGTTGAGCTCACCCTTTTCCGTTTTGTTCCATTTTTCTTCTCGGGAGGCGAGAATATAATGAAAAGTACGAGTCGGGGTATGGAATGAAGGTTCTAGAGAGAGTTGTTTAGTAGTCCTCACCATTTTGTAAAATAATGTATCAATAAATGTGATGAGGATTTATTTGAGTATAGATATTGTCTAGAAGATAATATTTGTATTCAAACTCACAGTTTTACTGTTGTAATAATAAAGTTGTAGTTGTTTATGTACCATGTATTGACAACTCAGAATGGGTGATGTATACCTATTTTGGGGGTGTCACACCAACGATCAAAAGTCACCATCTTCGCTCGTGATGTGCATGGTTTTTTGGTCAAATTTTATCATTTTGGCCTTCAAAATTCCATGTAAAAATGTTGTTTATGTTTTGGTTACTAAGATTATGCAGTTTGGTTACTGTCTAATATTGATTTGGTTACTTTATAATATTTATTCAGTTGTTAGACTATGGAGATGATTCCAGTTGTGTTTTACTTCAACAGAACATAAACAAAAAGAGTGTAAATACAAGAATATATAATTGTTTACTGTTAGTTACCATTAACCACATGGTTGGTAATATTTTTGATGTTGTACAGTAACTAAAATTGTTATTGATTAATATTTTGATTTTTGATTTCATCATGAGTTGTCAATATAAAGTAAACATATACATTGAATAATTGGTAACTGTTCTGAAACATTTTTATATAAATTTGGTTACCCATCTAAAATAAAATGGTTACCTCTATATTTATATTTAGTTACCAACTGGACCATTTCCAAATAACTTTTATAACTATGTAATTTAAAAGTATTCATCAGCTAGATAAATGAGAACCCTCACATGTACATTAAGCACTTGATAACTATTACGATATAAGTTTTAATTATTTGGTTACTAATGAAAAACTAAAATGGTTACCCTTATATGCATGTTTGGATATCAACTGCACCTCTCAAACTATTTTTATTTTAATATGAGATCTATAAGTAACCATATATATAAATGAAAACTCTCACATATACATTTAACAATTGATGTTTGACTTGACATAAAATTAGAACTATCTCGTTACTAATAACAAGAACCATAATGTAACATAATAAAACAAAGAACCACATAATTATATAGACAAGAACCATAATGTAACATAATAAAACAAGAACCACATAATTACATGATAAGAAACTGCAGCAGTGTTTTAATGGTAACCAATACATAAATATCATGTAATGAAACCCGCTTTAGGCAATCTATGTATACTAAACAATTACATATTAATCGAAATAAAATAACAAAGAACTAAAATCCCACATCGAGGGCACAATAATAATAGCCAAACCATAAGGTAATCAGAACAAAATATAATAAAGAAGTAACCAAGTAGTTATATAAAGTAACTGTAATATGTTTTAATGGTAACCAAAACGAAACAACTCAGATATCCAACCAAGTTTAGGCAACCCATGTATACTCTCACATGTACATTTAACCATAACTTTTCCAATGAATTTTCTAAGAAGATAACCCTAGAAGATATATTTGAAGGAATTTATAAAATAATACATCAATGTATACTAAACAAATACATGGTTTATTATGACTTGGATTTATTATTTACAAAAATAATACATCCACAAACTAATAATGTTTTAAACTTCACCAACCGACTTGGGTTCAATTTCTTGGTAATAATGTTTGGGGACTTCATGTCACACCAATATATAACTTTTCTAATGAATTTTCTATTGCATTCCTCATAAGTAAAGATCCCATAACCGCAAATAAACAAAATCAGATTACGGTCATTAGTAACTGTGATATAAACAATATTTATAACATAAACGATTCGTAGTAGACTAACAAATAAGAAGCATACTAACCAAAACATAATATAACAATTACACGATAGTAAACAGGTATAACAAATAACCAACATCCCACATTGATCGCACAATAATAGTTATCATATCATAATATAACATTAACCATACCATAATAAAGCGAAAGAACCAAAAAGTTATATTATATAATCTAATGATAACCAAAATATAAACAACATGTAAAGATGAGACCATTTTATGTAGTAAACAAACAGTTTATATATAATATTAACCATAATATAATTTAAAGATCACCAAAACAAAAATATGTATACCAAAAATATACTAAAGAAGTACCCAAAACAAATTATATGATAAGAACGAAACCATGTTTTAATGGTAACCAACACATAAACAACATGTATACCAAACCCATTTAAACCAACCAATGAATACTAAACAAATACATTGGAACCAAAACAACATATAAAAGTAAACAAAATCCCAATTGAGGGAAAAGAATGGTATCCAAATCATAAGCCAATAGTAACAAAAAATATACTAATGAAGTAACCAAACAGGTTATATGTTAAGAACAAAATATATATTAATGGTAACCAATACATAAACAACATATACCCATATATACTTAAGCAAATATATGGTATCTGTAACAACAAAAACAACATGTATACTAAACCCGCTTTAGTATATACTAAGCAAATATACTAAAGTAACCAAACAGCTTATATACTAAGAACCAAACCACGTTTTAATGGTAACCAACACATAAAACAACATGTATACCAAACCCAGTTTAGTCAACCAATGTATACTAAGCAAATATATTAGAACCAAAACAACATATAAAAGTAACCAAAATTCCAATTGAGGGAAAAAATGGTATCCAAATCATAAGCCAACAAAAAAAAAATATACTAATGAAGTAACCAAACAGTTATGTGTTAGTAACCAAAATATATATTAATGATAATCAATACATAAACAACATATATACCAAACACAGTTTAATCAACCCATATATACTAAGCAAATACATGGTAATCAGAACAACAAAAAACAGTAACAAAATCCCAAACAAGAAACAAAAAGAATCCAAATCGAAACTAACAATCTAAAAGAAGTAACGAATATTTATATGATAAGAACTAAAATATGTTTTAATGGTAACCAATATATAAAAACAACATGTACACAAAACCAATTTAATCACCATGTATACTAAAGCAAATACATGGTAACTATAACAACATAAAAAAAGTAACCAAAATACTAAATCAAGATAACAAAAATAGTATCCAATCACAAGCTAATAAATAACAAAAACATAATGCGAAGTAACCAAACAGCTTATATGATAAGAACAATAACAAAATTTAAATTAGCACACCTTTAAAAAATTTTGGGTTGGAAATATCTTACCGGCTATGAACTTTAACTTACATCTTAACTACGCGAACATCAAAATCGTAATCCAACCGCAAAACTCAAACAAATTTCATCAAATCCTTAATAGAATCACCCTCTCAGATTCTTTTTCCTCCTTCCATCCTTCTTCCTTGTATCAACCATTCTATACAAAACATAAAAACAACACAAACCCAAACAATCAATACCCCATTCTGTTAGAAACATAGCGTATATATATGATCATATTGACAATTAATTAATAGAATGAGAATTAATGTAAATTAGAACCGGACCTTAGAGAAAAAACCGAATCCTTTCAACAAGTGAGAGAATTGGAGAGAGAAATCACGTATTCGACTGTCAGAGTTGGAGAAAGAAAGTCACGTATTAGCCTGAAAACATAGCCTTTCACGTATTGTTCGCGGCGACGGCGGAAGAGGAGGAGGACGACGACGAGTGGCTTCAAGAGGAGAGATAGAAATAGTAAGGGAGAAGAGAGAAAAATAGTAAAGGCGGATAGAGAGTGACCGAAAGAAGATGAAAACTAATTTGCTATATCAGCCCATTAATATTAATCCTTTAATTTAAAGAATTTTAATTGTATTAGGATTGAAAATAAAAATGATAAAGTATAGTATTTTTGTAATTATTTTATGAATGTATAATTTTTATAATTATTTTCAAAAATATACTAATATATGTAATTGTTCCAAAAAAGAAATTTGTTTGGGGCCACTTCCCTACATTTTTCACGCCTCATCCATCCATCCATCCATCCATTTTATAACTTGGCCAAACTTATGTCAATGCTTGCTATGAATAGATCGACCCGCCGGGGAGGCCCGGCCCAACCTTGTTATCATGATTGATTTCACTTTCATTAATTTTTGTCTTTATACAGTGTCTGTCAATGTTAAAAAATAAAAATAAAAAATGCATGCATTTACCTAAATTATGGATTAATGAAATACTACTTTGGAAAAAAACAGTTAATTTAATTTTATTTCTAATCAATTTTCATAATTTAACTTAAACTTTGTAAATTAAATAGGAACAAAATGAAATGAGAAACTAAGCAATGAACTTTGAATCGAAGCCCTAGAAAGTAAGAAAGAAAGAAACCGGACCGATTCGGAGCGCTTTTATTGACCCGTTACACTGCTACTTTTGTAACCCAACTCCCAAATCTTCTTCATCGTCTCTCTTCGCCGCCGTCTACCTCAGGTTTTGGTCTCTATCGTTTCTAAATCCTTTTGTTTAGGAAATTAATTGTAAAGCATGTGTTTATGTTTACACATTTTTGAGCATTCAACAGAAGCAATCACTCCTCTGATAGTTAAAAATGGGTTTTGGAGCCCTAAGATACGTCATTCGACCTGTATCAAAAACCCTATTATCATACCGTAACACATCCGCTTTCTCTTTGGGAAAGATTCTGCCATCCACCTCTCCGTCACCTGTACTGGAGGCTCAACTCCTCTTCGGCTCACTTCGCCCTAACAATCCATGGATTCCAGCATCAAGTGCCTTCATACACAGTTTAACAGACACACGATTCCCAAAGCGAAGGCCTGTTGATAAGCCCCGTAGGAAAAGAGCCGGCTTGAGACCCCCAGGTTCTTTCTCATTTCTATTTTATTCGCTATACAAGTTTATAGCTAACCCTTGAGCTCTTTACTCATCACTAGAGAAATGAGAATGTACCATAGTAGGTTTCATTTGGATTATCATTTTTCTACTCATGATGATTATGGTTTTCAAAACCTATATATTTAAGGGAGAGGAGAAGGGTCAGTTGGTTATTCTTGAAGCTGGGTAACATCTTATTGTTAAAAAGAATGTAATGTTAGTGGAAGTTATAATTGGAGGTTAAATTGTGATCCCCACTTTTTGCTGTGCAGTCCCTCTATTTTTTTCTCATAGATTCACTTCTTAATAACCGTCTATGTTATGTTGCACACGTGTAGCGTGTGTCCGAGTACTAGTTAAAATAAAATGTGAACTAAGCATGCAATTTGGGTTTCAGGGGTTTAATGGACATAAACAAGCCCTTGATGATTTCATTTTAGTTTTGCATTAGTAGTATGGTGTTCATAACACGATAACACTGGTTTGATAATGTAGGACCATATGCTTGGGTTAAATATGAGCCGGGTAAACCAATTCTTCCAAACCAGCCCAATCAGGGAAGTGTCAAACGAAGGAATGAGAAAAAACGGATGAAACAGAAGCATACGTTTATAATGGTGCGTGTGTATTCTTAAGCCTTACTTCCTTCTATTCTGCTGCTTTTACATTCTTTTTTTTTGCTAGTTTTTAGCTGAAATCTTAACGTTCCTGCCTTGGACAGAAATGGATCTCAAGACCTCTTGCACCCAAAGCCTTATGAGTAGTTGTTTTACCATTGAGCTAAGAGGGGCTTGGTACTTTTACATTGTTATTCCCAATTGTGTATTGTTTTTTATTTGATTCTCAGGGACGCAACTATTTGCGATTGTTATAATTTTAGGATGATTAGTGAAGCTAATTTTAATTGAGGGTTCATGAATTTATAAGACAATGTATCCCTTAGAAATAATAATGGCAACTGAACTATATTTCTCATCTTGAAAATATTTTATCAAGATGGATTCGAGCTAGAGAATGTATTGAGTTGGTCCTCGAGGGTAATCTATTTGCATCAACATGAGCTTCGTAATCATTTGGCACAACAACTTTATACAAAGTGTCAACTTTCTGGCAGTCTCTTTCCAGTGGTATGTTGCATGTCCTTGAATGCTTCCACCTTTTCCTGATGTATAAATTTACGATGTTATGGTTGTGGAGAGCCCTCTTGTGTCTTAGAAAGTTATTATCTATCTATTCTATAAACTCTTCAATTAGAAAATAACTATTTGTGTGATTAAAGGACATAGCGTTATGTTTCTTAAAAAATCTCTAGATGGTTTTTGAAAGTTTTCTTTTCTTTTTTGTTGAGAAGCTCACAATCAAAATCCCTTGCTTGTAAAGAAATATATTTGAATGTTTTTTATGGGGAAATAAGGATGTTATGCAAAGTGCATCCTGTACAAGATCAATCATAAAACACATACAATGAGACCTAATCCACCATTGAGGGTTCAAAGGATTGTAGTTTATGACCAATACGCCACGACTAGGTCCTCCTTGCAGCACCTTTATAGAATTTAAAATCATTTATTTACAGATGCAGTTATAAGTTGTGTCCATGAAAGCAGCAACTCTTGGTTGGAAGTTCAAGTTCTTGATAACCAAATACATTTTGCAATCAAGTCCATCAATCCACATGTAAGCTATAGTGCAGTATGAGGTTAGGGAAAAATATGGTGATGACAAAATCCAAAGTAGTGCAATAAAAAATAATGCTGTTTTGGATATTTATTTTTGCCAAGATGGTCACATGTGAATGAATCGTGAAAAAAAATCTATAGGTAACCTACAAATTTAGCTATTCCTTCTAACCTAATTGGGTGTGTGAACCCAACTTTACTTGTGTGTACATTTTAAGACCACAGGTGTTGAACTGGAATTTTTGGTAAACCACATCTTATTTGCTATATTTACTCTTTCCTTAAATTTGCACATTTTACTCTATCCTTAATCCACAGGCTAGTTTTGACCTTTTTGGATGATACACTGATGTTGCTTTTAGATCCTAGTGTAGATAGCTTTTTTGGGAAACTCTTTTTCTATAGGGGATGAGATTGATTTGATTGGGTGGCATAGGTGCTTTTTATTTCCCTTTGCATTTTGTATACATGGCATATTCTTGGGTTAACCCCCTTTTGGTGCTTTAGACCTTTAGTTATCATTTGTATTGATCAAGGTTGTAATGTTTTTCCTTTTTATCTGAACTGGTTTTGACTACAGGCTGAGAAGAGGAAACGTAAAGCTGAGATGCAAGAAGCGAAAAGGAAGAAAATCATTAAAAGGGTAGAGCGTAAGATGGCTGCAGTTGCAAGGGATAGAGCATGGGCTCAAAGACTAGCAGAGCTGCAGCAGCTTGAGGAAGAAAAAAAGAAGACGGCCACAGCCTAAATATGTTCTTCCATGCGAACATATGGCCTGATTGGTATCCTACATATAAACAACATCTTGCCCCAAATAATCTGATCAATGAGCCTAGCTCTTCTTCTTTCTTATAAGTAGTGTAAAAAACATGTAATTCCTATGCAAACCCATGGGCATTTTTGTTCTGTTAATCTTTTCAAATGTCTAATTGCTCTGTTTAATGTCGAAGAGGCACTCTGCAAAGCCTATTTGTGCAAGCTAGCCCTCCTATATTATTGCGAACCTACCAAGGTTTAAATTGTGTTTGTCAATTTCTTTTAATCTTTTTGTAAAAAAATAATTAAAAAATGTTTGTGTAAATGAAAATGAAATTGTTAGGTCCCTGGCTTCAACTGAAACCCCAGGTGATATGATAAGAATAGAACAACAAAGCATGCTTTGTGGTGGGTTTGGAGTGGCGTTTGTTAGTTATAGTTAAGTACTAGTGCTAGTTGTTCAATATTAAAAATGTATTGCCTAAAGTAACCTAGTATGTGTGACTATAATAAAAATGCTTAATATGGTTCTTCTTCAAGAGTAACCGAGACTAGTAACTATTTTAATGGTTTTCTAAAATAAATTGTATGAACCTGTTGCTTTAAATAAAGTTTTTCTATTCAGTGATATAGTCCCCTTATTCTGGATTGAAAAATAGTTGTTGACTACCTGCAGAGGTTCCTGGCCGTCCTCCTTCCTACTCGAGAACCTTTCTAATATTTCGATTTCTTGTTGAGAAAGAATCAAGAGTTATTGGGTCAATCATAATTGTAGTAAGCATTCAATGTTCAATTTCTTGCATAAGAACTTCACATATCAAAATGATTACATTTCAAATTCATTACGTTGTGGGCATGACGCAACACTCCCATCGGAGGCACCTTTGCAAGGTGCCAACAAAGGCTGTGCAACTCAGATTGTTGGGAGCTTCGGCGCCCGACCGATGAAAAGTGTGAGCATAGGAATACATTGGGAAACCAAAAAAAAGAAACTTGCTCTAGTTAAAACTAACCACACCTACCAAGCTTAGGACACAGTAAGACAGTACAACCAACTATATCAATCATAAATTTCTATTATTCATCGAGTAAAATAAATCCCACCAAGCCCGTGGTTCAAAATTGTCAAACAAGGAGAAAGACTAGCATGTGATAAACTAATATTGAACAGAAAAAATGTAGCATAGAACTTTCAAAACTATCTACTGTTCAAGTTCTGTTTGCACAGGCCACAACTTCTTCATGCATAATATTATAAAATGAGCTCAATTTAGTTATACCAAGTGCTTCTCCAAAGAGTGATGCTCTTGTGGATTTCAATATACTAACTTCTACATAATCACCAATTCTTGGATTCCGCTCCCCATCATTATCAGTCCAATCTGGGATTGGCATCTTGACAAATGACACTCGGTGTCCCCTGTCACTTTTCCCAACGAGCTCTGTGTCGGGAGCTCTCTTATTGGACCCTTCAACTAACACGAGTTGCACAATACCAATTTGGGAGTCAAAACACTTGCCTGTACTCTCATGGAATGCATCAATAAGTTCTGTCAACCTTCTTTGCTTTACATCATTAGGAACATCGTCAATATAATTTCTATGAGCATGAGTTTTCTCTCTCATGCTATATGCAAACATGTATGCCATATCATAACCAACAGCTTTAACAAGGCTTAGGGTGTCTTTATGTTCCTCCTCTGTTTCACCACAGAAGCCTGTAGAAATGAATAGTTTATTAGGGATTTGTTAGATGTACAAAAAACAATAGCAAGTTCTATGTCTCACAAATGGTCAATTTTCTGGCAGAGGCACGTTAGAAACTAATCCGAAGTCTTAATGTGCATACACAAGTCTTATGTATGAAGGCAATAAAGGCAGAAAGAAGATTTTTTTTTCTCTTTATCATCACTAAACACACTCGCGAGGTATCTTTCCTCAAATAGACAAGTCCTTTTTAACAGTAAAATAAAAAACATCTGCAGTTATCCTTGATTAATACATCGCAGTTACGAGTCAAAGTTTCCAAGATGACCGGCAAGGGTTTATAACATTGAGTAGTAAGACCTACTTTAAGTTCCAGTGATATATATATATAGCCCACAATACTCTAGTCTGTCTAATTTTTTAAGGCTATGCATACGTTTATAACATCGAAATAAAAATAAAAATTAGTGGAGGTTCCATCACATCATACTCCTGTATCATTGGAAAACATAATAATAAAGACTCTTACCACATATGAAATCACTGCTTAGCCCAACATCAGGAATTATACCGCGTATCCTTTGAACAAGATCCAAGTATGCTTCCCGTGTATATCTTCTCTCAAGTACTGTAGTGCTTCCTGTTTGTGCAGGCAGATGGATGTTCTTACAGATGTTATATCTATCTCGCATTATATACAGTAATTCATCTGGAAAATCTTTAGGGTGTGGGGATGTGTATCTGAACCGCATCTCTGGAAATTCTGTTGAAAGTCTATCCAAAAGATCGGCAAAGCGTAAACCCATTTTTTTCACTTTGGATATGCTGGAAAAGCCTTCACTTAGTTTCCAATTGATTCCTGGTTCAACTTCTTCAACCACAGATGCGTCATTGTAGCTATTTACATTCTGACCAAGAATTGTTACCTCTTTCACTCCTTCTTTCCAAAGCTCTTCTACTTCTTTCACAATTAACTCCACAGGACGAGACCGCTCTCTGCCTCTAGTGAAGGGAACAATGCAGAAAGAGCACATATTATTGCAACCCCTCATCACAGAGACAAAAGCAGTTATTGAGTTTTTTGAGATACGAACTGGACTAATGTCAGCATAAGTTTCTTCAAGAGAAAGAAGAGTGTTGATCCCTTTGTGACCATATTCTACCTCTTCCAAAAGTCGCGGCAAGTCTCGATATGCATCAGGCCCACAGACCACGTCGACCATCTTATCTGCATCTAAGATCTTATCTTTTAACCGCTCAGCCATACACCCCAAGACAACTACTTTTGGAGGATGCAAGGACTCTGACCTTCCAATAGCAACATTGCTCTTCCAGTGCCTCTTCAAAAACCAAAAATAATTAAGCCTCTGCCATACCTTTTGTTCAGCATTGTCCCTGATAGCACAAGTATTGATAAAAATTATCTCTGCGCTCTCAGGGACCTCCACAACTTCACTATATCCAGCTTTCTTCATCACAGACAAGACAATCTCCATATCATTGACATTCATTTGACATCCATAAGTTTCATGATATATACGACCTCTGGGAAGCACTTCAGAAGCTGATACAGAGCTAGAAAGAAAAGGAAAGCGAATTTGTGAGTTCTAGTTTGCAGCATTCACAAATTCTTGTAGCAACACTCACGTTGTACATTGCATCGAAAGTTTTTGAAGCATCAGTTATATAATCGGAGTCATTTGAAAGAGTTGATAAGCCATTGGAATAAACGTCTACCTATCAAAACAACAGACTGCAAATTAAATAAACAAACACCTGCAGTTTCAAACTTTGAAAGAAAAAGAAAAAGAAAAAGGTTTACAAATATGGCAGTAGTCATATCCTATAGATTTCCCGGTGTCAACTTAGGCCTTCGATCACCAATTAAGCGATAAGTTCTGCTAGCAACATTGGAGGGGGGCAATCAGACAATGCCGGAGGATATTAGTGATAATAAGCCAGAACAGTTTCACGTATAATTCTTGTTTAACTATTTATTTATTAAAATTAAAATTTGATGCTTATCCTAGATGTGTTGAGTTCGGCAAAATAATGGCAGGTAGATACTATTAGCTTAGATAATTTAACCTAAAGTGTGTGTGTGTGTGTGTGAGAGAGAGAGAGAGAGAGAGAGAAAATAAAAGAAGTGAGAAAAGGGGATGACTTACTCAGCTTGGGGTTCGGAAGAGGTGATAGCGGCTTGGGCAATGAAGTGGTGGAGGCTTGGGATTTCTTCTGTGTTTTTCAAGAAATGAAGGTCACTATTCGACCGAGAGGACGTTAAATTTCTGGAGATGAGGAGAGAAAAGTGCTTGATCTTGGGCGGCCGTGAAGAGGAGATTGTGGACGTGAGGTGATATGATTT
Organism: Panax ginseng; assembly: GCA_020205605.1. Taxonomy (NCBI): domain Eukaryota; kingdom Viridiplantae; phylum Streptophyta; class Magnoliopsida; order Apiales; family Araliaceae; genus Panax; species Panax ginseng. Next base: position 163,236,753 of record CM035129.1, read on the forward strand.
TGAAGAAGAGTCAGAGAGAGAACTTCTGAAAGGGAATGCACAGCATCGCCTTTGGACTTTGGAGTTTCAAACGTATAACGGAGTGGGGTTGGTAGTTGAAAATTGAGGTGATGAGAGCTGAAGACGCCATGGATGAGAGAGAAAACAGAGCTTGCTGGTGCTGGCAACAGCCGAAGTTGGATGGATAGGAGTTCGTTGGTTTGACTGTAAATGGGCTGGTCGGATCAAATCAACTTAAAAATAATTATTTGATTGTTCCTATTTATTTATTTTTTATTTATAAATAATTTTAAGAAAAATAAAATTAATATTTATTTTTTTATAATAACATACCTTTTTCTTAATTTTAAATATATATTTTAAAAAATAAAAATAATAATTACCATTACCATTACCATTTTAAAGAGTCTCAAACTTCAACTAGTCAAGTGAACCATTCAAGCACGCACCAGCTAATGAATTAAATTACCTCATCAACTAACTTGTGTTGGAATAAAAATGTGATATAGCAAAATGTAATTTTTCCTCTTGCTTGCCAAAGGCTGAGCTGTGCCAGTGCCAGTGCCACTGTGCCAGTGCCAGTGCCAGTGCCTCTATCAATTTCATTTTTATTATCAATTAAACACAAGTAAACTAATTTGGAATTGATGTGGCCCACAAAGATTTCATGTCCCCCATTTATATACGGACTAGATGCCTAGACATTTGTTATTGATTTTTTTTATATTTATTTTCTGTTTTGTTTTAAAATTCCAAAAAGAGGATGGAAGCTAATCGCTTGTCGCCATCCATCTGTCTATAATACGCATGAGTCCTGATCAAGAAGCGATAGAGAGGATCAAAGGGAAGGTGGTAGCTAGGACTATTAGCAATAGCAATGGGAAAGAGAAAAAATGGTGAAAAGGAGAAGAGCAGAAGATGAAGATGAAGATGAAGATGAAGACGAAGAAGGGGACTCCGGTGATCTTTTACCCACCTCTCTCGGCATCAATGGTTTCAACAAAAACCCATTGGATCTGCATGTGTGTTTCTCTAAAGTTCAAAAGATGCTTCATTTTTTATTCCTAAAGCTATTTATGTACGATTAAAGCTATTGACTCGTACTAATGCGGTTCGACTGCGCCTCTTAGAAGCCAAGCTCAAAGACAATTACAATTGGGGTTGAGGATTTATTTGTGTTATTGTAATTTTATTCGTTTTAAAATTCTAACACCTCTTTTTAAGCTATGAATAGTCAGTCCTTTGTGAATTAAATAGTCCAAAATAATATTAAATAAAGAAAAATAATTCAATTTCAAACATCATTTTACAAACAAAACTTAAACTTATATTGCTCTCTCTCTAGGTCACAATAAATGATTCTCTTTGAATCATTTTGTGGATTATGAAGGTGTCATAAACTATTTTATTTTGGGGGTGTCAGGAAGAAAATATCTATGGAATTCCAAACACCAAATTGACCACTAAAAAATTGGAAAAATCAGATTCAAATTAACCATACCCCGGGATTTCTTTCCGCCAGTTTGGGGGTGAGGGTACACATGTACAGATATATTTGCATTATGAATGGTTACATAATCTTGACATTCTTGACTTAAGTTTCTGAGCCACATGGTAACTTTTAGAACTGCTCCAGCCTTTTGCTACGGTAATGTGTATAAATTTGTGTATGTGCTAACTACTTGTGACCCACCACACCATTAATTGTGTTAAAAATTTTCAGCTATTTCGTTGATGTATTGGAGTTTTTGTAGTTATGCATTCGTTAAGTGCAACTACAGTCAATTTATTATGGCTTGTACAGGGCTTCTTGTCTGTGCCTCTGGATACTCAGCCTGTGCAACCAAGATATCAAACTCGAAGAGCAAAGGCACTTCTTTCTCAGTGAAAATTCTGCAAGAAGCAAGAGATCAGTCAACTGTCGAAACAAGTAACATTCCGACAACTCAATCTCAGGTATTGCGTAAATGGGACTGACTGCTCCTTTCTTGGCATATCTTGAAGTTGTATAAATACAGAACAAAAGTATTCAAGTTATTTGGAAAACAACCTTGTTATTTTCATAAACCATGAAGGGATACTATAATTACCAGCTTTTATATTGTGGTGTATTGTGATTTAAATTTTGTTTGGTTAATGCTATAATCTTTGTAATTATCTTATAGGATCTCTGTGCAAAATATTACCGTAAGTTATTTATTTGATCTGGAGCAATTATTCAATGCATTGATTTTCTGTATAGGGCTCAAAATCGCAAGCTGTCTTTAGTTATCAATATTCGAGGACTGCCAATGAAACTAGCACCCCAATATTGGCAACAAAGAATGAAACATTTGGTAATCTCAGAAACTCTGTCTACAGAATCTAAAGATATGTCGAATCCAACATCCAAGGATAATGTGGAGTTGGGCAAGCTTTGTTCAGAACTCATCGCACAAGCTCAAGGACTAGAAGATCTCCACCAGGACGCTCATATACTTGAAGACCATGAGGTTGTAGTTGACAACCATCTACGAGTAAGTGAGGGAATTATTGAATCACATAACGTCGGTACCAGACAAGAAGAGAATGTGAACAAAAATGAGAAGCAATTAAGCCGAACTTCTAGTTTAAATTTTACTGAAATTGCTGAAATGTTAACCGAGTCTCCTGATCTTGATGAGGTTGATTCAGCTTCTGATTTTGCTTTAGTCACGGTAGGTAAGTATAGGGTGAAGGAGGAAGTGGCCCCGTTGCTTAGATCTGTCATTTCGAAGTATGGAGATATTGCCGAGGGCTGCATTTTGAAGACTGTTAGCATCCGCTCATCCTTGCTGAAGATTTTATGTGAGATCTATCAGAAACTAGAACAGATGGGATCCAAAAATATCATCCCTGTGGAGCTTAGAACCATGTTTGATGTTGTTAGAGATATAGAATCGGTAGGGGTGAAAGTTGGTTGGTTTCGTCAGCGGTTGGATGATATTTCTAAGACATTGCGGTTGTTCCAGGGTTATGCAAGCCTGAAGGATGCAAAGGCAAGAAGTTTTCAAGGAACTGAGATAAAGAAGCAAGAATTGCAAGTGTTACAGGATGAGGTGGATGCAAAGAAGCAAAAGTTGCAACTCCTGCAAGATGAGCTAGCTGCAATGGAGGCTGAAGCTGAGGAGATTAATGGAAAAGTGTTTGATACCAGAGCCAAGATGACCTCATTTCATCAAAGCCCTTTGTTGGATGGAATTCTTTAATTCTCTCTCTCTCTCTCTCTCTCACACACACACACACACACACAAAAACACAGAGATAGTTTGAACGTCCATGGATGAAACAGCTTTTGTTATTTCACATAAATCCCAAGATACTCCTGATCTTGTGGGTAGAATCCTTTAGCTAGATATTATCTGTTGATATTGAAGGAGTTTATCATAGACTTCATTAGAAAAATTATGAAATTTGTCTGTTCTGGACTTGAGTATTTCTGCATAATATTGGAACTGCCTCTGCCCTTACTACCAACATTGGTGACTGAATCTTTTTCATTTGTGGCTGAGGGCCTGCTTTTTATTATTTAATTTTTAGACTTTTGGAGGCAGAAAAGCAGGTTATCAATCTAATACAAATTTATTTTTTTATTTGTCAATCTTTTCTTTTAATGGGAATATGGTATAATCCATAATCTCGTGATAGATTGAAAATTGCAGTGTTTAGTGGTATCAGCTGAATCAAAGCTACGTGTGAACTGATTCTTTTGCAGGATTGTTATGTAATCGCTTTTTCATAGAAAACAATTACAATTCCTTTCCAGGCACATATCGAATGTATTAGAAAAATAATTTAAATAACTGGGTTGATTATATATATGCTTAAGAATCAGAAAAGGCTAAATGCTTTTTGATTACATTCACAAAGTTCAATAGGGTGGATGGAAATAAGCTGAACTAACATACTCTGATCTCTCTGTAAAGAAAATCAGTACAGAAAGAAAAGGGTAAACTGTGGACAAGAAATGCATAAACATGGTCGCACATTTAGTCTCATGGTGCCAGAATGTCGTGGTCTCAAGTGTTGATCTTCCTGCAAATCTTTCTAATCTCTCCCCTCAAACCGGTCAATGGGGAAATGTTTCCCATTTTGAACATAGACTTGGCGAATTGCTCAAAGAAAACATCATTATTCTCTGCGTATTTTTTCACTAGCTCATTAGATGCTTCATTCTTGGTGACAAGAACTTGGTCAGAATTTAACAGGCCCTTCGAAGCTAACAAGTTTTTGAAGTAGCTGTTATCGAACTTTGTTGGAGAGACAGAGTCTAAGAAGAAGAGGTTTTGGTCACCACCAGATCTTGGGCACTGATTGCGCAATTTGGCAGCATATGATTGCTCCAATGCATAATCCGGTAGCCCATTTCCTGACTGGTTGTAAAGCCTTTGCCTGAAGCTCACACATCGCGAGTTCCCAATTGTGTGACTTCCTGCATGAAAATTATATTGTCACAAGTTAAAACACTGTGCAGACTTTAGTTGATGACTTAAAATTAAAATAGTAACAAGTAGTTTGAACATAAGCAAAAAGTTACCAGATAACGCGACAAGGTCAACTATATCAAGCCCCTGTAGCTTAAATTTTGTGAGGATAGTCTGGAAAGTGTTGTTTGGAGCAGGAATATTGTTGTTAGAGCCACTCAGACTTGCACCTTTGGAATCCCTTCTTCCTAAGGGAACCTCCCAGCTAGGCCCACCATTCTGTATAAAAGAAAATGACCAGCTTCTGAGTTTTGGCTCAAGTGAAAAAAAAATTAAAAATTATTGTTACATTTACCAGAACAGTAGCGTCCCTAGCAGCCAGAGCCATGATATCGGCACAAGACACCGTATGAGGGCACTCCTTCTCAAGTGCAGATTTTATCTGGTCTATAACTTCAAAACCACGAACCGAATTTCTGTTGGGGTTGGACCTCTTCTCACCGATTATGCCACCACTGCTGTCTAATAGTATTGATGCATCACACCCCTACATTATGAAAGATTAGGCATGCACTCGTAAGTTGAATACATGATAATTTCAGCTCTAAAATTAGTCAAAATGCACAATAAAAGCTAATTTAGTGAAGTAAATCAAAGAAGCACTAGCTAGCATACCTTGACAAAGCAGTCATGGAAATGCAGGCGGAGCAGCGAAGCAGCCATACGAGTTTCTTTGGCAACAGCTTTTGCGACGATAGGTCAATAAGGTAATCCGTAAAGAGAATGAGGCATTTCAAAGATGATGTTTCAAGTTAGGCCCCCGACCTGACCTTATTTCTTTGGTGTATGAATATGAGAGAAAAGTCTCCTATATATCTTACTGGACTAAACCAAGACTTATACTTATAGGCCTTTTCAGTAATTCCTGCCATCCACACCGAGCCGTATCAGATTGATATACGCCAAGGCAAATACGTAACGGCACAAAGTCTCACGACGTTCTAAACCCAACTCACGTATCATAGAACTGAGGGTATAAGTAGCCAGTATTGGTTTTGCGAGAGAGGCAAAGTGGAGCAAAAGCTAAAAGAGTTATAACCATGACAATGCTCATGGATTTAGCCATTTTTTTTTCTACACTTCTATACAGAGGATAATTCGTATATGCAGGCTTGTTATGATATGATGAATGTTGATATAAGTTGTGAGTATTTATAGAATAGACTTCAGAGTCGGAGCAGAAACAGGGGAGACAAACAGAATAATGGAGTTGGTAGCTATTTTCAGTTGGTATTAACTAAGTTCCTTAATATGATTACTGAAGCAAAGTTATAGTAGTATATATTTTGACTAATGTGCCTTTTAAAGGAGAGAGTAATTATTCCATTGGTTTAATCAGAACTATAAGTAGATTTTCATATGGACATATCATAGCAGTAAGCCTTCAAATTCTTAGTTTTGTTTAGTGTTAACGCTTGAATTTGTCCGCACAATGCCTTTTAGTGTTTTGTTTAGTGTTTAATCGCGTGGTTGAACGTGGACCTGCACAAAAAGAACTACGAGAAAATACTTGACGGCTTCGCCGTCGGCAGATACCTCCGGTGTTTATGTTAACATGAGTTTATAGTTTGCACCATCTCAATAGGGGCAACAATTCTTAATTGGAATTGTATAGAGAAATCTTATTGGAAAAATCCGAATTGAAATTGTATAGAGATCTTATAGGAAAAGGCAAGTATGATACAAGAGTTAGTTCTGGATATAGTAACTGCATGATGCCTTAATTGGCAATACAACGACCCAAACCTATTAAACTTACGAGTTTGTTATGGGCGCTTAGGATACAGTGGCTTTTAATCGAATCCAATTCAGACAACCCATTATATGAAAATGCGCAGACTAACATTTAGTATTCTTAATGTAATTGTTGTGTAAACAAAGTTAAATGCAATTTAAGTGAAAAATACCATATTTTAAACCAGTAACTACATTTGGTAGTCCTTAAGAATATTTTATACTTGTATTACAAGAAACTTGATTGACTTGAGTTGGTCGATGAGATGCATGAAGTAGAAGAAGAGTGGGAGGGACAGAATGGGAGTAGAAGCACCTGCTCGTTTGACAAAGTTGGATGTTCCCAAAAAGATAGACTCGAGTACGAGTGTGGACGAAGTAGTTAGCAAAAATCAATACCCTCACAGGTTTCACGAAAAATGTCACAATTTATCGATTTATATTTTATTTTCAATAAGAGCCTTGCTTTTTTATAGTAATGTAGTATAAAGTTCGCAATGTATTCAACTTAACCATCACAATTTTATTATTTGTCATCACCACTATGATAAATAATTTATAAATTTTAAAATAAATATGAAATAAAAATATTTCATAATAAATCTTTGTAAATTTTGCAAATAAGACCCTTTTTTTTTGGAATATAGTGAGTAATAAGTTAATAACCAATAAAATGTTGGCAATTTTTAAAGATAAAACAATAACAAAAATATGAATAGACACAGCTCAAATTAAACATATCCTCCTTCATCCCCTTGGTCACAAATATGTTGATATAAAATGATCAGTGATCCCATGTTTTACGCGTTTTTTGACCTAAAAATTGCTTGTTAGTTTAGGTATATTTGGGCGTTTAATTTAACCATTTGAATTCATATGGTAGCAGATAAAGCTAACCTATTAATAAAGGGATATGGGAATCACGAAAGTTTAGAATACAGGTAGGGTGGGAGAACTGCTCCTCAAAAAATAAATGAAAGTTTCAGGACTCTTTCAATTATGTCTGTTCTAAGTTTTTGTTTTTAAAATTGACCTTTTGACCCAAGTACACATGGCATCATCTCATTGATTCGTCGTGCATTCTCATTCTTTCAAATTTTTGATATTTTCATACTATTCCGCCAACATCGGCGTGAAGTTATTCTTCACTTTCTTCTAATGAGAGAGAAGATTATATGAAAAACACTTGGAGAAATATCAATTTCCTTTTGTAAATTTCAGTTTAGTTTCACAAATCACGTGCGATGCAGTGGAAAGAAGTTTACTTTTGTGATCTTGATGAATTACAAACTGAACATGGGGTTGAACAATTCCTGACTATGCCTTCTGTCTGGGTTCAATTTCTTCTCTTATTTGACAATTTATGATTTGTTACTTGTTTTGGCAAGCTTTAGTTGTTATAGACTTCCCGCTAGACTCGACCATACCAGTGTTGGAGCCCATGTCATGTCATGAACAATATATCTTCCCAAGATCAAGTCAAGGCATACTAGAAGTAGTAGCCTAAGAAGCTAAGGCACTTAAATTGTCAAAATGTTATGTAGGCTAAATTTAGGACTGAGCATGTGGGAAAAGGAAAAAAAAAATTAACAATAGCATACAGTAAGACAAGAGAATAGAAAGAACAATAAATCTGAAACTTTTTTTTCAAAGTCCAGGAACAGATTGCAACTCATTTCAATTGTAGACTTATGTTATGTTACAGGACTCGAATGATTATGGGATATTGGAATCTGAATTCTTTAGCAGACAGACAAACATACGAGGCAAGTATGGTTTACACGGTTTTAAACAAGTTATCAACGTTACGCAAGAACTCTGCCAAAACAAGCCTCAGTCTGTTTGCTCTAGAAAAACAAAAACTGAACAGTAGTAAAAACTGAAGAAGTGCCTCGAGCACAAGGTAAATCATCCATATGCCAAAGCACACTTTTCATCTCAAGAAGAAAGAGTTATCTGCTCTGACTGTATTATATGAGTTCATACATCTAATCTTCAGGAGTAAACAAAGTGGTGAATACTATAAAGGCCATCAAATTGATCCATATTGCCTTCCGCTTGCACGCGATGTTCCTTGTGTAGAAGCAGGTTGCCGTTCCCACGAGGCTTGATTGGGAAAACCACTATTAGCTTCTTGTGGGTGTATGTAGCCATGCCTTGCTCCACTAACCTACAATTTTTTAGTCCAAATAGAACAAATCATTAAGTCCGGATAAGGAGTTGCAGAAGCAAAATAAACTTTAAAAAGTCAAAAGCAGCAATTGCACTTGATAAATGCACTTTCTCATTTGGCTCTATAGCTCATCCAAGTCCAATAAATAAGCAGTGTGAAGTTTACTTACAGTTTCCAAACATGCAGATAAAAGTGTCATGCCTGGCAATGCATCAAGCCCACGCTGTATGTAGTAAACTATAGTGAGTAACCTTGTCAAAAAAGATTATGACAACTATATGTGGTGAAAGTAGGCAAAAGAAGACAACATACCTGGTTATCCACTCGAGTCTTGTAAACAAAACCTCCACAACAGAACAGAGTTGAGATGACAATGAATCTGCTCCATGTAAGTTTGTTTGAATAAATAAAAGCCAAAGCAAACCTAGAAGTAGACAAAATAACAAACATATCGACGAATACAGACACCATCACAGTATGATATAGCGTAAACATATCAAGTTATTCACACAAAGAATTACACATCCCAGCATTGAGATGGCAAAATAACACCAATAGCATATGGCATGCACGATGTAACATCACATATGATCCAGAGTCCAAATATATGAGCATTTGAAAACAAGAAAATAATTGGAGGAAGAAAAATTCAACTTGGCATACATGCAAGATAGCACTCCAAATACAGCCCATCCCTTTGCAGCACCTCCTCCTTCAACCTGCCTATATTCTGCGAAATTATAAGTATGCAACAGATCAATGTAAATGGTGACTTGGCATAAAAAAAATCAAACAGAAAAAGAAATAGTCGAGATACGAGTAGATAATTGACACTATGCAACGTATTCAACAGTTGCCCAATCAATCTCATTTTTTGTTCGACTTTCTAACACAGACAAAATTCAGTTACCAACTTACCATTAAGGTAAGAGGAAATGTCAAAAGTTATACACCTAGTCATAAGACATCACTCTCTTTAAAGTAGCAATTGGAAACTAGAAGACACCAGATAAGCCTTGTTCACGATATCAGGGAATAAATTGAAATATACAAGAAGGTTGCTTCAGCAGAAAGTGTTCTCTATCAAATGAAAGAGACAAAATGGAATTATAGCCCATAGGGTTTCATCAAATAATTCCTTCAGTATATTTTTTGATTTTCTTTGACCTTATATGACATTTACATCAGCCAGGTGTGGCTCCTTCCAGTTTCTCATGTCCTTCTCATATTGTTTTCCTTCGACTACAATAGAAATTTTAAGGACTCATTTGCATAGTAGATTGCAACAAGAAGCTATCAAACACCAATCATCAGCAAATACCTATACAATCCATGTTCGACAATTAAACCCACCAATGTATCTATAACTCAATTGATAACCGTATGTCATTCAACTTAATCTACACTAATTTTATGGGGAAGGATAGGTCACTATCAATTTCCTCATAACATCATCAGTGTACCACTCACCCCTCACCCTTTTCCTTCTTCTATGTTTCTGGATCGAATAAGATAAAGAAAGCAAGGAAAGCCTATAGAGGATCTCCACTAACAATGTACCCAAAACTTTATTTGGAATGAGTATCTATTCTACGTGATTTTATTTTTATGTACGTCTATGTTGTATGAGTGTACAAGTTTATGGGTGTATGAGCGAGTATACGAGTGTATGGGTGTATGTGTATGAGTGTGTGGGGGTGTGTCTGTGAGAGAGTGAGAGAGTGAGAGACAGAGAGGGTAGCTGTATGATTCTTACGACACATCTTTGCAAAGAGTGAACTGAATGGGATAAGAGAGAGACAGAGAGAGAGAGAGAGAGAGAGAGAGAGAGGTAGCTGTATGATTCTTACGACACATCTTTGCAAGAGTGAACTGAATGGGTTCGTATCCCTCTACTGGGATAGTAAGCTCAATTTCATACGGTGTATCGCGGGTCTTCTCACCTGAAATTGAGAGCGGAAACTCAGAAGATTTTTTTTCTGGAGGATAAAAATCCTTTGCATAGCAAAAACTGTGGGCAAACATGTACATAGCTTATCTTACAAAAGGGACATAGAAGTCCATACATCTCCAATCCACAATTAACATTGAGGGCGATAAAGTTGTTGGGGGGGTCCCAGTCACTCCCGAGCCTGACAACCTAACCTCTAAGCCTTGCTCTGGAGAAATCTAGAAAGAGAAATAACAGAATATGTTCAATCTAAAATTAGCAAACAAGAAATAACACAGTATTTATATTTCATATGTAGTGTATATTTGTTAACTACCTTAATGATCGGTTTACGCACTAAACTGGAAAGAGAAGAAATTGCAGTCATATAAAGAGCTACATCAGTCTGTTCAGTTTTGAAGCTGCAATTGTAAATGTTTGACTTTCACTATTATGTACAGAAAATAATGTAAAATACTAAAACAAATGTCACTTCGAAAGAAACTTTATGCTATACCATATCTTAAGCTTAGACAATGATAGATGTTGAGATAAAAAAAAACAAATAAATAAAAAAGACGTCGAAAGTACGTTTAAATATTGAACAAGGAGTCAATATAGCTATGCAAGTTAATAATAAGATTTGAAGTTTATTAAGTGAGCAATTGAGCATACAATAGCCAAAACCAGATGCAACTGTAATAATTTAAGCGCCAGTAAATCTTAGAATGATAAAGATTAAAAATTTGAGATTTCAATTCTTATCCAGTTCCTAATCAATTCATTTTTTCATATAGGTTGTTCCTAATCAATTAATAAGCCAATAAGATGATAAAAGGAGTCTCAATTTCTTTCCAAACTATCCACAGACTCCCCCTTAGTCAAATTCGTTATAATCAGGTAACCCATACTCTTCTCCATCCTCATCATGGTAGTACCTGGTTTATTCAACAGTGTAGATTTATCTGCTTTATACATCTGAGCATATATGTTATTCCATAAAGGTCTGCAGTCATGAGTGTCAGTGGAGTGGAGTGGGGTGGGGTGGGGGAGTGGTAGAGCTTATTAGACCTTGAGCAAATCCCAAAACTGCAGCCTTTCGAAAAAAGTGAGCACCTACTAAAAACTAAAAAGATGGAAGAAATAATTAAATAAGAATATAAACAGTGACAAATTTCACCGAAGCGATCACAGTTTCAAGTCTGAATGGTGGAGCAATATATTGTAGACAATATGGCCTTTTTTTCCTTTTGAGGTTAGGTTCTATCCTTATTACTCCCTTTTACCCTTTATAATAGTTATAATTCTTTTTTAAAAAAAATTATTTAATCTAAAGAGATGTTAATTCAGTTTGGGAAATGAAGCAAAAAAAATCTCTTAATTCTGATGGCAGAGACTTAACAAGAATGACGAAATGGTCCTCACCTGAATTCACCATAAGCTTTTTCAAACCCTAGTTGGGTCATGCCATTGTAAACCTGCATAATTCATAAGCATAAACTATGTCATATCCAAAACAACCTTGCACTTATGATTTGCATTTTTAGCTAGAATGACTGGATTTTTTACAATTTCCCAAGACCGAGGATGGAAACCAACTGTGAAGCCTTCAAAAACCCTCGGGCCCTGTTTCTCGCATGGAATGGCAAGTTCAACAAGAACTCTACATTCAACAGTCAGAAAAAAAAACAATTACTTAAGTGGAAATAAAATCATAGAAATTAGGCGTAAATGTCAAAATCTTCATGCAGTATCCTGGAGGATTATTAAATTTGAACATAAAGCAATTTGAAGCTAGCACAAACATCATAGTTAGTTAGGTATTTATCTTTTAAATACCTAATAGTATATATCAGTCTATAGTTGCAACAAAGTTCTGATAATAAAAATATATATGGTCAAAATGGCAATTTCAGATGTTTATGTTGACAACCAAAAACACCTAGTTGTCTTCTAATATAAGCCCCAAAGCTGCTTACCCATATTTCAAATAGAGATTTGACTGAAATCCTAACAACGGGCTGACTCTTGAAAGGATCTTTAATTATTAATCAAATAAAAACAGTATATCATCTGTATATCTAGCAGAAGAAAAAAGAGATCAAGTATAAGCTATTCCTCTATTATTTTCTCAGAGGGCAATCAAGATATTCATTATTAATTTTTCGAACTTTTTTGGTCGAATCTGGGTTGGGGAGTTGCAGGACCAAACTGGATCCTTTTCTGACTCTCATGGTCTATATTGAACAAAGCTAGTAACCCTCATGACCCTCAGGACAAGCTAGTAAATGGTGGTTATATCTCTCTAAGAAGGCAAGATTATTGGCCCTTCAATCCATTCACTCCTGCAGGGGAGTATATTTTTTTTTTTTGAAAAATTTAAGTATGTATGCAAATGGAATAACTAATGCAAAACATATCTATCAGAGATTTTATGCTAGAAAACCTGCAAGTTGACGGGTAGGCAACATTGCATACACATCCAAGTCCACCTGAGATGGAACAAAAATAAAGATCAAGAGGTAAAAAAAATTATCAAGATATTCTTAAGTAGAAGTCAATAAAAAAAATATTCCAAAATAAAAAGAACTTTCTTGAACTTTCCTTGCCCATTTCATTTCAGTAGCACAATTTATTAGCAGTGATGTTCGTGTCACTCTCCTTCGGACAAAAAACATCTGAAATAGCCATTTTAAGAAAGTTGTTCCCAGCATACAAAGTTCCGGAAACATATTTCATACAAACTAAGTCATTAGAGTAAATATAAGACCCCAACTTTTATGAATAAAGATGAATTTTTTATAATTATCATTTTTAAATATTATGGAATGAATTTGATATAATGTTATAGTTGTGAGTAATATTTAGAAATTTTGCAAAGTACGCAAGTTGTTTATAATATTCGATTGGTCGGGGAATATTCGTACGACGGCACAATCATTGGTGGACCACAACAGAATTATTGTCGGATTGAGAAAACGACAAAAATATTTTTATGAAAATAACGGCGGAAATTTTACCGTTAACTGTTGAAACACCCGGTGTTAAAAGTACAGTAATACGCGTGGTTGCATAGTAGCACACGGTATTGATTATTGATGCTTACGTGAGAAGTCACTCAGTTTTGTTCAATTATTGCTTCAGTAATTGTTGCATAGTATCTCACGTTAATTGATTCAATTATTGTTGATATTTTATATTGAGATGACGAAGTTATTAATATTATTATTTGCAATATTAACGATGTCTAGAAGTTCTGTCAATGAAAGGTTTGGTCACCTAATTGCGCGTCAATAGGGAGAAATCCTTATTGGAAAGCCCCCTCTTTCTGGGAACGACCTGGTCGATTAATATTGTGAATAATAATAATGATGATGAAGTTTTGTTTTATTAGTATTATTAATGTAATAAAATGTAAAAAACTTTTATATAAAAATGTAATACTTTTATAAAGTTATTCGCTTTATTAGGCTAATAGTAAAATCTTTTATATAAAAAATAGAATACTTTTATAAAGTTGTTCGCTTTTATTAGACAATAATTAGAATATATTATATTTTATTATGATATAGTGCTGCGATAGTGTTTGCGATAATAAAATCTTTTTAAAAGTTATTCGCTTTATTAGATTATAAATAGAATATATTATATTTTATTGTAAACCAACTGGACCGTCTGCTTTAAAGTAAATCGATCTGACCGCTTCATGGATTGAGTTATTATTCAATCCATTCTTATATAAATAGAAGCTCATTCCTTCATTATTTCTTACGAATTCATTTGAAACTCTAAAGAGAGAAACTGAGAGAGAATTATTCTTCTATCTTAAGCGTATTTCTTTAGCATTTAAGAAAGCTTTGAAGCGTGGTGCAAGTTTCTTCAAGTATATCTCCGCCTACTACCGTCGAGTACTCTTCTTTATAAAGTAAGGGGTTTTTTTTTTCATATTCATGAAGAGAACTTCATTATTCCATTCTTTATTATTCATTAGAATAACCTCAGATACGCTGATCTACCCTATACTTGGTGAAATTCTTCATTATTCCATTATTTATTATTCTCATTGGAATAACATATACATCTAAGTACCGCATACATGGTGAAATTCTCGTTATTATTCCATTCTTTATTATTACATTGGAATATCACATGCATGGCGTTTTACGCCGGACCGGATTCCGCTCTTTATTATTACATTTGGAATATCCTGTGCATGCGTTTTACGCCGACCGGTTCCGCTCTTTATTATTCATTGGAATATCCTGTGCATGCGTTTTACTGTGGGACCGTTCCGTTATTTATTATTACGTTGGAATAACTTGTCTACGCAAGTACTGCATGCACGGTGATTTCATTGTTATTCCATTCTTTATTATTCTGTTGAATATCCCGCCGGTCGCGTATTACGCTTTGACCAGTTCCGTTATTTATTATTCCATTGAATAACTTTGTCCCATCAAGTACTGCATGCGTGGTGATTTCTTTTGTTATTCCATTCTTTATTATACTCAATTGGTTAAAATTTTGACTTTTATACTCCATGAAATTAGTGGAATATCCTCGATATTTGCGCTTCATCCAAAGATCTTTTCATGGAAATATTCTTCCGAGCATTTTTGAATTTTACTCTACAAAGAAGTATCATGTTGACAATTTGGACGTTATTAGTTCTGAATAAATTAATTCTTGAACTTGTTTTATTGAATTCTTATATCATTGTCATCATCCTCATATTTATATTTTGTTGAAAGTCATCTCATGACTGTGAAGCATCGTAGATGGACTTGGTATGATTATGACTGTGGATTATTCTTTGTAATCACTGAATCGTAATGTTAAAAATGATGTGATAAAAGTCCTCATTGGCCCGTAGTGCATTGATGGACAAATTGTTGGCATGATCATGACCATCGATGAATACACGAATATCCTCGGCCCGTAGTGCATGGATAATTTGTGGTTGTGATACTAATGAATATCCTCGGTCGTGTGCAGGGGATGATGTGGATTATTTATTGTCGAGTCCCAAATGATAAAAGTGATGAAAAACCTTTTAAATCATAAAAGATAGTAGACTTTATTCTCTACTTGACTCTTTTAATGGATTTTATTGTTCCGCCACGCTTAAACTTGATGTCTATTGTATTTTATCGGTTTAACATTGTTGAAGACTAATGATAATTTATTCGCATTATCTTAGTCATAATTTTTGTTCTTGGACTAGTTGAGCTCACCTTTCTTTCACCGTTTCTCTTGAGAAATGAGAACGTGAGTCGGACTAGTCGGGGAGCGGAGTGGCCGGTCCGATGATAGTATTAGTAGTCCTCACTATTCTGTTAAATAGTGTGTTAATAAATGTAATGAGGACTTATTCTGAGAGTGG
Organism: Panax ginseng; assembly: GCA_020205605.1. Taxonomy (NCBI): domain Eukaryota; kingdom Viridiplantae; phylum Streptophyta; class Magnoliopsida; order Apiales; family Araliaceae; genus Panax; species Panax ginseng. The sequence goes on from CM035129.1 coordinate 163,252,475, forward strand.
ATATTGTCTAGAAGACAATGTTTGTATTAAAACTCACAGCTCTATTGTTGTATATTTAAGATTGTATTTGTATTCTGTACCATGTATTTGGCGACTCAGAATAGGTGATATATACCTATTTTGGGAGCGTCACAGTAAACCTACCCGACCATACTTTACACAGGCATACTGAAGTTTTCCGTTTTCATCCCACTAACCATTTCGAACCACGATCCACGTAACATTGGTCTAAACACGTTTAGTCGTTATTGGAATTAGATCTTAATAAACTCACTTTTTAGCTAATCTTGGCTCAATATCGCAAGAAGGTCTGGTCCTTTAATAAGCTTTCTACAATCTCATGTAATTTTTCTCTTTTCATAATTTACAATCACATCATGATACCAAGTAACTTCTGCATTTTTTAACAGCAACAAGATAAGATATAGCTAAAAACACTGTTCAGACCGACATATTCATAACAGGTCCATTAGTTTAATATATAGTATCAATTTTTTAAAATAAAATAACAATATTTATACTTAAACCTCGTAACTAAAAAATAAAGAGAACACATACCTTTACATTGTGCATTTGGGCAATCTCCACAAATGATATTTACCTGTAAAACAACAAAAATTGTTTTTCCGAATTCAGAAGCATATCGCAAAGAATATTTAAGCACAAAATAAAGTGTATTCAATGTGTAAGACTCCACTTCCCACATCACCCCTTCAATCCTCACTTATGAGTTTGCACAAGCAATTTCATAGTATTTTCGGAACTGAATCTATAGCTCAAGAGAAATTAAAGAGGAAAATTATACAAACAAACCTGAGCTGTACGACCCCTTTTGTCAAAACTTTGTTCACAGTTCATCAGGTCACCATCATAAAATTCCTGAATGTGTAGAGAATCTGAGTACATGTAGATTACATTTAACAAGTCCCCATACAGATACTTATGAGGAAAAGGAAAAAAGTCCAATTACAGCAAAACAACATGATCTATAGAAATGGCTAGGAACTTTTTATAAACTTTATTTAGCAACTAATGGAGAATTTAGCTTCCTCTCTACTCTGTAGCAAAACAGGTAAAATGGAAAGTCACCCTTTAAGAGAGCATGTGATGAAATGTAAGTATGTAGCAGTTACATGCTATGTAACATATACATTCAAATAGTTAAGGATTGCCAATTATATCTTACTTGCACAAAGTTAAAGCGTCCTGAGCCAGCAACAAAATAATTGAACTTATCATATCTGCCAAAATCAACATATCCCTGCAAATTCAAATTCAAATGCATGTATGTAAACAAAAGAGAATCATACCTAAAAAACACAAAGAAAGTATATGCGCACATACACATATATATCAACACATGTACACTTCTAATCATTATAAAATACATATAAGGCTGAAAACTGACTGCCGTTTGTGATCTACGCTCCACATCTTTACAAAACCGAATCACCGTGTCCGCATCCTGCATAGATTCGTAAAAGGCCATGACATATATGGGGCTTGAAAATGAGAACATACACTAAGCAAAACATTGTTCATATAGGCAATCATGATACCTTTCCATCATGCTCAAAAGGATATCCAATCCAGCTACTCTAATCAACAGCTTAAGAGAAAACAATCATATTTAACTGTTGATCCAATAGCCAATATGAAGCACCAATAATGGCCAATGAGAAATAAGAAAACCATGCTCTGGTTAGTGTTCTGAAATAATGATTAGAAGAAACAAGATAAGAGCTTAAAAGCGATTTTTTTTTCTCAAACAACATTGTTCTTTTTATTTAAAATTCTTTTACTATTTCCTAAAACTAAACCTGACATGCAGAAATTCCTCTCAAGGCACACAAACATGAATGATGTAGATGCCACATAACTGAGATGAAACCTAAATCAAAAACATTTCTTCAGAAAGATCCACGTAATGATAATTCATATCAACAATACTTTAAAGGAACTTTTGACTCATTAAAACGTTTCTTGAATGAAATCATCTCTCATGAGATTTCCAAGGTGTGACATGGTGACCTAGACCACAAGCAATGCCATAAATTAAGTCAAAGGGGTCAAAATCTAATATAAGTGTAAATATTTTTTCTAAAATTAAGGAGGACAAAGTTGATCATGGTTGCATGTTCATCTACTTTTCTTTGAAATAATGAAATACACTTAATTTCAGGACAGCAGTGTGGAGGTCGATTTATGTGGAAGAGGGAAAAATATGTGGCGGATAATGCTTTGTGTCCATAGATTCACAGGCAATGGGTGCTGCCCATATGACTACCAAGAACGTATATTCATTTGCAAGCGTGCTTCACCGTATATTACATTACATGATGATTCAAATTAACCCTTCCTGTAAAATAGTAACAGATAAGTAGAACTGTATAGGATACAAAATCATGAATGTGACTGGAATTGTCAAGAACGTAACAACTGGTACTTGGTACAACAACTGAATCAGCAACGTTTGGTTGGCAAAGAGCAACTGAAAAAATTGCATATTTTGAATCAGAAAATTTGACTGAGTTCTGCATAGTAATCATCAATTTACACAAAACTTTAAACAAATCCAAGTAATAAGTTTACCTATGACGATACTTGGAAGAAAAAAGTGATGCACATAAGATGCGTCAAACGGGTCTTTCATATTCCACATATCTTCAAGAATACACTGTCAATTAAGCCTTCAAACAATTCGAGTAAGTGATATCAGTATGAAGTTGAGTCGTAATATTTCGAATAATAAATTCCGATGAAATGGAATTACGGAATATGAGCAGGAGAGGTGTCGAGTACCTCAATATCTCCGGCTCCCACCAGGTATAAAAATAGAAACCCAGGCCACGTTCAAGCTAGTGAAAAATGTTAAATATAAATTACTATCTTTTTAATTTCAATTCTTTTAATTATGTTATTTTTCCACTTCATTAATTAAATTGTTCTGATATCTATATCTTTTTTTGAAATTTTTTAACGATAATTATTTATTTTTTTATTAAATTTTCAAATTTAGATATTAATAATATTTTTATTATTATTTAGTTTTTATCTTTTAAAAAGTTACCTCTTAAATTAAATGTCCTAATTTTAAAAACATGATAAGCTTGTATCGTTAAATTGTAATGTTATATTATATGTTCTCTTAATTTTTACAAAATAATTTAAATCTATAATAAAATGAGTCTTATTTTAATACATCATTAGTCATGACCTATGAGTTAAAGTCATGTCATCAATTTAAGACATGATAATTTTAACTGAATTAAAGTAAACAAAATTAACAGTTTAATCGCTTAATCGAAAAAATTAAAAAATTAATCACCGAAGTGGGAACAAATCAATAGTTTGAGGTAATAATTTGAGTGTTCTTTTAACGCATCGTTTTTTACATGCTACATATTTAAGTCACGTCATCAATGTATAATATGACAGATTCAATTGAATTAAAATGTAAAAATTGATAGTTTAATGATTTGATTGAAATAATTGAAAGGTCAATCGCTAAAGTGAAAAAATCAATAATTTAGAATAATAATTTATATTTAATCCTTAATAAAAGTAAAAAAAATATTAACCCCAATATTCATACACGAAGTATTTATTATTCATGCCCAAAAAACTTGTAAAATTTTCATTTTTAATCGTGAGAAATATTAATTATATATATATATATATATATATATATATATATATATATATATCTCAAATATTTATAAAGTGAAATACAGTATTTTAATTGCAATTTAGGTGGTTCTTGTTTAACTCTCAATACCCCTTAATAGATTCACATCTAATTCGATCCGAGGATACAATTATTTGGTAATTTTTATTTGTCTATTATAGTATTTTAATCGATAAGAGAAACATATAAATTTAAATTATTAAAGGGGTGTTCGACAATGACTTATAAGTTGGTCAAACTAATTTACAAATTATTTACTACTGTTGAGGTGTTTGGTAATTAATTTTTTTTTAATTTATAAGTAACAATTTGGTACTTATTTAAAAATAACTTATAAATCATTATTAATAAGCTCATTTGACTAAATATAATGTCAACCTTATTTCTCTTATATTTTGCTATTGAAACAATATATTTGTTTATTAATATTTTTTTTAGTAATATTTATATTTTATTTTAATTTATAAGTTATTATCAGTCGAACACATTCATAACTTGTTTTAACTTAATTTTTGTCTTATGTAAGACCCCAACTTTTATGCATAAAGATGAATTTTCTATAATTATCATTTTTGAATATTATGGAATGAATTTAATATAATGTTATAGTTATGGGTAATATTCATAAATTTTGCAAAGTACGCAAGTTGTTATTTAATATTCGATTGGTCGGGGAATATTCGTTTTAACAAGGAATATTCGATCGACGCAAGACAATCATTAGTGTACCCTACAACGGAATTATTGTCGGATTGAGAAAACGACAAAAATATTTTATGAAAATAACGGCGGAAGTTTTATCGTTAACTGTTGATCTACTCGGTAGTAAAAGTACAGTAATACGCGTGGTTGCATAGTAGCACACAGTATTGATTATTGATGCTTACTTGAGAAGTCACTCAGTTTTATTCAATTATTGTCAATATTTTATATATTGTTAAATCAATAATTGAGACGACGAAATTATTAATATTATTATTTGCAATATTAACGATGTCTAGAAGTTTTGTCAAAGAGAGGTTTGGTCACCTAATTGCGCGCCAATAGGGAGAAATCCTTATTGAAAAGCCCCTTCTTTTCTGGGAACGACCTGATCGATTAATATTGTGAATTATAATAATGATGATAAATTTTGTTAAAAATATTTAGAGGATTTTTTTTATGAAGTATTTAATGTGAATTTTACTTATTTTATGGACCCCTATTTACCTATTTTTTAAAATAATCAAGAGAAGTTATATATATATATATATTAAATATTAAATTTGGGTGGATTATCCGGGGATGGGGAGGGGAGGGGAGGGGAGGGGAGGGGGAGGGGGGGAACACGGAGAGTACTATTATTTATTATAATATATATATATATATGTATTATATATGTTTATATATGAAAAACATGATAAGGGAAAGGATTTGGTTCACTTGGATTGATAACCTGTGAACTTATATATATATATATATAATATATATTATATTTTATTTAAAAGATTTTGTTTTAAATCTGACCGTCTGCTTAAAGTAAATCAATCTGGACCGTTCATGAATTAGTTACTATGCGTACCATTCTTCTATAAATAAGCTCATTCCTTCATTATTTCTTACGAATTTCTTCAAACTCTGTAGAGATAAATCTGAGAGAAAAAGAAGAAAAGTATTCTCGCTTACTCACTACTCATATATACCGTATTTTTCTTCTTAAGGTAAGGGGTATTATTCTTTTGTATTTATGAAGAAAACTTCAGTTATTCCATTCTTTATTATTCTATTAGAATAACTCAGATATCTGTGCTAGCTACCCTATACTTGGTTTAATTCTTCCATTATTTCATTCGTTATTATTACATTGTAATATCCTCGTTCGAAGGCGTTTTTACGCGGACCGGTTCCGCTCTTTATTATTCTCGTTGGAATATTCATGCATGCGTTTTACGCCGGACCGGTTCCGCCTTCTTTATTATTCTCATTGGAACATCCCGTTTGAGTGCGAATTTCGCCGACCGTTCCGTTATTTATTATTCTGCTTGAAATAACTCGCTCTATGCGAAGTACCGCATGCACGGTGATTTCTTTTGTTATTCCATTCTTTATTATACTCAATTGGTTAAAGTTTTGACTTCTATACTCCATGAAATTAGTGGAATATCTTTGATATTTGAGCTTCATCCAAAGATCTTTTCATGAAAATATTCTTCGAGCATTCTTGAATTTTACTTTACAAAAGAAGTATCATGTCGACAATTTGGACGTTATTAGTTCCCTAATAAATTAATTCTTGAACTTGTTTTATTGAATTCTTATATCATTGTCATCATCCTCATGTTTATATTTTTTTTGAAAGTCATATGTGGTCTGTAGTGCATAGATGAACTTTGTTTGATTATGACCAGGGATTATTCGGTATAATCATGACCGTAATGTTACAAATGATGTTGTAAAAGTCCTCATTGGCCCGTAGTGTATTGATGGACGCTTGTTGGCATGATCATGACCATTGATGAATACACGAATATCCTCGCCCGTAGTCAAGGTGGATAATTTGTGGTTGTGATACTAATGAATATCCTTGGCCGTAGTGCAGGGTTGATGTGGATTATTTATTAAAGCTGAGTCCCAGCGATAAAAGTGATGAAAAACCTTTTAAATCATAAAAGATAATAGATTTTATTCTCTACTTGACTCTTTTAATGGATTGCTTGTTCCGCTGCAGTTAAACTTGATGTTTGTTATATTTTATCAGTTTAACATTGTTGAAGGCTAATGATAATTTATCCTATATTATCTTAGTCATAATATTTCTTACTAGGCTAGTTGAGCTCACCCTTTCTTTCACTGTTCTCTTCAGGAAATGAGAACGTAGCCGGGACTAGTCGGGGAACGGAGTGACGATCCAGAAGATAGTATTAGTAGTCCTCACTATTGCGTTAAATAGTGTGAAAATAAATGTAATGAGGACTCTTTTGAGTGGATATTGTCTAGATGACAATATTCTTATTAAAACTCTCAGTTTGTATTTTGTCGTATTTTACACGACAATTGTATTATTAAGTTGTATTTGAATTTTATACCATGTATTTGGCGACTCAGGATGGGTGATGTATACCTATTTTGGGGGCATCACAGTTGGTATCAAAGCTTAGGGATATGATCCCTAGCTAAGATGTGAGACAAGAACTAGGAGGGAAGAGACGGAGAATTCCTTCGCTAGTATGACTTACCTAAGTTTATTTAGTATTTAATTGGTCGATCAGATTATAGGGATAAAATGTGATATGTTAATTAACCCTTATTTTGTGGCAGTATTTGAAAATGGCATCCTAGAATGTTGAGAACATCAATGGAGCACAGGAGACCATTGAGTCTCCACAAATCAATAACCGTGATGGTGTACATCGAGAAGGCGTGACAATCCTCATGCAAAACAACAACACCGACCAAATGATGAACGATGGAATGTTCCGAGGCTTCATGCAATTCATGCAACATCGCGTAGAGCCATTCTCTGTCCAAAATACAGGTGGAAACACTGGCAACTCTCGGACAGTCACCGCCAAATAGTTCAAGGAGTTGGGACCACCGAAGTTTTTTGGAGAGCCAAAACCACTTAAGGCGGAGACATGGATAAAGAGATCAACAAGATATTTGATATCTTGGGATGTTACGAGGAGCAAAAGGTTCCCTTTGCCACCTTCACGTTGCTGGCAGAGGCAGATTACTGGTGGGAATCTATAAAACGTACTTAACCTGCCGCACTGAAGATGTCTTGGGAGAAGTTCCAAGAACTGTTCAACGACAAGTACTTTCCCGAAAGTATTCGTCACATGAAAGAGGTAGAGTTTATCAAGCTGGAGCAAAACAACATGACCGTGTCATAGTACGAAGCCAAGTTTGCCGAGTTATCCCGGTTTGCGTCCCATTTGGTTGATAATGAGGAGAGAATGATGTGAATGTTTCTAAGAGGTTTGAAACCCGAGATACGTCAATATCTTATCTCTCATAAATTGTGTTTGTATTCAGATGTTGTTAATAGGGCTCGCTTCTTGAGCGCGATAATGAGTCAACCCAACCAAAGAGAGAGGCGGTAAATGAAATGATAATACCAAAGATAATACCATCAAGCAAAGGATAATAAGCGTGGAGGAATCAACATGCCAGAAATTATAACCACTTCGTGGTAATCATGGCCAAAACAATAAGAATGGACATTTCAAGAAGAGAGATTCAACAATGATGAAAAGACGCCAAGACCAAAGACCCGTGGGTTAAAGAATGAGAACGACCACCTATCATATGCTTCAAATACGGAGGGGGAAGGACACATCACCCAAATCAAGCTGATGCCGGTCCAAAGCATGTTATAATTGTGGAAGAGAAGGTCACCTAGCCCGCTTTTTGTCGCTCACCGAAGACAAGTTCAATTTAGGATGGAGGCACCAAAGGACGTCCCGAAAAAGTCAAAGCCAAGAGGTGAGAGGACCGCTTTGTCGTGACCTCCCAGAAAGCAAAGAACCCGAACGAGGTCATCACGGGTAAGCTTATCATAAACTCTAGCGAGTATATACCTTATTTGATACCGGGTTCACCCATTCTTTTATTTCTCCTACTTTGGCGCCAACGCTTAAATTTGACTCGGAGAAATTAGACTTTGACTTATCTGTTGAAACTCTATTGGGAGACACCTTCATTACATCCACTGCTTTATAAGTCTTGTTTGGTTCAAATCGGTACCCTCACATTACCCGTCGATCTTATTTCATTGAAAATACTTGCATTTGATGTAATTCTAGGATTGATTGGTTAACTACTCATCATGCAAAAATGATTATTTTCGTAAGTCATAGCTTTCATATTCCTAACCAACCTATTATGCGAATTCAAACAACCAAACCATTAAAATCAATCACTGTCATCTCAAGCCATAAAGCTATTCGTTTATTGAAAAACGGATGTAAAGCTTTCTTAGCTCATCTAAACAAAAATACGTCAGTTTTGAATGATATTTCTATTGTTAATGAATTTCCTGACGTATTCCCTGAAGAACTTCCTGGCCTACCCCCAGAGCGTGAAATTAAATTTTGTATCGACCTTGAACCTGGTACAAAATCTATTTCCAAAGCCCCATATCGAATGGCTCCTATTGAACTTCAAGAGTTAAAGACTCAACTGCAAGAATTGTTAGACATTGGCTTTATTCGTCCTAGTACTTCTGTAAGACCCCAACTTATTATAAATAAAATTGAATTTTCTTTATTCATTATTCTAAATTAATAAGGTGTTAATTTGATATAATGCTTTGGTTATGGGTGAAATGTGCAAATTTTACAAGATAAGCAAGTGGTTATAAAATATTCATTTTTGTCGGGGAATATTTTTTTGGTCGTGGAATATTCTTTTTGTCGGAGAATATTCGTACGACGACGCAGCCATTCGTGGGGCTCATAACAGAATAATTGTCGGATGAAGAAAACGACAAAGTATGAGTTTTTATAAATAACGGCGTAGTTGTTATCGTTAACACTGTTGGAATACCTGGTGGTTAAAATACAGTAATACGCGTGGTTGCACAAAGAAGATACTGATTATTACAAGATTATTGAATTATTGATTCGCACGTAAAGAAAGCACTACTCAATAATTATTACAGAGAGCATCGCTTAATATTTTATTTTATTGATTCAATAATTGTTTGCGTTGATATTTAATATTATTGTTGTTTCAATAATTGTCACTGCACAGTATTTCCCATTATTAGATCAATAATTCATATTATTTGAATAATATTATTAGATAACATTATTGGCAATGTCTAGAAAGTTCTATATAAGGAGAGGTTTGGTCACCTAATTGCGCGCCAGTAAGAAAAATCCTTATTGGAAAGCCCCCTCTTTCCTGGGAACTACTGTCATTATAATCATTGATTCAGTAATATTATTTGTGAATAATTAATTATTGATTTATATGATAAGAAAATATTTAATTGATGTGGATATAAATGATGAATTTATTTATGTGGTTATAAATGAAGAAATTAATGCTGAGGTGTTTTATCAGTATTGTCGGAATGGAGGTATTAAAAATCACCCGTTTATTGATTTCAGATATTTTTTAGTTAGAATTTGGAAAAACTCAAAGCTACAAAGTTGTAGAAAATTCGATTTCGTGTGGAATGGATATAAAATTCGTATTTTTCTGATAAACGAGCTATTTTCTATGAATTGTTGAAGTTTCAGAAAATAAAATGATTTTTATTAATTTATGGGTGTGGGACCCACTTTTGGGTTGGTGTTGAATACACATGGGCTGCTATTTTTTTCTTCCAAGATGGCATGCTTGATTTTTCCAAAGGTGTGCGTAGAGAAAAAAGAAAAAAAAATAATATTTTATTATTTTAGTCTCCTATAAAGCGTTCTAAAGATTTTCCTATAAATAGACGCTTTGGGTTAGAATTGAAAATCACACTAAAACAAGTTTTCTTTCTCTCTAGATTCTCGAGCGTATTTTTGTGAGTATTTTGATACTTTGAGAGTGGGTCGTTTCTAAGATAAGTTTTCTTCTGCTTTCATCCAATATTCCGATCGTAAGACTGCTTATTTTGAGGTAAGGATGTTATTTTCTTCTTAAATGATATTATTTTTTTCAATATCATTATGCCAAATATTGGTGAACTTTTTAATCAAATTTGGAATTTTTTGTTGGAGTTACTATTCACGATATGACACTTTATTCACGATATCTACTCAAGACTATTCACGAATACTGACCTATTCATTTGAAAAATAAAATTTTTTTCTTTTGTCCAAGATGTCTATTATGGTTACTATCTTTGATTGCATCCATGTTTTGATCTTTATTTTGAATTCTGTTTCACAATTGGTTATTATGAAGTATTATTGATCTTGGATAAACTGTTATACGAATCCCTAATATTTGTTCTTCTGTCTCACTGGAAAGAGGGACATATCAGCCCAAACTGTCTACAACAATCCAATGTATGTTATAACTGTGGAAAGGAGGGCCATATAACTCGAGACTGCTCTGTAGCAAAACCAAGTTCAGCAGAGATGGTGACTCCAAAGGCTGTCCCGAATAAGTCAAAATCAGCGGTTTCTGGAAGAGCGTTTGTCATAACTGGCCAAAACGTGAGGAACCCGAACGAGGTGATCACGGGTAAGCTAATCTTGAATTCTTGTGAAGTTTATACCTTACTAGATACCGCTTTCTACCCATTCTTTATCTCTCTCCGCCAGTCTCAATGTTTAAACTTGACTCGGAGAAATTGGACTTTGATTTATCTGTTGAAACTCCGTTGGGTGAAACCTTCGTTACATCTACAATTTATAATCTTGATTGATCCAAGTTGGCACTATCACATTACCTGTTGATCTTATCTCTTTAAAGATACTTGCTTTTGATGTGATTTTAGGAATTGATTGGTTAACCACTCATTATGCCAAAATTGATTATTTTCGTAAGGTTGTTAGTTTTCATATTCCTAACCAACTGTCATACTAATTCAAACAACTAAACCACTAAAATCGATCCGTTTGTATATCAAGCCACAAAGCTATTCGTTTATTGAAAAATGGATGCCAAGCTTTCTTAGCCCATGTTATGGATTTGAATAAAGACAAGTCAGATTTGGATAATATTTCTGTTGTTAGAGAATTTTTTGATGTATTTCCTGAAGAACTTCTCGGTCTACCCCCAGAACGTGATGTTAAATTCTTTATTGATCTTGAACCGGGTACAAAACACATTTCTAAAATCCCATATCGAATGGCTCTTATTGAACTTCAGGAGTTAAAAGTCCAATTACAGGAGTTATTAGATATCGGTTTCATTCATCCTAGTATATCTCCTTGGGGTGTTCCTGTTTTATTCGTAAAGAAGAAAGACGGGAGTATGCGACTTTGTATTGACTACCGAGAATTAAACCATGTCACCATCAAGAATAGGTATCCGTTATCTCGCATTGATGACCTGTTCGACCAGTTGCAAGGAGCAAAATTCTTTCCAAAGATCGATCTTCGTTCTGGATATCATCAGCTGAAGATTAAAACTGAGGATATTCCAAAGACGCGCCTCGTAACTTCGATGACGGGCATTATGAATTCTTAGTCATGTCTTTTGGATTGACTAATGCTCCTGCTGCTTTCATGGATATGATGAATCGAGTATTCAAGGAGTATTTGGATCAGTTCGTTGTTGTCTTTATTGATGACATCCTCATCTATTCCAAAAGCCGTGAAGATCATGAGCACCATTTGAAGCTGATACTTGAAAGGCTTCGTGAAAACAAGCTATATGCCAAGCTGAAGAAATGCGAGTTATGGCTTGAGGAAGTAGCATTTCTTGGGCACGTGGTGTCAAAACATGGAGTATCTGTTGACCCGACGAAGATTGAAGCAATACAAAGTTGGGAGCAACCAAGTTTGCGGATCGAAAATCTGCAAGCTTCGGGCTTACCGGTTATTATCGGAGATTCGTGGAAGGATTTTCTCGAATCGCTACTCCATTAAATCAGCTGACTCAGAAAGATACAAAATTCGTATAGAGCGAGGAATGTGAGAAAATTTTCCAAAGAGCTCAAGAGGAGACTCATTTCGGCACCTTTTCTAGCAATACCATCTGGTACGGATGGATTTGTTATCTACAGCGATGCTTCAGGCAAATGGTTAGGATGTGTTCTCATGCAACATGGGAAAGTCACAGCCTATGCTTCGCGACAACTCAAAGAATATGAGAGGAATTATCCTACTCATGATCTGGAGTTGACAGCAGTCGTATTTGCGTTGAAGATACGGAGACACTACTTGTATGGGGAGAAAGTGGAGATTTATACGGACCATAAAAGCCTCAAATATTTCTTCACCCAAAAAGAACTCAACATGCGGCAACGACGTTGGCTTGAGCTGTTGAAAGATTATGATCACACTATTCAATATCATCCTGGAAAAGCGAACGTAGTAGCTGACACATTGAGTAGAAGATCATATGCAAGTACGAGTACGATATTGTCAACACAAAGGCCCATTTTGTATGACTTGCAAATGATGGAGATATAATTAAAGACTCCAAGGACCCACATGATGATGGTGAATATACTAGTAGAACCGACTTTAATCGATAAAGTTAAAGCTGCTCAAGCTACGGACCTGGGGCTGATGCGTATGAAGAAGAAAGTGCAAGAAGGAGCTATTCCGAAGCGAGAATCGATGAAGAAGAATACTTGAGTCAACTCTAGACTTTGCGTTCCTAACGATTCTGACTTAAAGCATAAAATCATGATGGAGGCACACAACACCCCATTTGCAATCCATCATGGGAGTACCAAAATGTATCATGATATTTGACATACATTTTGGTGGAACAATATGAAAAGAGAGATCGCGGAGTTTATCTCGAGGTGTTTAACTTGTCAACGTGTAAAGGCGGAGCATCAAGTGCCAAAAGGTCCATTGCAACCACTTGAGATTCCGAAATGGAAGTGGGAACACATTACCATGGATTTCAAGTCATGTGTCTTTCCAAAGTTTCTCAAGCGCATAGATGCGATTTGGGTTATTGTTGATAGATTAACCAAGTCCGCTTATTTCTTGCCTATCGTGAGACTTACTTATTCCTCGAACGTCTTCGCTCAGTATGTATGTGAATGAGATTGTGAGATTGCAAGGCATGCCAAGATCCATAGTTTGGATCGTGACCCAAGATTCACTTCAAGATTTTGGGTTAACTTACGAAAAGTTATGGGCACGGATTTATGATTCGGGCTCAAAGATACCATCCTCAAACGAATCGGGCAATCTGGAAGGGACTATTCAAACCATCAAGATCTATTAAGACTCGTGTTCTAAATTTCAAAGGAAGTTGGGATAAGTATTTGCCATCGGTGGAATTCTCCTACAATGAACATTTATCGTTAAGTATAAGCATGACTCCATTTGAGGCGTTGTATGGCCAAAAGTGTCATTTTCCAGTATGCTGGGACTAGGTGGGAGAAGCAACGTTGTTGGGACCAAAATTAGTACGCATGACTACAGAAAAGATCCAAATGATTCGACAACGTATTCAAACCTCACAAGATCGACAAAAGAGTTATGCTGATCTTCATAGAAAGGGCATGGAGTTTAATATTGGAGATCATGTACTGTTACGTGTTGCTCCATGGAAGGGAGTTATAAGATTTGAAAAGAGAGAAAAGCTCAATCCAAGATTTGTTAGTCCATTTGAGATTCTTGACCGAATAGAAAATGTAGCCTATATGTAAGACCCCAAATTATTAATAAATAAAATTTAATTTTCTCTATTTATTATTTTGAAATAGTAAGTGTTGATTTGATTAATATGATTAGTTATGGGTAAAATGCACAAATATCTAAAATAAGTAGGTGGTTATAAAATATTCATATTTTGTCGGGGAATATTCGTTTGGTCGTGGAATATTTTTGCTGTCGGGGAATATTCGTACGACGGCGCAGCCTTGTGTGGGCCCATAAAAGAAAGCAATTGGATGAAGAAAACGACAAATATAAATTGTTTATAAATGACGGCATAGTTGTTACCGTTAATACTATTAAAATATCCGGTGGTTAAAATGCAGTAGCACACGGTATTGCACCAATTATTGATTCTTACGTAAGAAGACACTACTCAATAGTTGTTACAGTAATTACTGTTCAGTATTTTATTTTATTGATTCAATAATTGCTGCATTGATATTTTATATTATTGTCGTTTCAATAATTGTCACTACACAGTTATCAGAATAATATTATTGGATAACATTATTGGCAATGTCTAGAAAGTTCTGTCTAAGGAGAGGTTAGGTTATTGTGATTCCGTAATATTATTTGTGAATAATTAATTATTGATTTATATGATAAGAAAATATTTAATTGATGTGGCTATAAATGATGGATTTATTTATGTGGTTATAAATGAAGGAATTAATGCTGAGGTGTTTTATCAATATTTTGTCAAAATAGAGGTATTAAAAATCACCCGTTTATTGATTTCGGATATTTTCTAGTTGAAATTTGGAAAAACTCAAAGCTACAAAGTTGTAGAGAATTCGATTTTCGTGTGGAATGGACATAAAATTCGTATTTTTCTGATAAACGAGCTATTTTCTATGAATTGTTGAAGTTTCAGAAAATAAAATGATTTTTATTAATTTATGGGTGTGGGACCCACTTTTGGGTTGGTGTTGAATACACATGGGCTGCTATTTTTTTCTTCCAAGATGGCATGCTTGATTTTTTCAAAGGTGTGCGTAGAGAAAAAAAGAAAGAAAGAATAATATTTTATTATTTTAGTCTCCTATGGCGTTCTAGCATTTTCCTATAAATAGACGCTTAGGTTAGAATTAAAAATCACACTAGAAACAAGTTTTCTTTCTCTCTAGATTCTCGAGCGTATTTTTGTGAGTATTTTGATACTTTGAGAGTGGCTGTTTGGTACAAGTTTTCTTCGGCTTTCTATCCGATATTCCTATCAGAAGTACCGTTATTTTGAGGTAAGGGATGTTATTTTCTTCTTAAATGATATTATTTTCTTCAATATCATTATTCTGAAATATTGGTGAACTTTTTAATTAAATTTGGAACTTTTTGTGTCGGGATTACTATTCACGTATACGGCACTATTCACGAATACGACACTATTCATCGAAAAATAAAATTTTATTCTTTTTGTCCAAGATGTCTATTATGGTTACTATCTTTGATTGTATCCATGTTATGATCTTTATTTTGAATTCTGTTTCACAATTGGTTATTATGAAGTATTATTGATCTTGGATAAACTGTTATACGAATCCCTAATATTTGTTCTTCTGTCTCACTGGATTTATTTTCTTTAAAATATTTTTCATCATCCTCAGTCCTAAATGATGATATTACTGAATATCTTTGACCTGTAGTGCAAAGATGAATGATTAATCGATGAATATCTTTGGCCCGTAGTCAAAAGATGAGCAGTGTTGAGATGAACATGACGACCAACCTAAGAAATAAATGAATATCTTTGGCACAGAAAGTGCAAAGATGAATATTTGATTAAAAGATGTATATTGATTGATGTTACAGGGATAAAATATTGATGATGGACTCTTAAATCTTAGAAGATAGTAGAATTCATTCTCTACGTGACTCTTCTAATGGATTGTTGTTTCCGTTGTATTTGTTGATCTAAAACTTGTTGTCTATTATATTCTATCAGATTTTTCCTTGTTGAAGACTAATGATAATTTGTTGTATATTATCTTAGTCATAATATTCTTTACTGGGCTAGTTGAGCTCACTCTTTTCCTTTTTGTTTCATTTTTCTTCTCAGGAGGTGAGAACATAGCAGGATCGAGTCGGGGTATGGAGTGATGGTTCTAGAAAGATATTTTAGATGTCCTCACTATTTCTGTAAAATAGTGTATGAATAATTGTAATGAGGACTTATTTGGGTGTGGATATTGTCTAGAAGACAATATTTGTATTTAAACTCACAGTATGTGTTGTCGTATTTTGCACGATAATTGTATTATTAAAGTTTTAGTTTGCTTTCTGTACCATGTATTTGGAGACTCAGAATGGGTGTTGTAAACCTATTTTGGGGGCGTCACAACTTCTCCTTGGGGTGCTCATGTTCTATTCGTGAAAAAGAAAGATGGGAGTATGCGACTTTGTATTGATTATCGGGAGTTGAATCATGTCACCATCAAAAATAAAAATTCGTTGCCACGTATTGATGACCTATTCGACCAAATTGCAAGGAGCCAAATTCTTTTCAAAGATTGATCTTCGTTTCGGATATCACCAATTGAAGATTAGAACCGATGACATTCCAAAGACGGCTTTTAGAACTCGGTACGGACACTATGAATTCCTAGTCATGTATTTTAGATTGACTAATGCTCCTGCTGCCTTCATGGATATGATGAACCGAGTATTCAAGGAATATTTGGATAACTTTGTGGTCATCTTTATTGATGACATCCTTATTTATTTCAAAAGCCGTGAAGATCATGAGCAACACTTGAGGCTGATACTTCAAAAGCTTCGTGAATATAAGCTTTATGCCAAGTTGAAGAAATGCAAGTTCTGGCTTGAGGAAGTACCATTCCTTGGGCATGTGGTATCAAGTCATGGAATATCTATTGACCCAACAAAGATTGAAGCTATTCAAAGCTGGGAGCAACCTAAATTAGTGACCGAACTACGTAGCTTTCTCGGTTTAGCTGGTTATTATCGGAGGTTCGTGGAAGGATTTTCTCGAATCGCTACTCTACTAACTCAGCTGACTCGGAAAGATACAAAATTCAGTTGGAACAAGGAATGTGAGAAGAGTTTTCAAGAACTCAAGAGGACACTCATCTCAAAGACTGCTCGGCAATACCATCCTGCTCTCGAGGATTTGTCATCTATAGTGATGCTTCAGGCAAAGGGTTAAGATATGTTCTTATGCAACATGGGAAAGTCATAGCCTATGCCTCTCGGCAACTCAAAGAATATGAGAGGAATTATCCTACTCATGATCTAGAGTTGGCAGCTGTTGTCTTTGCACTTAAAATTTGGAGGCATTACTTGTATGGGGAGAAAGTGAAGATCTTTACGGATCATAAAAGCCTTAAATATTTCTTCACTCAAAAGGAACTCAACATGCGACAAAGACGTTGGCTTAAAATATTGAAAGATTATGATCATACCATCCAATACCATCCCAGAAAAGCAAACGTGGTAGCCGACGCATTAAGTAGAAGATCATATGCGGGTACGAGTGCTATATTGTCAACGCAAAGGCCCATTTTGTATGACTTGCAAAGGTAGGAGATTGAGATAAAGACTCCAGGGACCCACGTGATGATGGCAAATATACGAGTAGAACTGACTTTAATCGATAAAGTTAAAGATGCTCAAGCTACGGACTGAAGCCGATGCGCGTATGAGGAAGAAAGTCAAGAAGGTCTATATCTTAAGCAGAAGAATCGATGAAGAAGGAATACTTCAAATCAACTCTAGACTTTGTGTTCTAACGACCACGATTTAAAGTATAAAATCATGATGGAGGCACACAACACACCGCTTCAGCAATCCATCTCGGGAGTACCAAATGTATCGTGATCTTCGCCATACATTTTGGTGGAGCAATATGAAGAGAGAGAGCAATACCGTTTATCTCAAGGTGTTTAACTTGTCAACGAGTCAAGGCGAGCATCAAGTACCAAAAGGTCCATTGCAACCACTTGAAATTCCGGAATGAAAGTGGGGCACATTACCATGGATTTCAAGCATCGGTCTTCCCAAGGTTTCTCGAGGCATAGATGCAATTTGGGTCATTGTTGATAGATTGACCAAGTCTCTTCACTTTTTACCAATACGAGAAACTTATACACTTGAACGTCTTGCTCGTATGTACATCAACGAGATTGTAAGACTGCATTGTATGCCAGTATCCATAGTTTCTTATCAAGACCCAAGATTCACTTCACGATTTTGGGTTAGTTTGCAAAAAGCTATGGGCACGGATTTATGATTTAGTTCGACATATCATCCTCAGACGGACGGACAATCAGAGAGGACTATTCAAACTATAGAATATCTATTAAGACTCTGTGTCCTTGACTTCAAGGGAAGTTGGGATAAGTTCTTACCATTGGTGGAATTTTTCTACAACAACAGTTATCAAGCGAGTATTGGCATGGCTCCATTTGAGGCGTTGTATGGAAGAAAGTGTCGTTCTCCAGTATGATGGGATGAGGTGGGTGAAGCAACGTTGTTGGGTCCGGAGTTGGTACGTATGACGGAAAAGATTCAAACGATCCGACAACACATAAAGACCTCACAAGATCGACAAAAGAGTTATGCTGATCTTCATCGAAAAGACGTGGAATTCGATATTGGAGATCATGTGTTGTTACGTGTTGCTCCATGGAAAAGAGTTACAAGATTTGGAAACAGATGGCCCCTTTTGATCAATAGACTGCATGCCCTTTCGCTTATTTGTATTCTCTTTTCTCTTTGATTGAGACTAAATCGTCTCTTCTTTCAAAAGAGTTCCACTCTCTATTTGCTTGCCGGCTTCTCGACTTGATTCTTCTCCTCAGGCTAGGTCAGTAGCCTTCCAATTCGACTCAACGGATGGAGAAGCCTTGCCATAAACAGAGCCGGACGTTATTTAGGCAATGCCGACCTCCAAGACTTCAACCATCAAATAAATAGCCTAATTCTTTAAAGAATTCTCGTCACGACTACACTACTTTTTCAGAATCACCTCACTCACTCTAAGGTGAGTGAAGTGCCCTACTTCTATCTCACGGGTAGTGGTAGTGTAGCTGGGCTATTGATCCTGGTGAAGGAGCCCTATCAAGTAAAGGCTCATTGGCCCATTTTTAATCCTCGATCGAGTAGGAACTGTGGCGTATAGACTCGCTTCACCGCCAAGTATGTCTCGTGTTCATAACGTTTTTCACATATCCATGTTACGTAAATATGTGGAAGACCCGAACCACATTATTGAGTTAGAACCGGAAGAAATAGCGGAAGATTTGACGTATGAAGAGGTTCATATTCAAATCTTGGATAAGAAGGAACATATTCTACGCTCCAAGGTTATACCTCAAGTCAAAGTCTTGTAGAGAAACCACGATGTTGAGGAAATGACCTGGGAGTTAGAATCTAAAATGAAATCAAGGTATCTTTACCTCTTCGACATACCAGTGCGTTACTTAATTTCGAGGCGAAATTTCATAAGAAGGGAGATTGTAAGACCCCAACTTTTATGAATAAAGATGAATTTTTTATAATTATCATTTTTGAATATTATGGAATGAATTTGATATAATGTTATAGTTATGGGTAATATTCATAAATTTTGCAAAGTACGCAAGTTGTTATATAATATTCGATTGGTGGGGAATATTCATTTTAACAGGGGAATATTCGTGACGACAAGACAATCATTAGTGGACCCCACAACGGAATTATTATCGGATTGAGAAAACGACAAAATATTTTATGAAAATAACGGCGGAAGTTTTATCATTAATCGCTGATCTACTTCGGTAGTAAAAAGCACAAATGAATACGGCGTGGTTGATTATTGATGCTTACGTGAGAAGTCACTCAGTTTTATTCAATTATTGTCAATATTTTATATATTATTAAATCAATAATTGAGACGACGAAATTATTAATATTATTATTTGCAATATTAACGATGTCTCAAGTTCATCGAGGAGAGATTTGGTCACCTAATCAAGCGCCAATATAGAGAGAAATCCTTATTGGAAAGCCCCCTCTTTCCTGGGAACGACTTGGTTGATTAATATTGTAAATTATAATAATGATGATAAATGTTGTTAAAAATATTGAAATGATTTTTTTATGAAGTATTTAATGTAAATTTTACTTATTTTATGGACCCTATTTACCCATTTTTCAAAATAGTCAAGAGAAGTTATATATATATATATATATATATATATATATATATATATATATATATATAATATATATATATAAATATTGAATTTGGGTGGATTATGCGGGAAGGGGGGGAACACGAGAGTACTATTATTTATTATAATATATATGTTTATATATGAAAAACATGATAATGGGAAGGGACGGTGGTTCACGGGGTTGATAACCCGTGAACTTATATATATATATAATATATAATATGTAATATATATTATATTTTATTTAAAAGATTTTGTTTTAAATTTGGACCGTCCGTTTAAAGTAAATTAATCTGGACCGTTCATAAATTAGTTACTATGTAGTCCATTCTTCTATAAATAGAAGCTCATTCCTTCATTATTTCTTACTTAATTCAATGAAACTCTAGAGAGATAATAAATAGAGAGAGAGAAGAAAAGTATTCTCTTACCTCACTACTCATATATATCTGATTTTCTTCTTAAGGTAAGGTAAGGGTATTATTCTTTTGTATTCATGAATAGAACTTTTGTTATTCCATTCTTTATTATTCTCGTTGAATAACTTTTGTATCGCGAGCTACCCTATACTTGGTGAAATTCTTACATTATTTCATTCGTTATTATTCTCGTTGTAATATCCTCATGCGAAAGCGTTTTCTGTGGGACTGGTTCTGTCTTTATTATTTTGTTGGAATATCCGCTCATTAATGCTTTTACGCTTCGGACCGATTCCGTCTTTTATTATTACTCTTGGAACATCCTCGCTTGCGTCTGCAATTTACTTTGACACGGTTCCGTTATTTATTATTCATTGAAATAACTCGCTACATCGAAATCTGCGCATGCATGGTGATTTCTTTTGTTATTCCATTCTTTATTATACTCAAAAGGTTAAAGTTTTGACTTACATACTCCATGAAATTAGTGGAATATCCTTGATATTTGCGGCTTCATCCAAAGATCTTTTCATGGAAATATTCTTCCGAGCATTCTTGAATTTTATTCTACAAAGAAGTATCATGTTGACAATTTGGACGTTATTAGTTCCCTAATAAATTAATTCTTGAACTTATTTTATTGAATTCTTATATCATTATCATCATCCTCATGTTTATATTTTTTTTGAAAGTCATCCGTGGCACCAGTAGTGCATAGATGGATTTGGTTTGATTATGATTAGAGATTATTTGGTATAATCATGGTAGTAATAATATTACAAATGATGTGGTAAAAGTCCTCCGTTAATTTTAGTGCATTGATGGATGATTGTTGGCATGATCATCGTGACCATTGATGAATACACGAATATCCTTGGCCCGTAGTGCATGGATAATTTGTGGTTGTGATACTAATGAATATCTTTGGCCGTAGTGCAGGGATGATGTGGATTATTTATTAAAGCTGAGTCACAGCGATAAAAGTGATGAAAAACCTTTTAAATAATAAAAGATAGTAGATTTTATTCTCCACTTGACTCTTTTAATGGATTGTTTGTTTTGCTGCAGTTAAACTTGATATTTGTTATATTTTATCAGTTTAACATTGTTGAAAGCTAATGATAATTTATTCTCTATTATCTTAGTTATAATATTTTTTACTAGACTAGTTGAGCTTACTGGATTAGTTATAATATTATCTTTCACTGTTCTCTGCAGGAAATGAGAACGTAGCCGGGACTAGTCGGGGAACGGAGTGACGGTCCAGAAGATAGTATTAGTAGTCCTCACTATTGTGTTAAATAGTGTGAAAATAAATGTAATGATGACTCTTTTGAGTGTGAATATTGTCTAGATGACAATATTCTTATTAAAACTCTCAGTTTGTATTTTGTCGTATTTTACATGACAGTTGTATTATTAAGTTGTATTTGAATTTTGTACCATGTATTTTGCGACTCAGAATGGGTGATGTATACCTATTTTGGGGGCGTCACATCTTATAAATCAAATTAGTGTCGAACATTTTTACTTATAAGTCACAAGTTAAAAATAACTTATAAATCATCTTAATTTTTAATTTTAAGTCGTTTTAAAATAAGTGTTGTCGAATGTGCTATAAGAGCTGTCTCTTAATAAAAATTTTAAATTTAAGAAATCTTTATAAATATTGTATTTCTTTATTCCAAATTCGAAAAGTCAAATTGAGTGTGGAGTATGACTTTTAAATTAATTTAATTTTTATATTAAAAGTTATTTTAAAATAAGTTGTATCCCGAACATGCACCCTAATATTAGTTAAAAAGTTACAATTACTAATTAGCAAAAATAAAATAAAATTACAATTACTCAATAAACTAATAAAAATAAATAATTGTTTTTTACAAGGTTTCACTTGTATTAATCCATTCATCGTCGGAAAAAGGGAAGAGAGAGAGCGAAACAAGGACAGCGAGATCCAACTGCAACTTGTTGGTGTTCAGTTCACTACGCTTGCTCGTCAGTAATATTGAAGATTGTTTACCGCCCACAGATCTTCACTATAGTTTCCAATTCCATTTCACCGGAGGCAGAGGTAGAGTGAAGTTGATAGAAACTTCACACTCTGCAGTCACTTCCAAAACCTTCATTCAAATCAGACAAACAAACTACAAGTGGCAAAATACTCACTAAAGCCAGATGTTCACAAATCATCACTCTGATCCAAACTTCCAAGCCTTAAAATGCCGAGACCTGAGACTTTGATTCCTCATTCAAACCCTAGCAATGGCGAAGCATTCGGCCGGATTTGCCTCATCCTTGTTGCAAAAGCGCTGGCTGTTGGGCCTCTTACTCATGTTATCAATCACCACTGCGTTTGCATTCATCATCAGAGCAGCGTTGGATTCTTCTTGCGAGCGCCACTATGAAGTTCACGCGGATAAGAGCTTCCAATCCCCTGCGCCGGCACTAGTCGGAGCCGCTCATAATCCGCTGACTTTCATGAAGTCCAAGCTTGTTCTTCTTGTCTCGCACGAGCTTTCTCTTTCTGGTATCTACTTCAATTTTTTGTTCAAGTGTTAATCATTTTTTTTATGGAGTTCTGATTCTGTTGCTAGTGGTTATTTTATTTTTTAACGGAGTTCTGATTGTGTTTCTCTTTCTAACGAAAATGTTTCTGCTTGACTGAAAGATGTGGTTGCAAAAATTGGAGTTTTAGCGTTAGTGCTACTAGTTGTGACCGAAGATCAGACTCGTCTTACTGGTGCACTTACACTAATCTGACCTTTTTTTCTTCTTCCTCTTTCCTATTATGATGTCTTTGCTGCAAATTTGCTAGATTTCATGTATTAGTGCAGGCTATCACACACTGAGACACACTGACACAACACATAAAGAATATACCAATACAAATAAATATAAATGTGTGTCTCTGTGTCTTTGATAGATTATCAACCGAAGTAGCACCATCTATGTTTGTAAAGTGATGTTTTATATACTCCAATTTTGAGTGAAGCAACTATTTTAGATATTGTCTGAGCAAATGTAAGCAAGTATTTTGGCAAGAGCAACAGAGGAATGCCTGAAAATAAAAAAATAGAATATAATTTGATGTTGGAGAAAAAGAGAGGAGAAAAAAGTTGTTCTGGATAGGTATGCCTTTTATGCTACAAGTCCATTGTTTTAGTTGCTACTTCATTGGATTTAGTATGTATGAAAAGTGAAAATATGTGCCATTAGCGAGATGCACGTTAGAGGTTTTGTACAGACTATGTAGTCGAGCATTGACTAGTTCTGTCAGTTTGCTTAGTTTTTCATATAAAGAAACATATTCTGTTTTGAAGATACGTAGTTGTTCCTTTTGCAGCAGGAGCTCATATGTGTCTTAATTTGTTTTAATGCAACCCAACAAAATACAATTTGTCGTATTACGGATGAATCGGATACATGATTCTGCAATGGTGCAATCTCAAAATGCTTTATAAGTGGGTTAACACATTTATTGGGCCGCTTTCTTGATGTTGAATAGGATATAGTTTGGTCTGACTGATGTTCCGACTTTTCCATCTATATCATGAATTTTTAATCCCTCTACTGAAATGGCAAGTTCAAATAGTTTGTCATTCATGATGGGAGTTTCTTTAAACCATTATGGTGTAGACAATGCCAGAATCTTTATCATGTTTTTCAATTGACTAACATAAAAAATCAATTGAGTGAATTTTTGAATGATTATCAGTGCATATATCTGTATTCAGTATCCTTTCCCGTAGTCCTGTCACTTTTTGACTTTCAATGTTTATTTTTATGCAATTACTACTTCTGCAGCAGAACTTGCTGCATCTATTAATGATATGACAAAAAATGTTTGGGCAAAAGTATGTAAATTCGTGATTGAGTTTTAGCTCCCCATAATCAGTGTAAATTAGAGGAAGGAGTATAAGTTCTGAACAATGTCTTGACTAAGATGGTCTGGATGACATTTTAAGAGTGTACTTGATGTAAATTTTGCAGCAAAATTTATTTTATACTTTCTTTTGTTGTCACAAGATATATAAGTACTATAATTATGCAGAACAAAGTACTCAACCTATTTCTGTTACTTTCTTGCTCTGGCACTTGATTATCTGAGAACAATATAAGTAATACCCGGACAGTTTCTACGCATGCTTTCGCTCATCCTTGTATTTGGTGCTATCCATTTTATTCGTTACTTTTTGTCTTTCAATCTACAAAATATTAAGGGTAGTATCCTTCTCTTTGCTCAGGCGGACCATTGTTGCTTATGGAACTTGCTTTTCTGTTAAGAGGCGTTGGCTCTGAAGTTTGTTGGATAACGAACCAGAATCCGCCCGGAACAGATCAGGTGATATACAGTTTGGAGAACAAGATGCTGGATCGAGGGGTGCAGGTTGTAAATCTTTTCTTTAACATCTTACATATACGTGCAGGTTACCTGGTTTTCAGCATATCTACTCTACTTAAATCATTATAATCTCAATGTTCTTCATGTTCATGGTTTGACATAAAAATGGAATATCTCTTCGGTCTATATATAGTACAGTCACAAAGAAGCAATTTTTGCTTCATGTTGCTTTCTATATTAAATCTCCCCCAAGATGTCACATTTTTTAGAGGAACAAAGGGGATGGTTTCTTATCTCTCTTTTTCTTTTCTTTGTTTCTCTTCCTAATTTTAACTTGATTGCGGTAGCTAGATTTTATTTTTAAGGAAAAAAAATATGGCTAGCATGGTTTAGACGTGTGCACTAAGGATCAATGACTGTATCACGAGGCAGAGCTTTATACTTCATGATATGAAATAGTTAGGAGAAGGGGGAGGCTGACACTTAGATTACAATAGCAAAGAAATCAGAAATGTATATTAACATGTAGATTAACAAAATCTATAGTCTTAGAAAGTGCTGAATGGGTTGAACAAGGATTCATGCAGCCAACCAAAATAGTTGGGATTACGATCTGCTGAGTTAGATGAATGACTCTTTTTATCTATGTAGGCATGACATCATTATTCACAGATAAAGCAGCAGGAAATTTCACCGTAGTTGGGGCTAGCATGCTTTTAGTTTATGATTCCATTTCAAACTAGTCAAGTATATTTAATATATCTTGAGGTTATCATTTAAGCCAATCTACAATGCAATATGAGGCATACATTTTTTGTAGCAAACTAGCAATCAAGAAGATATCCTGGGTAAGTTTCATGATTTTTCGCATTTGATATAGGTGGAGGTAAGTATTTAATGTACTTAGTTTTAGTCAAGGTAGAAAGGATATGATGTGGTAATGTTGGATAATATTGGTAAATGAATATTTGACTAATTAATTTGGGAAAGTAAGTATTCCAAAAGAAGTGCGTGTAATGAAGCATGTTATGCTTAGTTCAATGCTCTCATCAGAAATTGCATGTAATTTTCCTTAATAGTTTCCAGCCAAAACTATGAAAGTTTGGCCCTTGACAATCTGTAGTTCTTGTAGCCTTTCTATCTATAAAGGTAGATAAGTTCTTGTAGGACGTGAGCTGTATATAAAGAAGTTCTCGGTCAAAAAAAATAAATCACGATGCTATATTTAAAGTAGTTCTTGGTCATACAAAATCATGATTTGTGTTGCAGTTCACTAAATTTATGTAAAATACTGTTACAAACATTTTGTAAAGTAGTTCTTGGTTATACAAAATCATGACATATGTTGTAGCTCGCAAAATTCATATGACTGTACTGCTAAGAACATTATATGCTACTAGAATCTTCTGATTTCATACTTCTCATGTGATGTTTGAGTTGGTCACTACATTTGTTTTTTTGGCTGCACTTCCTCGTGAGATAGGATATGAACTTGAGGCCATTGCTTAATTCAGTGGTGAAAGCTTAGGTTGTCAATAGTTGGATGCAAGTTTATGTTGGGCGTAAGACACTTCACGTCAATAAAGATGGGTCCCATGTCTTTACACGATTAACTTGTTTTTGCAGCTTGAATACTGGGGACTATATCGAGTGGTTACCTTATATATACAATTATACATTTCATCTCAACGTATTTAATTTCCTGATAACTTTTTCCAGAAATGTCAAGGTAATATTGGGAAAGTCTTATTATCATATCGCTTAAGCATGCTGTCTTATTTATGCCGATTATGGTTAATATATTTTTTTTTGAGGTGGTTAAATTCTCCACCATTCAACTTACCCTTCATTTTCTGCTTTGTAGGCGTTCCACCATTTTCTAATTATTGCTTTTTAATCGTTGTTAGGTCTTTTCTGCAAAGAGCCAGGAAGCTATAAAGACAGCTTTAAAAGCTGATATGGTTATTTTAAACACTGCTGTTGCTGGAAAGTGGCTGGATGCTGTTCTCAAGGAAAATGTTCCTCATGTTCTCCCAAAGGTTTTATGGTGGATCCATGAAATGCGAGGTCATTACTTCAGTATGGATTATGTAAAACATCTTCCTTTGGTTGCTGGGGCTATGATTGATTCGCATGTAACAGCTGAATACTGGAAGAATAGGACACGAGAGCGTTTGAGGTATGATCATGTTATTGTACATGAGAGCTCTTGAGGTATCTACCGGCTCTATCTGTTACTGTAGCTGTTTATACTCCCACAATTGAACATTTTCACTTTTTTAGCAGCAAGAAAATTTGTTGACATTTATTTTCTATTAAGATGTTATAGATTCTGAGGAGTGTCAAATTCATTTGTGGTTACGAAATTGCTTCTGCAGTCAAGTATACCTAATTCTTCAGGGACCATAAGTCGATGTGTGCATTTTCAATCTTTTGTTGGTTTGATGTAATCCATACCACCTCCTGTCAAACTATTTCATACAACACTTCCTGATTTTGACATGAGACATGCCGCCTAATGCAGCTGTATTAGTTACTGTGACCATGTATTGAAGCCATTTATTCCCCAATGAGTTATCAATAATAATTTATCATTTTTTCTTCTGCAGGATTAAGATGCCAAAGACATATGTTGTTCACCTTGGTAACAGTAACGAACTAATGGAAGTGGCTGAAGATAAAGTGGCAAAAAGGGTTTTACGGGAGCATGTTCGGGAATCCCTCGGAGTGAGAAATGAAGATATACTCTTTGCTCTTATTAATAGTATGTGTTCTACTTACTGTGATCATGTTCTGTATTGTGTGGTTTAAACCTCTGCTACACTCTTCCAAATAGTGAAAGATATAATAGCAGTTCTGTGCTGAAGTGATCGATATGATTCTATGGTATTTAAGTTTCACTAGCTTAGTACTTGTGTACTTATTGTGCTCTATGTCAATTACTTTTAGTTATGTTTATGTACTTGTGTACTTATTGTGCTCTATGTCAATTACTTTTAGGTAAGTTTGACCAACTGATGAGAATTCTACTGACACTATTCTATTTATCCTATCTAAACAATAAAAATAAAAATGCTAAGGTCACTAGTTCAGTAATATGTAGTTCACTTCTTATCACTGTACCCCTCAATAGCTAATGCTAATATTATCATTTATATATCTTGATCACTGCAAATGAAATTGCAGGTGTTTCGCGTGGAAAAGGCCAGGACTTGTTTTTACGAGCCTTTTATGAAAGCTTGCAATTGATCCAGGAAAAGAAGTTACAAGTACCATCGATACATGCGGTTATCGTAGGGAGTGACATGACTTCTCAGAGCAAATTTGAATCAGAACTCCGGAACTTGGTATTACTGAAGAAAATCCAAGATCGGGTTCATTTTGTAAATAAAACTCTGACAGTTGCCCCTTATCTGGCAGCAGTTGATGTACTTGTCCAAAATTCCCAGGTAGGTGGTCTCTTGTTTCTACTTCTGGTTGGTCCTTGTTATATTGCATCCGTTCCTTTCCTTCTTACTTGCATTTCCTCATTATGTGCCCTTTAAAATGTTACATTTAGTTGAGCGATTAGGTCGCTATCACTCAAATGTTGTTGGCTTATTTCCTTGAATGTAACTGGAAGCTGTGTAACTTGCCCATCTAAATAATTTTGAAGGGGGGAAAATAAAAGGGAAAAGAAAACTCTAAAGAAATAGTCATATAAACAATGGAAAGTAAAAAAAATCAACAGGAAAGATATTTGTAGAACTAATGGTGTAGGTCTACAATGAAAGAGGTAATGCTAGGGGTCTCAATTTTTTGTCTCAAAAATTGTCTCAAATGATGTGGCATCAATACATTGGTTGGGTAAATCCCTTGTCATTGACTATGTCATAAAGTACCTTTTGTATTATTCAATGTCAGACAAAAATTTGAGACTGCTAGTATTGTTCTTAAAATAAAGAAATTGCCTGAGCAGAAGACAAAGGGGCTACTTATATATTTTTTGTTACTTTATAATCACTTGTTAATCTTCTCCCAAACAGACCTTATGGATAATTCCACAGGACTAAAGAGCAAAAACTGAAAAAAGCACGTCTTATATAAAGAATAACAGAAAGGGTTCAATCCTTCAATGTCTTTAACTACCCTACTTTTTTTTAATCTTAATGGGAATATTCACAGATACCCTAGATTTTTTACAATAAATGGTTTCATGAACTCTGGGCATATTTAAATATTTTGGTGGTTCCTTGAATGCAGCCTTTATTTACCAGATTGGAGATAAATATATTTGTAATTATTGAAGCATTCGTGACTATCCGTTGTTCCTATACTCTGGGGGATTTTTTTTTCTATACGAGTTATAAGAGCATGCTTACTATGCTATACGAGTTAGCCTAATGTGAAAATTCAGAGATGCTTACTAGTTACCATGCTATTTGACGGTTGTTTCTAGCTGGTCACATTCTTATCCTAATTTCAATCATAGGCAGATAAATTCAGATGTTCAATAACTAATTTTTCTGCTTTAGATGTTCACTTTTTTATTTCCCTGCACATTTCTTTTTCTGAATGAGCTCGGTTAATCTTAGGAATGTGATTTCAGACATCATAACTTTCCATTCATTGTTGACCTGTTTATATATTGGATCTAAACAATTATTGGTTCGGATTATCCTCAATTTCATATTGATGATTTCTTGAGCTGCTGAAACTTCATTTTCGTACCAAGCTATTAGTATCGCTTCACTTATCTTTCTCCTCCCCACAGGGTCGTGGGGAATGCTTTGGAAGGATAACAATTGAAGCTATGTCGTTCCAACTACCTGTACTGGTAATCATTATATTCTCCCTGTTAATTTGTGACCTTTAGGTTCTTGATAACATAATTGTATATTTCTTTTTCTATTCTGTTTATATTTACATCATTGTCGCTGTTTCTTCTTTACATGAATTCCAGGGAACAGCAGCAGGAGGCACTACAGAGATTGTAATAAATGGATCAACAGGTTTGCTGCATCCTGCTGGGAAAGAAGGGATAACTCCTCTTGCAAAAAATATTGTCAAACTTGCAACTCATGTCGAGAGGAGACTCACAATGGGAAGAAAGGGTTTTGAAAGAGTTAAAGAAATGTTCTTAGAGCGCCACATGTCCCATAGAATTGCTGCTGTTTTAAAGGAGGTGTTGCAAAAGGGAAAAGTCCACCATAAATCATAACATGCAGCAGCACTTCAATATTCACCTAACTGGAAATCTTTTTTAGCTATGGTTTGGTAAATGTTAAAAAGCTAAGTTATTATGTTGCTTCTCTCTGAAACGAATTTTCATATATGAGATCTCCTGAAGTTGTGCGCCCCTTTTGTTCACTGTACTTTTAGGAGTTTACACCAATTTTCTAAGAATACGATGATATTGATTCCACAAGATATCACATCGTGGTGACATTGAGAAGTGAAATTCTCAATACTATCTATTCTCTAATCTACCAAAAACCACCGAGGTGGTGGAGGTGGAGGTGGAGGTGAAATTCTGAATCAGCTATCAGCCATCTTTTCTAAAGATTTTATAATTGTATCACTGTTACTTTTGCTTCTTGTTTTCATATTTAAGCTTTAAATTCTCTCAAAAGAGATTCTGATTGCATTTTGTAGACAAAAACTTTGGTATTACAAACTGGGGTTGTTACAAGGTACTCTAAAAAAATGATCTTCTGGCCTGCCAAGTTTCCATGGCTCTCAAGTTTCTTAACATCCGCAACCAGATGAAGGGGATGCTTAAATTGAATTGTTAAAAAAACCTGTACACTCTTAAATTTTGAGCATGATCTCAAGGGAGCCCCAATAATTTCCCTTGTATTCAAAAATATTTCACATGCATAACCAATCTGAACATTGGTAACACAAGGGAGCCGATATCCTATAAATTGCCAGTATAGCACAGGGACCATGCTTTTGAACCTGTGATTCATATATTCATATAATTGAGCTTCAAGCTTTATATACATTAAAATCAGAGTGATAACACATGCTAGGCGTCAATACCTTCATGGGTATCTATTTGGGCACCTCATTTCAGCTTCCAAATGCAACGTGCATCGTTAAGGGGAAATTAATTATCAAAATGTCAGGTGAGGGTGATAAGAGTTGTTGATGGAGAGGAAGCTTATAGTTGACGCTAGACAGAGGAGGTTCCTTCCTCTGTTATTTTGCTGATTTCAACTAATGTTCCTTGAGCCTCATTTGAAGCCAGACATTTAAACATAAAATAATATATGTTTAGTATTGGTGTTGGGTAGGTGCTTATTATACAAAAGTCAAAGCAAAACAAGGGCAGCTAATTCTGTTTCTCAAAACTCACCAACAGTTGGCGAGTAGTGTAATAGTTTATCATGCCAGACAATGGAACCATGGGAAGGATTAATGTAGTTGAAGCTTGAGATACACTCTCTGATAGCTAACAAGCAGCAAAAAAATAACCCTCCTGGTTTGATATCCAATATGACAGTGAAAGTATAATCACAATAAGAAACCTTTCTCATGAAGAGAGATTGACAGGCTTACAGATCTTAAGATGTCCACCTTTAATGTTCCATTAAGTTCGTTATGGTTTTGGATGTGAAAAACCATTCCCATCCCTTGTCTGCTTGATGTTGGGCTTAGTGAACCAGGTTGTATACAGAAATTGTTTCTGTGGTCCCACGTGATTGCATATTTGCCTAAGCTTCTGCCTCTCCCTCATCCACCTCAAAACAATTTTCATATGCCTTTTACTTGTCAGTCCTCTTACACCAACTTCCTGAGAATGTTTGGGACAGTATTACCCAGTCATATGAAAGAAAGAGTATTCATTTGGAGAAAAACAATATTCATGTAATGAAGATCAAATAATCTATTCACAAAAATAGAAATAAACAAATAGAACAACAATAATGGTTCTCCACTATATTGTTAGTTTTCTTTGTAAAAGCATATAATGGAACACCACTAGAACGATCATTGCATAACATGTACATGAAGGGGAACAAATCTTCAATCCGGATAAGGAATTGGATGCCAGCATTCTTATGGAGAAGGGGAGTGCCTCCCTGCCACTGGTTGCAGTTAATATCTTATAATCATGAATAATGTAAAAGGAGTTGATAACATCCAAAGATATGCCAACATTCTTATGGAGATGGGGAGTGCCTCCCTGCCACTGGTTGCAGTTAAAATCTTCTAATCATGAATAATGTAAAAGGAGTTAATAACATCCAAAGATGCTTATTCTTTTCTCTATTCTTTCTTCAGAACAAGGAGATGAAACAAGCATGACAGTCTGAATAAGAGTAACAATTTTGGAAGAATCTAAAGATGTTTATTTCATTCTTTCTAGCACGGGTTAACAAGGTACACATTAGAGTTTGAAAGAGAGCGACAAATTGCATCATTCATGATTATATAGACAGAAAGATATCGGTATTCTTCAGAATTGAACTACACACATAATAGGAGTTAAATCAGGTGCTGATACAAACCTACTATGCCAAATACAACATTCCCCAAAATGATAATCAAATAAAGAAGAAATATCATAAAACCAACTTGTTTTTTACTTCACCCAGTAATGAAAGCGTTCAACAGAATTGTTCGTTCAATACAATAAAAACAATTTCAGCCTGCTATTCGTATAAGGTTTGCCCTTAAGAGTGTTGCTACATATGACGAGGAATGAATAAAAAAGAGACCCACACATTATTATTCTATATCTTATCGCTTAGGGTTCAACTTTAGTCGCGATCCAAATTCGTTAAATCATTTTCCTTGTACTAACGAAACCGCTAGCATTGGCATGCTTTTACTTGTCAAAATGGAAAAAGAAAAAGCATCCAAATATGCCCACTCCAAGAAAAGAAACAAAAAAAAAAATCACAATAAAAACTTCTTCTATATACAATATTCCCTATCTTTGGTTCATTATGTGTGTATGTATATATGGATAATTAGGTTAGATTATCAGAAAAAATAATAAAGATGTACAACAACGGATATATACATATCAAGAAGGAATAAAATAGATCAAGGGTGCTAACTATTACTTATTTTCTTCTAAACAAGGACCAAGCTTTTGATGGTTCTCTGTATATCCTCGATTAAGTCCCCAAAAGGCCAAGATGCATATCGTCAAGAAAACAATAGATTATGAAGAGCAACATAAAAGTACCTTGACGCGCTCCCAAGTGTCTGCAATAGTGAGAGGACCATGCTCTTTCACGATTTCAAAGATAACTCTTGTGATTGTTTGTGTCTGCTCTGGTGGGGTTTTAAGCTCTATCGGTTTCATCTTTGGCTTTGGTTTCTTCCCAACATACCTAATTACAGTTGCAAACATGATGGCTTATAATAAAATCGCACAGTTCCAAGCTGTCACACTGTAACCCTTAATTTGAAAGTTCACAACTTTGTGAGAAAGCTCCTTACAATCTGCAACAGAATATTTACAGCCTTCAGAAAGTGAACAAACATAATCAAAACTTTCATAAGATTTTACAGTACCGTACAACCCGATATAAAGAAAAAATTCAAATAAGACTCCACTGAAAGTCTAATGTACACAAACGATACAAATTCTGTGTATATATACATGCATAATCGACAATGAGATGAGGAAAATTAATATTAGGGTTTGGTAAGTACCTTTTGATCGACCATGAATGGATGAATCGAGAGAGGATTGATTGTAGCTAAATTCAGATGCCACCAGTTACTCGCTTACTAATAATGATAACCCTCAAGTTTCTTAAATTTACCATTTTACCCTACCAGGCTTTAAGCCAACTCGTGCTAAAAATCATAGTAACGAAAGAGCTGACTGAATGAATCTGTTCATTCCTCTCTCCTTTGTGTATCTGCTTAAGTTTTGTAATGGTTTCTCTTTCTAGGAAGCTGAATACAACCAGGCTCCCGCCTATTACTCTCAAAAGCTGCATTAAAAATCAAGAACCACAGCTAAATGAACCCTTCATTCCCTTTTCCCAGCTTCAAGAACTAAAGCAGGTCTTAGAAACCCAGCTCGTCTCCGTACTCCACAACTGCAGCAACTTCACCCAAATAAAGCAAGTTCATGCCCACATTATCCGTAGGGGCCTCGACCCTGCTATGTTCTCACTAAGCTACTTCGCAAGCTCACTGATGTTGGTGTTCCCATGGACACTTACGCACACAATGTTTTTGATAGGGTGAAATTACGGAATCCTTTCATTTGGACAGCTCTTGTTAGGGGTTATACTATTCAAGGACCCTTTACTGAGTCTGTGAAATTTTATAATTCTATGAGGAGGGAAGGTGTTGGTCCTGTTTCGTTTACGTTTTCTGCTCTGCTCAAGGCTTGTAGTTTGGCTGTGGATGTTAATTTAGGTACCCAGATACACGCTTAGATTATTAGTATTGGTGGGTTCGATTCTAATTTGTATGTTGGGAATACTATGATTGACATGTATGTCAAATGTGGGTTTTTGGAATGCGAGCGTCGAGTGTTTGATGAAATGCTTTTGAGGGATGTGATTTCTTGGACGACTTTGATTGTTGCTTATGCAAAGTGTGGAGATATGGATTCTGCTGCTAAGTTGTTTGATGGGTTGCCTGTCAAGGATATGGTGGCTTGGACCGCTATGGTTACAGGGTATGCACAAAATGCTCAGCCGAGGGAGGCATTGGATCTTTTTGAGAGGATGCAGGATGTTGAGGTTGAAACGGATGAGGTCACATTGGTTGGGGTTATTTCTGCCTGTGCACAACTGGGTGCAGCTAAGTATGCAAATTGGATTCGGAATGTTGCTGAAGAATCTGGATTTGGACCTACTGACAATGTTGTTGTGGGATCTGCATTGATAGACACGTATGCAAAGTGCGGAAATGTGGAGGAAGCACATAAAGTGTTTGACAGGATGAAGGAAAGGAATGTATTTTCTTACAGTTCAATGATTATTGGGTTTGCAATTCATGGTCGTGCAATTGCAGCCATAAAATTGTTTGAAGAGATGGTAAAGACAGAGATAAAACCTAATAGGGTGACGTTCGTAGGAGTTCTTACAGCGTGTAGTCATGCAGGTTTCGTAGAACAGGGTCAGCACTTCTTTGCAATGATGGAAAGATGTTATGGTGTTGTCCCTTCTGCAGATCACTATGCTTGTATGGTAGATCTTCTTGGCAGGGCTGGACGGTTGGAAGAAGCCCTTCAGCTTATCAAGGCTATGCCAGTGAAGCCCCATGCAGCTGTCTGGGGAGCCCTGCTGGGAGCTTGTTGCATTTATGGGAATCCTGATATTGCTGAGATTGCTGCTAACTTTTTATTTGTGCTTGAACCTAATGGTATTGGAAACTATATCGTACTTTCTAACATATATGCTTCAGCGGGAAGATGGGGAGATGTTGCGAGAGTAAGGAAGGAAGTGAGAACGAAAGGTTTGAAAAAGAATCCTGCATGTAGCCTGGTTGAAGGAAAGAAAGGTGTAATTCACGAGTTCTTTGCTGGTGATATGACCCATCCGAAGTCTACTGAGATTAAGCGAGTATTGGAAGATCTTTTAGATAGATTAAAGTTCCATGGATACCAGCCAATCCTGAGTTCTATTTCCTATGATGTGGGCGATAAAGAGAAAAAGCGTATACTGATGACTCACAGTGAGAAGCTTGCTTTGGCATATGGACTGCTTACTGCAAATGCTGGTTGCACTATAACAATTGTAAAAAATATCAGGATATGTGAGGATTGTCACTTATTTATGTGTGGTGCATCTTCGGTCACTGGCAGGGTAATTGTAATCAGGGATAACATGAGATTTCACCATTTTCGTGACGGGAGATGCTCCTGTAATAATTTCTGGTGAGTGAAGCCGAAGGGGCAACATTTTTGGAGTTACAAATCCAGTTTTTTAAGGTTCATACAGCGGATATTTTTTGAGTTGAAAATAGTCTTGCTAGCTCGGAGTACAAACCATGAGATGCTGCAGGATCTTTAAACTTGAATGCATGCCCAACACACAGGTATTCATGCCTCAATTTTTTTTCCTTGTTTACTTCTTTGGCATAGCTTGTGTCTTGTGATAACCAGTGGCATTCCCCACTCACATTTTTCCGTAGGATCATATGAACTTTTCTCTTAGAACTTCAACTTTATCTCAAATGATGATCCTTTCGTAACTAGAAGTTTCTTTATAAAAGTTTCATGTTTAATCCTAGAAGCATGAACCTGGTGTGTTAATAGTGGATCAACAACCTTTATTTTTTTTTATGATCCTTTTGTAACTAGAAGTTTTTTTTATTATAAAAGTTTCATGTGTAATCCTAGAAGCATGAACCTGGTGTGTTAATAGAGGATCAACAACCTTCATTTTTTTTGAGTAAAAAGTATGTGACTCATAAAAGGTGTGGCTGCTGGGATAAGAGACCAGGTCTCTCCAATACCACAACGTGGAATTCTCACCACTAAACTACAGCAACATGATGAGGGTGATGAACAAGCTTTTAATTTTACCAATCAGAACATGTGCCTAATTGATGCCAATTAACAGTAATAATACATGTGTTGCATAGGAAAGAAAATACTTCTACACTTCATTATTAAGGTAAAAAAAAAGGAGTTCTTGTTCAACTATTATAGTAATGATATAAAAAAGCTCAAGAGAGCAGTAACAAAGCTCAACAACACACTGTGACAACAAATATATGACATACATACCCGCGGTGGAAGAGGAAGACTCCTGATCATACGATCGAGCCATCCAGCTACCACTGCTAGCTTATTACCAAAACACACAGGATCTATACGTAGATAGATAGAGAGCTACAACACACCAGTGGTTGTCAGATATAGCTACCAACAAACACTGGAGAAACCAAAGCATATAAGATCATGTACGAGTAATTTAGGCACAGACATATATTGATCAATCATGTCACATATGGATAAATAGATAGACACATGCATGCAGAGCTCCTGATCCTTCATTTAATTGAGTTCGATTCAATTCAATGGTGAACGCGTCCAGGAAGCTTGTCCTTGATCATGTCCATCATTCTTTTTTTTTTCTCATGACCGGTTTCCAGCTGCTCTCCCTCTGCAGCTCCTTCATATGATCCTTCACGACCACTACCTGCAGCAGGTGTACAAGTAGGTGAAGCCTGCTGGTCCTGGTCCTGGTCCATTGTTTGTCAGCTTCTCTTTTATCTTCTCTGTTATCCCTATTTTCTTCTTCCTTCTTCCCCCTTCTCCATCCTCCTCAGACTGACATATATATATTCATCACATTAACAACAATTTACACCAACATAGTACTACTTAATCATACGCAGTATATATATTTATATAACTACTTACAGAGCTGGAGCTGTTGCTACTGGTGCGGTGATGCTGCTGTCCATGCGTATTGGTGTCAGTACTGAAAATGAGGACCTCCCCCCAAACCACTGGTGCCTGTGACGGTGCCAGTTCTACCATACTCATCTGTTTGGCTTAGAACTGGATTACCATAAGCATCTGTCCGGCTTCCATATTGCTCTCCATTATTTGCCATTTTTACCAAAAAGCTAGTGCGACTTGAAATCAAACTAAGCTCAACAAGTACTCTCTAGATGGTTGTGATAGTAGTGAAGTGGTGAAGATGATGGTTGTGAGTCGAGGGTTTATATAGGCAAGGGAAATGGAGGGAATTGAAGAGGATACTGACACGTTAGAGGTTATTGTGGCAAGCAGTGATCAGTCTACTGCATCCTGTAGTAGTAGTGTGTGTGTCTCTCTCTCTCTCTCTCTCTCTCTCTCTCTCTCTCTCTATATATATATATATATATATATATATATATATATATATATATAACTGACTAAATTGGCTGCTTCTTAAAAGCAAGGTGACACTTGACTGCGTCCAGAAATTGAAACCAAACACTTGGAAATGGTAGATAGATTTATATATAGATGTGCTACCAATCAATCATAATTCATTCATACTCCCAACTACTTTTGGATACAGAACGTCGTTGTCATTGGTCATCATGATGATGATAGATATATAAAAACCAAAATTTGAGATGTAAGTTTTAGATATTGATTAAACAAAGAGAGTAGATATTAATTAAACAATATTATTGGAATATAACATGTTGTGTTATCTCGCGCGCGGAGTATATAGAAACATTGGATCATAATGGATATATGGGTGACTAATTAAAACATCAAATAAAAAATCCCAATAAGAACAAGTCTACAATCCCAACACGGGATTGAATGAGAAAGTTGATGATGATTCAAGTATAAAAACCATTTTAAACTACTAATTGATTGGTTTAAGGGAACTCCCAACTTATTAATTTCGGATTGTATTGATAATCTATCTATCAGTGGGAAAAAGATAGAAGACAAGGTGAAAACAAATTAATAATTGTAAAAAAAGTCTTAAGCTGATGTTGAGGAAGTGATACTCACATGCATCAAGGGCTATGAACATGTATGTGAAATGCAAGAAAATAATGAAATGAAGCTAAAATAAGAAAAAATATTATATATTATTATTACTTTTAACAACTAAACTAATAATAAAAGTATCAAGCTTGACGTACGGAAGCTTGATAAATAACAAACACACAAGATATATATAATACGTGCGTACTAAGCAGATAAGTAGAGTAGGCTACGTAGGTAGTCGAAATTATTTAGGTTCAGACATGCATGCATCATCTATACTATATATATCCATCTCTTCTAGCTCTTATCATGTATGTCGACATATATCAAAAGAGATTTTATATTACATATATATTATGGTATCTAATAATATATAGGTCTAATTATTAATTAATGGTGACCGGGCAGCTTCTCCTTGATCTTCTCCATCATTCCTTTCTTCTCATGCCCGTGTGCTTCCCCTCCTCCTGCTGCAGATCCATATCCATATCCGCCTGGCGTTGTAGTTGAAGTGTCCTTGTGCCCAGTACCACCCGGCAGCTTCTCCTTAATCTTCTCTTTTATCCCTTTCTTCTTCCTTCTCCGCCCCATTCCATCATCCTCAGACTGCAATATTCAATATTCAAATTAATTACACATGCACCATAATATATATATATATATATATATATATATATATATATATATATATATATATATTGGGTCAGAATCAGGTAATGACTTTGTTAAAATGCGGACTTTTTTTTTTTTATTTTTTTTATTTTTATTTTTTAAAATAACTAAAAAAAATTTAATATTTATAAATGAAATTTTTTTTCATAATATAGTGTTTTGAATGTGATTTGAATACGTATAACAAAATAGATCTGTTCATTTTTGATATAGATATTCAAATCACGCCCAAAATATAAATATTATATTATGAAAAATATTAATTCCATAAAATATTAAATATTTTTTTAGTTGTTTTATAAAAAAAAAAAAAAAAAAAAAAAAAAAAAAAAAAAAGTAGGGAGCCCTCGCCTGATCGGTTCTGTATATTGACATAGACACTTACGGAGCTTGAACTGGAGCTACCGGAGCGGCGAAGATGGAATTGTTCGTGAGTGCCGGTGCCAGTAACATTGGGAGCCCCAAACCCACCGGTAGGTGTCCCGGTGCCATAGGCTCCAACAGTACCGGCGGTGGAATAGTCACCCATGGTGGCAGCCCCAGTGGTGGTGTGATGAACAGGGTTTCCGTAGTCGTCTGTTTGACGAACAGGGTTCCCATAAGCGTTTGTTTGGGGGATTGGGTTCCCGTAAGCGTCTGTTTGTCGACCCCCGTGATGCTGCTGCCCATACCCGTATCCATAGTTATCTGCCATATTTCTACTAATTCAAAACAACAATAACGTCCAAATCAATATCTCAAAGTAATAAGTTGTGTATATATAATATGTTGGTTGTGGGCTTGGGTTAGTCTTATATCATACGTACACTTGCATAGTGAAGGAAGGAAAGATCGTGCAGGTAGATACACGTACCAAGTTTGGAGGGTATCGTGGCAATTTAATACCAAGCCACGCATATATACATACACGCTGAATGTTGCTCATCAGTTGAGATAAGACTATTATTTGTTCTCCATCCATCCATCCTACTCGTATATATGTCCTCTCTATTCTACTACTGCAATGATACAATGAAAGTGGGTAGTATGAAATTTATTTTTGAATAAATTGATTAATTGGTCAATAGAGTACTGACATATAAATAAAATTCTGTATATATCAATATTTTATTGATCAATTGATCAACTTACTCAAAAATAAACTTCATACTAACCGGATCCGGATACAATATAAATTGGACATAATATAAATATACACCGCACTCTCTACAGGTTGAAAAGAGATATTTATGCAAATGGCAAAACTAATGAAATAGTCTATGTAGTTGTACGTTTTATTGATTATATATTAAATTTTATATTTTTTAAAATTAATTCATTAAATTAATAATTTTTTTTGAAATTGAGTTCCTGTAAAAAAATAAATTAACATTAATTTTTATCAATAAAATTAATAAATTACTTATTATAATTAACACATTTTATTAATTACACTATTAAATTTTTAATTTTTAAATTATCCTATTAAACTAATTACGATTTTAAAATTAGATCATTCTGTTATTACTATCTTTGTTTTAATTTCTATCCTTTGTGGACGTAAAAAAAATAAATTTATTTTATTCTCTCTTTTCCTTTCTCATCTCTCCTCTCCCCAATTTTAAAATATTAATTAATTTGGTGAAATAATTTTAAAATTAAAAATTAAATAGTGTAATAAGTAAAACGTACCAACTATAATAAATAATTAATTAATTTTATCGATAAAAAATCAATATCTGTTTATTTTTTTAACAGAATGACTCAATTTTAAAATAATAGTTAATTTAGTATGATAATTTAAAAAATTAAAAATTTAATAGTATAATCATAAAATGTGACAACTAAAGTGACTATTTCTTTAGTTTTCCCTTACGCAAATAGACATAATTTTATACACAGAACAAGCTCCTAATGCATCCATCTATTGCATTGAAAAAGGAAAAAACGTACTCCTTACTCCTTTAGAACACATTGTTAATCAATATATCAATATAAAATAATAAAAGCAAGTTTCTGACACGGATCCGCATTCGTTCTTAGATTGAGCAAGAATTTAAATTGAAATCGAAATCACACTAAAAATCGTACAAACCACACCAGTTAAAATCGCACCAACAATTTCAATATATGTGACGATTTTAAGTGAATTAAAAAATCAAATTTACGATTTCGATTTGGTTATTAATCAAAACCGCACGCATAAAATCGAAACCGCATCAAATAATCATAATATTTTCTCAAATTTGCTACAAGTATATATAATTTCTCTACTATAAAATATTATCATCATTTTATTTTATAAGACAAATATTATAATTTTGAATGAAGAATAAATAGTATCAATCAAGAGTGACTTGGTATTTCTTAAATCAAATGTGATAACGTCCTATTAATCAAATATATAATTGTTGATGTCTAAAACTATTTTGCTAAATTAGCTCCATAATTGTGTTCACTGCGTAATACGTTTACGTAGATAATTTTGCTAAATATTATACGAGTTTGTTATTTCAATTGATTTTAGAACCGAAACCGCACTAAATAAAACTAAATCGCAGGGTTCAAAACCGCACTGCACCAATCACAAACGATTTCATGTGCAATTTTAAATTTGTCAAACCGCACCTAAACAATTTCGTGTGCAATTTGAGCTTCAAACCGTACCATACTCACCCCTAATTCCCATCACTACCAGCTGAGTTATTTGTTAAGTTATCCAAGATTAAGCTGAGTTAATTATTGATTCATCCGACCAACTGAGTTATAAGTTGAGTTATCCAAGGTTAAGCTGAGTTAATTATTGAATTACCCATGTTTGGACAGTTAAATATTATTACTGTTTTAAACATATATTTATTACTTTCGGACAAGTATACTAAAAGAACTTGGACAGTTATTTCTACCATCTGAATGATAATTATTTTATAGCAAGACATTATGCTAAAAATCTGATTCATTATGTTGATATACAAAAAGACTTGATATACACTTCTTTATTTGCTAATAATCAAACAATGGCTTCACGATTTGATAAACAA
Organism: Panax ginseng; assembly: GCA_020205605.1. NCBI lineage: Eukaryota > Viridiplantae > Streptophyta > Magnoliopsida > Apiales > Araliaceae > Panax > Panax ginseng. The sequence continues at coordinate 163,294,483 of CM035129.1, forward strand.
GAAGACAGAAAGGAGAGATCATGAGAAGAGAGACAATGAAACTATTGAAGAAAGAGAGAAGAAGATAATTATACCATTTGCAAAAATTCCAGAATTATAATCCGGTTGATAATGCATGCATTAATCTTCACTCTTCCAGAAATGATGAGGGCAACCAATCAGCACTTTCATCATCTGGTATGTTAGGCTAATAATATGAAAACAAAACAAACTATGTCAATCCTCACTAATTCGTGAAAATGGTAAATAACATTTCAAACAACGGCAAGGAATACTAATTCGTGCATTCTAAATTACACATACATATATCAGTATTTGTACTAATCATATTGCATTTCTTACATCTTTCTTATTTTCAGATTCAAACATCCAAAATGAGACGAGTGGTATCAATTTTGTGCCTTTATTTCACTCTGTTTTGTGAAATGCTTGATGTAAAATTTTGTGCTTTCATTGTTTTTCAAAATGAAAAAGAACGGAAAGCTACACAAAGAATGATATATCATCGGAAAAGAGTCTCTGAGACTGCTGAGGAGGGAGGGAGGGAGGGAGGGAGGGAGAGAGAGAGAATAAATTTTAGAAGAAAAGAACTATACCAGTTCAGAAAATCCCAAAATTCGGATGTTGCTCTAAAAGAAAAAGATTCCATCAATCCTCAGGCGAGCATCAACTTCAACTTCTAATCCTGACATTGACATAAGCCAACCTAATTTAGGTGAATCAAATTTAGTAGCAGGCAAGGAACATTGAATATTTTAATTTCAAGTATTTTATATACAAATATTTACTAATTAACTGATAAAAATAATTGATTATTTTAATATTAAGAATTGTATGCGCAAACATTTAAATATAGTAAACGATTGTCTATATAACAAAAAATCGAATTAGAGATGCGCATAGAGAAATACTGCTACTAGTATATATATATATATTTTTCAATAGGAAACTAATATTTCCACATGTATGTATTTTTGATATTTTTACATGGTCCTCATGAGTATATAGTGGGTCCCACCTTCATGTGAGAAGGAACAATGTGAAAATAGTGCTCCCGCTCCCCTTTTCAATATTGTACTATAAAGCATGAATGATACTTTATGGTAACTTACTTTTTCCTTTGCACATAAATAGAAAAATTACAAAAGGATACTATATGAATGAAACTGTATTGAACTTATAACAAAAAAATATACTTGCGCTTTCAGATGTTATCGTGCAAATGCAAGACCACAATTACAGAAAAAGATGAGGAATCAGAATGGTACTTCAATTGCATATGTAAAAAATGCCTCAAAAAAAAATGTAGATATTAGAATTTGACTTTCAATGTGATCATTGCCCAGGCAACCCATCAGCTTATGTTCATAGGTGAATTAATTTCCAAATGATATTAAACTCTTTCTAAATTCAAAACATAACTAATAATTGTGGCAACAGATTAAAACTGGTCGTACAAGTGGAAGAAGATGATACTGACAACACTACTTTCATGCTATTCAATATTGATGCAGAACAATTGGTTGAAGCTTCAGTAGATCAAGTGATTAATGAATGGAAACATGTATGAATACAAATTTAATATATTTTTGCTAATTTACTTTCTTTAAAAAAATTATTTAAAAGAATGTTGCTTACAATTGCAGCAACTGGACGTTCAAAACCTTCCAAGTACTCTTTACAATGTTGCCTGCAAGACTTGCCTGTTTCAACTGAAAATTACAGCATACAATATTAAGAACGCTGTTGAAGACTATACAGTGACCAGTATTGCTAATATCACCGGTGGAATAATGAAAGAAGAATTTGCAGATGAAGGAAAACAACAAGCTGGTTCAACCAATAAAGGAAAAGAAACAAATGACATTTTCAAAAAATGAAGCCGAAAAAATTGCCGAACACATAGCAACCAGCCCTCAACATGATGAAGAAGTTGAAGCACTGGATGGGAGAATGAGAAAATACTAAATAAAATTCCAGAGAAGCAACAAATGAAGAAAAAACAGAAACAGTGAAGAATAAAGTTTTATGTTTTATTTACTACAAATATTTATGTTCGCATCGTTTATGACGACTTTTATTGATAATTATAATAATCGGCTGACCTGAAATACTTTGGTTTACATATCAAAACAGTCAAATGTTGATAAATTCTATGGTATTTAGTATATTTAATTTTTGTTCTACAACAATTAAAAACATACTAAATTATATACTTACTTTTCAAATATTTCTCAGACAAACTATTAATAATGCAACAAATAAGAAATGGAAACAAGAACACGGAACTATCAACAAAGCAATGGCAACAAACACTGCTGACATAAAAAAAAGTCTCGAGCACAGAGGTTAGTAAGCTTTACTACCCTGACATTTCAAAAAATAAATTCAATAAATAAAAATATATATACATATTGCAGGGAATACTTATTTGCAGTGCAACCTTTGTCAAAAAGAACATTTAATACGCATTGAAGATGAAACAGGATATGCAATTGCAACTACATCTGCAAAAACTCAGGTTAGAAATTTCCATTTTTACTTACCTAACTAAATTACTACATCATTACTTATTCACATTACAGAGAACAGTCAACAATACATGTATAATGAACAGAATAAGAAGCATCTTTCATTTTGAACTTCAAAAACAACCAAGATATATGAAAACATGAGTTCAAATTTCCATATAAATGGAATCACATCAACATTTCAAGGTAATCACCAACTTCAAAAATTAATTCATTTCCAATTTTGAAAAAAAAAAAACAACTAACATTTTGTATTTTCTTATACAGATACACAAGCCATCCTCAACTCCTTCTACTATATTTACCAGATGAATTCCTGTATGACGTAGCTCAACGTGTAGCACAAATATCTTTCTTTCATTGCTTCCAATTACGACAAACCTACAAAAAATATTCAAAGAGATATGTGACAAAGAAGACATTGTTAGGTATTATAATTTGTTTGACCCAACTATACCAAGGAGTCTTCAATTGCACTGGAAATTCTTAGCTAAATTGCAAAACTGTGGACACATTGAATTGTTTATGGGGTTGGCTATTGAAGTGTTTTTTACAAGTTCAGAAAATGACACGTATGAATTTTGCATGAATTTACTAAAGCATTTGATTAAAGATCAGCACATTAATGGACTGTACTCCGATGGAATAATTTCAGCGTTCAATGGAGACGCAACAAGGGAACAAACTATAAGACTCTTTAAACAGTGTTTCACATAGGCATTCAACAGTGTCTCCCTAAAAGAGTTGCAAATGAAACTGCATGGAAAATTATTAAATCTTGAAGTTCAAAAAGATTTGGTGATAACAGAGTTCTTCTGCAAGGTAAACAACACTTCTCACCCAAAACAAAATGTGAAAGCACTGGGATCATGGCCATTTTATTTAGAAGAAGAGCTTAGCATCAAATGGGACATGTGTATGATAGATATTATACTATTAAATTTCAAGTTAATCACTGAATCAATAAAATGTAAATATGTAGATTATTATTGCAATATAGTGTCATTCTTTATAATTTTTATTACTTCGGATGTAAATATTGTATGTATGTATATACAAAATATTTGGAAAGGTTATTTTAGGTTTATAGAACAATAGTTAAAAAGGCAAGGTTACAAATTAAAAGTTAATATCCTCATCTAAAGGCAATAAAATGCTTCTTCTGGTGACGTATTGTCTACCACCTTGCCCAGCACTGGAATAAATAGTACTATTTGTTCTATGAAAAGAGACATTTACAAAAGTTAATACAAAAAAAGTCCTATTTCCTTTATGATTTGGTAAAATGATATTATTTTATAAATCTAATTAAACAAAATAATTCTGAATTAATAAGTTACTAATAATTATAATTTATGGTGATATAAGTTTAAGTGCCAATTGCATCAGGCATCAGATTCATAAGACAGCCAAAAAAAATAATTTGATTCTTGGATAATTTACGGGTCTAATATCACTCTTTATTTTGACAAATCAGTAACTTTTATATAGTATCAATTAGTGCTACTAAAATACATGATCATGATGATGAGTTCCATATTTTATTAATTAAAAAAAAATCAACACATGCCGTAATTATTAGAGTAATATAGGCTTCCAAAGTTAACCATACATATATGACCAATCACCAAAAATGGATAATATAGAATTATGTTTATATTCACAAATCCCAATTACGAATTTGGAAGAATAAGGCAATTATGTTTATGTACTATCAATTATGTTTAATAAATTTTACCATTGTAAGATTTTGACTCCTTTTTCTTCCATACAATAGGCAAGCATAATGAACGATGGAGCTTACCTCGTCAAGAATGGACCCATAGCAGGGAGAATATGGAACCAAGTAGGATAGATCGATAGACCAAACTATGACAATGGAAGGAGTATGATTTTGCCGACCCAACAAACTCTTAAGGTCAAAGAATCCATGGACTCCAAAAATTATTTAATTTAAAACATTTTTCACCAACAATTATAAAACTTAACACACGAGCCCGTGCTTTGCACGGGGCTTTTAGCTAATAATTGATAATAAATAAACAATTGATGACAAATAAATAGATAAAAGATTGCGGCAATTATATAAACAATGAAATTAAAAAAGAGGAGCTATAGATTAGACAAAGGATTTGGATTCTACTAACTAAATTGTCCGCTTCTTAAAATGTAACAAAGCAAATGTATTACAAAACTTGAACGTAGAGGAGAGATGTCTTGGTTAAGAAAGAGCACCTGTTAGCTACATAACGGATGTAGTGAAATAATCAACTCTAGTCCGAGAATCCGAAAATACTTTTACCGTTCAAATAAAAAAACAATCATTGAGATTAATTGATTTTTATCAAAGTTTGGGCTTCTTTGAGATGTATATGGTGGACTTGAGCCCAATTAATAATTATCGTTTGCATTTGGAAATTAAATATCCACTAATAATTCTAACGACTTTGCACGATCATATCCCTTTCGCTTTCCAAATTCCAATTGAGAGAGTATATAGTATAAACATCAAATCAGAAATATTAAAGATAATTAAAGTAGTAGTTTTTTTACAAAACATTCACTTGTTAACTCCTTTATTAATTTTTCTCTCTAACTATAATTTTTCCTTCTTTTTCACATTTTCCTATTTAAAAGATCAAAAATTACACTAGTATATATCTGTATATATGGATCGGTATATATGCACAAGCAAGCAGGATATACCTTAAACTAGCCCATCATCTTTAAGATTCATTTATGGTATCCACAATGCAAAAATAAGCTTAATTTTTACTCCATTGATTTCTCCTTGGATCTTCTATCATATATTATTCACGAGCGTATTAGAGTCTCGCATAAAAAAATAAAATAAAAGAATGAATGAAAGGACCTTGTGCCTGCACATATTACGTGGGTCTCCCTGGTCCTCCCAATATTATATACTATCCTTAATCACTTTTCTTTGTAAGTTAGCCATAGATTAAAAGGAGCATATTTACTAATACATGTTTGATAGCCCATGCAAGGCACGGGCTAATTTGAAATTATTTATTTCAAAATTTTCTTTAGAATTTTCTATATATATAGTATTTTTATAATATTTGTTATATATTTATGTAATTTAATTACATATAATGATCCTTATGCATTCATGAAATTTGAAAAACAAACAGGCACGGGTATCTTAGTAATGTTAGAATTTCCGCACCTATCGATTGGATTAGCTGGCAGCAGAAGAGAGACTTTGGTAGAAGAGAGGCTCCACCATTCAATTAACTAGTACACATACAACATAAAATAATAATAGATGAGAATCTGTATTAGGTAAGTCTGCAATTGCATAATTAGATTTGTCTATGACATTTGATTTTATATCGTAACACGAGGACTACTGCCTACTTACAATTTGATTCTAGATTTCATAAAGAAGATGATTTAATCAAAGTAACAATGAGAGCTACTGATAGAGCTCTTTCTTCATCGAGGACAAAAGATTCTACTGGTTCAGACATAGGTGAAGGTGAGTATGGTTTTCCGAAGTTTTAATAAGTTAAAAATTGTTTGTTGCTATCAATCGATCGATGTAGCAATCTTACTAAATTTACAAATTTGTCAGATATTAAGCAGCGAGTGTGGCAGAGTTGCTTTCAAAACAAATACATATACCCAACAATAATAAAGTGAAAAGAGTCGCATATATAAACAAATTATGCTAAAACTATAAGTAACATAGACCTACCGTTTCCTCATTTATCTCCCCAGAACGGATTAGATAGTGGATTGAAAGTTCCTGGGCACTCTTGCTTCCTAAATCTGCCGATGCAAAGGCAAAAGGCAGAAGAATAAACGCAATGAAACATGCTACTTCTCTGACACCCATGTGTTCTTGAATCAGCATTCCAAATGCATACTGTGCACATTTCATGAAAATATAAACACGCCAAATATGAAATCCAGAACCCAGATCACTTGTATTTCTCAACTCTTTAACAGGTGAACACTGAAAAGCATTAATAGTACTCCTCACTATGAGTAAAAGTCCAATATTTCCAGCTTTTATACCCAACCCAATTTCAGATATTCTGAAAAAGAAACCTCCAAAAGTTCCAATCACACTACAATCAATATTACATCTGACCCGAAATCAAATATCATGCAAAAACTCAAACCTTGGTATCAAATCCAGTCCACCAACCAAAGAAGAAATGCCAATTAACGTATTAAGACACAATTTAAGTCATGATGAAATTGCCATGCTGTCAAAATAATGAATGAAAACAAACTATTTGACATAAAAATATTAGAAACATCAACCCAAATCTAACACCATACTTTAAATCCAAATATAAACACCCACAACTAAACTCATTTTCCCAATCATAAAACCTACTTGGCATTTTCATATCCTTCTTTTACCCTTTATACTTGACAAAATAACAATTATAAAATTAATATGCCTAATTGAAATCAATGTGTATAAGCATCCAACACTACTCGGTCCGACTTTGTGCTTATCACTCACATTTTAATTGAAGATTCATAAGCAACAGATAATCTGGTACATAGTAATTATAACTTGATAGTACACAAATTTCAGCAACTATCAAAAAATAATGTATTTATGTAGACAAACAGGTACAAAGCTAGCAGCCTAGCAAGTCTCACTATGGTTCTCTCAAATTCCGGTTTTAATAGGCAAAGTAAACCTTCCTGAAATAAATTAACCTCACAAAATTAACACAAAACACAACCATGAAGTTGAATAACACATAATTTGCCCAAATTTAGAGAATACACTAGAAGCCCTAACTTGAAAAACACAAAAAGCCACAACTTAAAAACACCAGAATTCAATCAAATTTCACCAAAAGACACAAAGTAACATAAAATTAGACAATACCCATTAACCCAATTCACACCAACAAACAACAATGAAACTCGTAAATAAAATCAACTCAAAACGGCAAGTAGCATAAAATTTCAGAAAATATGAGCATATATACATGTAATGGGAAAAGAGAGAGAAAGAAACCTTTTTGCTCCAACCAAAAGGTACATGGAGCTCCAAGGAGAAAACTTCTTCCTTCTTCTCAACCAAGCTCGCCATTTACCAATTATCTAAAAAGAAATAAATTAAAACCTGAAGTTAACAATAATAATAATAACACATTGGGTTATGTATAAGGTAATAAAATTACTTTTTTTAGGAAAGGATGGAGTAGCAAACTATAAATCAAAAAAATGGTATCAAAATTTACCCAAGAGCATGGGTTCAATAAACATATAGCCATTAAAAACAATAGTCTCCAAATTATTCATTCCCTACATACCATAAACTTAATTAGTACAATTCTAGTAGGCAATCAATAGAAAAAAAAAGGTTCTTTAACCATTGCAAATAGACTAATAAGGAAATTTGAGGTAGTGAGTAAAAAGAAGAGAGAAATTTTTAAAAAAAATATTCTTACCTTTTTGTAGCATTTCAACAAACAGGTAATGTACATCTTCCCACACCAGCTTCAAGTATCTAAAAACCAAAAAACTAGGATTCATCATCTAATCTGATAAACCCAAAAAAACTCAATTATAATATCATTAACCAGTAGAAAGACTAATAAACATAAAATGTTTTAAGAGTTACTACCTTCGGATGTGTCGAAAGGTCTGAATGGGGTTGTAGGACAATGCCTTAATGTTGCAGTCTACATACTCTTAAAATCATCAAAATTCTTCATTAACGCAATCTTTAGGGCATCGAATTGGTTTTAACTATTTTATTGAGTACGTATTGGGCAGTCGAATAGATAAAAGAGAAAGGAAGTGAGATGAAGCAGCGTAAAGAATAATAAGGGCGAGGAATCTAGGTTTCTAATCCACGGGGAAAGAGGAGGTAGTGAAGAGGAGACGAAACGTTTATGGGTGAGGACGAGGAAAAAAAGAGAAAGAGGAGACGATCGTTTAATTGAGATTGGACCAAACTCGGTAAATAACTCGATAGTACAAACAAAATTGACTAATTAATTAAGAGTCGACTCAAAATTGGGACCGCTTTTGCTGCTTTTACATATTACTATTGATATGTATGCCTTATCTGTATGTAAGTTAGGATATTTATGAAACATGTTTTATAGGTATGCACATGTGTCTTTTATCCAGGATAAATGTGTCACATTACTTTTAGGTTACATTAAAACATACCAATACCAAAGTGTATGCGCAATATCCCTAAGTTACAAAATTAAGAGCAAATAAATAACTGTCTGTGCAGAAACACAAATAGAGAAGAGAGTAAAAGGGAAGAAAACATGTATAATCCATTATCGTACACCTTGCTTGGTGGGGAAAGAAGAGAAGGCCTAGCATGAGAGAGAAGAGCTTGTCAAGTTAGCCAAGTTTACTACCTGCTGGGAACCCAAGCATAGGGTTTAATTCATGTAAATTAAGACAATATATGCATGAGTGGATTGGAAAAAGCTCAAATTAAGCAGCCTTTTGGATGGAAGCAGGCAGGCAAGTCATCCTTGGCTACCAAACAAAGACTTTAGCCTTCATGTAAAACCTCTCTTTGTCCTACCAAACAAAGACTTTAGCCTTCATGTAAAACCTCTCTTTGTCCATACTCCAGTTAGATTGCATAGCTTAGTTCCAACAATACCCAACTAGCTTAGCTTAGAATATTTACTTCCATCGGATATAATTTTAGGCCTAATATATTAATTCTTTATGATGACTCTTATTCATAATTTTTCAAATATCTACTTCTTATCTCCTCTCTTTTTCTTCCACCTTTTCGTACGCATGCATGGCTACTACCTTCAATCATGTAGTCTCCCATAAAATTGAAGGAATATATTCTCTCTCTCAAGATTTTAGGTCTCTATTCGTGCTCCGTTGGATGTATACTTGATGGAAACCAAATTTCAAAGACGAAAAGTGTACAAAGACTTGTCTCCAATTTTGACATTTAGTCAACCAACTCGAACAACTTACCAGACCGTATCTCCCCCTTCATATGGTGCTCCCCCCACCCCTTCCCCTTCCCCTTCATAGTTGTACACACAAACACAAGCATAACTCCATCTGGGTCTCATTGATTCCTTTTTTGGTAGCTATTCAAGGGGCATTTGACTTCAAACATCAAATAGATAGAAGGACAAGATCTAGAAAAGTACATATTGGAAAGCTTTGCCGAAATATTTATCTTTCACACATTATCCCCTTCTATTACATTCCCTTCCTCCCTCCCTCAAAAAGAATCCGATTTGCCAATTTTTTTATTCACCTAAGAGTATTTTATGGTACGAGTATCATATATATTCCACAAACTCAAACCTTTAACATCTCAATATCAATATCATACTACCACTACTAAATTAAACAATCATTATATTTAGGGGATAAACATGGAACAAAAATTTAAACATAAAACTTGCAAATGGGACTCTGAGGAGAGGTCGTACGATGATAAACATTAGCACCAAATTGGCTCAAGACCCCTCCAAAGGCTCCAATAACACTATCAATTAGTTGTCGCTAAATATCAGCTTGGCCAACCTGGACCAGGCCAATTGGTGCTACTTTTGACAACAGGGAAATGTGAACGGAGAAGTTAAACATTGAGGACTGCCAAGAACGATGAAATTAATAATAATATTCCGGTATACCCTGTCAATCTTCAGGTTCAAATTAATCCACAATAACCCATCAAAGAACCCTCTTCCCTCCCATTTGATCTCCTCCGTTCTCTTTTATATATTCTTCACAGAGATTTCTTCCATTCACGAAACCAAGATCCCTTTGGAAGATTTAAGGTTTGAAACAGCAGAACACAATCACCTTCTCATGGAAGATAAGGAAAATGGATGTAGCAATGTATGTGAAGGTGGAAGTATATTATTTACCAAATCCAATGATCCAATCAACTCTTTTATCAGAGATGCTAACATATACACTTCATCAGCTTGGTTTTTTGTCGTCCATTCTTCTATCATCCTGCATAAAATCAAATGTCAACCATACTTGCATGAATAGATTACAACTACAATGATGTAAGAACTTGATTCTCAAAACATACAAAAAAAAACATCGACAAACTGATCCAGCCCTCACAAGTCATTAATTTATCCTCTGCTCAACAGGGCGTGTAAAGTTTCAACAAGAATGCACTTGAAGAGTGGGAACAATCAACTAACCTCAATTGACATTCATTACTTTTACTGCAGTCAGAAAATAGCAATTTGATGGTTGGGCACATATTTACTTTGGGAACTTGATCTACAGTGCCCAAACAATAACCAACACAGCACCATGAATTCGGGTTTAACAGAACAATTTGCAACATAGGTTGCTTGGTTTGCAGATCCCTAACGACAGTTCGAAATGATAGTTCATCTTTGGCACTTTCCAACAACAAATTAGTGAACATCCTCTCCAAGGTGTACTTCCTGCCATGATGATCAACTGTTAGAAGTTCAAGCATGTCCTACTTAATCAATATACAGTCTGAAGTAAATTATGAGAGATAGTTGCAGAAGATAAAACAGCGGGGAAAAAATCCTTCAAACTTATCAGATATTCCTACCTAATAATTACTTAAAACGCTTTACTCAATCAAATTACTGCTAAAGATGGATATAAATAAATAGCCAGAACAACATAAAAAATGAGGGGAGGGTGAGGAGCAGTTCGTAGTCATGAATAATTGAAAATTTTGATTTCATCATTCTCTTTCATAAGCACAAAAGTTACTTCAAAGAGCTTCGCCAAAAAATACAACTAATACTGGGGAATGTATAGTAATCAGTGCTTCACCTAAACCTCAAAACTAATTTAATGAATTCAACGCACAACGGGCTTTTTCATAGGACATCTTAGCAAAAATAATACCAATCTAGCTTCCCCATTTAAACATAATCTGTCAATGTTCAAAATGAAACCAACTAATTAACCCATTGACAAACAATGCTTGAAACTATGCTCATTACAATAATGGAATTGATATATCTACAAGGAAATTTGATAGTTCTACAAAGTTCCTCTCACATAAATAGTAAATGGGACCCACATTCATGTGAGTTAGGTCTTGTGGAATATCAAATTTTCCTTGTGGAGATAACAATTCCCTACAAAAATTGCAGAGGCTTTGTTCCTTAGTTAACCTAATCATACCATTGGTTCAACTCTCAAGTTATAGAGTATCATCGTCAATAAGTATAACCAAATGAAAGGAATTCTAACTTCTACAGTACTTTAGAATACAGTGAGAAACGCCAAAAAGATAAAGTTACAAACAAATGTACTTGAGATAATAAATGCTGCAGATTTAAATGTGTATGTAATATTAGTGTACCTGAACAAATTACATGATACCCCAACATCTAAACAAGTTGATATGTAACACTTAAATAAGTGAACTCCACTATCAAATGGTGCATCATCATTATCACACGGGTATGCTCCAAGCAGACACGAACACTGTGGACAAAAAATTTCAACCCAGCGAACATCTTTTGATATATTGGAGGATCTAGTCATGAAAACATTCCCAAGATAACCATTAAGAAAAGATTTCTGATTTTCTAGGAGTTCAAAAACTTTAGATTCTTGATCCTTTGCAGAAGGTTCAGATGCACCAAGAGCACAGCATTTAATATCAATACCTGTATGAGCAAAGAATCCAGGAGGTAATGCTATATTCTCTTTGTCCTCAGATGTTTGTGACACGTGAGATATAGTATTGGCAATTATTACTTCTTGTTCTACTTTATAATCTAAGTTATCATCTGAAAAACAAATCCCGCTCAGTTTTCTGTCAAAGTCATGCACCCCCTTGGCTTGACTATCAACTGACACTGTCCTTTCATATTTACTTCCATTGGATTTCTTTAAACAATTGTGACTAGCAAAATCCAGTTCACATTCATTCTTTTGGTTCACATCCTGCTCGGGAATTCTATAGCCCACAAGGTCATCCTTGCAAAGAACAACTGATGTGGTGTTTAAGAGGCAGACACCTCGTGTACTTGTATAGGATTTTGCATAACCGGTAACCAGTTTTTCACTTATGTCCCCAAATGAGCAACAACAAGTCCCAAACCAATTGTCAGCCACCTCTCTCCAATTTACCGATGGCATCTCCTCGAACAATCTGCACAAATGAAGCATTTAATAAAAGGAAAATACTCCAAATACTTGCAAACTGAAAGTCTGAAACGCACTTTGTTCAAAGTAATGTACATAAGAAAAATGTTTCTGTAGCCAATGTGATGTCTCAGCCAAACCTGATTCCTGTTTTACTTTAATTCTTACACCCATCATGGCACCATTTTTCTGGGCCTCTAATACCCGTGTCCCAATATGAGTCAGCTGGGATAGGTTCTCCAATTTTATTTCAAATACCCATCTTTTTATATAAATGTATAGAATATAGATAATACCTGCCTTAAGTCTCTATTTGTAAATTCATGATATTGAATAAGGATATTCATAGAAATATTAGACAAAAACATGCATAATTTAAAGTGCAAATGCCAAAACCTACATGATAAAAGAGCTTATTATTAATCATGGTAGACCAATAGTCACTACCCAGTCTACCCTGTATAAGGTGTACACTGGATAGAATCACCGGGAGGACGCAATACCTCATCAACCACGCAAACTGGGCAATCCCATAGTAAACTACATGCAAGTGCCCAAAAGATCAGTGCAGCTCTGGATTACTGAAACCATGACCTGTGTCATTTATTAAGGCACTCTATCACTAGGCTCCCAACACTAAACTAACTCCTTGGATACTTGTATGATAATAAGTATTTTAAAATTTATGAGCAAGAATGAGAATAGGCCTCCTGACCTAAGAGATGATGTTAGCTTGGTTGAGCAACTTCTGCAGTAAAAGTGGACACCACCTGTAGACGATAAGCTCTCAAGATCTGTAGCCAATAAGCATGATACAAAAAAAAAATTCTTTAGTAAACATATTATAAACAAAAGAACTATAAAGAAGAACTAGATAAAAACAAGAAAAGCAACAAAAGAGCCCTCCTAAATTTGATAGAATTTTAAAAAATATTACAAGAATGATGCATGTGAATTAATAATCTAACCATTATTTGTTTTTAGGCTTTGCTTTACTATGAACAACCAAAAGAAGCAAATAAAGCAAACTTGATAATACCATAATTTCACGTACGTAATACATGCAATAAGAAACACAATGAGGACATTCTGGTAATAAAAAATTCTGCAGAGTTCAAATAGTGAAGAAAACAAAAGGCCATCTTCAGTCATAAAACATGAATTCTCAGCGTCCATAGACTTTTCAGTCAATAACTTGCGCAAATGAATAACATAAGCAAGAGCATGGGCAGAGCCACATTGCGGCTATATGGGCAATTGACCCACTCCGTATTTAGTATTTAGAAATTAAAAAATATCCCTCCATATAACCTTAAATTTTTTAAAGGTACTTAAAAGTAAAAATATAGAACTTGCAACCTCATATTAGAAAGAAAAAAAACAATACTGGCTCTCTCAAGGAAAAAAGAGTCCAACTTTCTTTGACAAACTATAAAAATTTTATGCATCTTATTGTTTTTTTGCCTAACGGTGATCGCATATGGGGTTGCTCTTGGTTATCATGCATGGTCTGTGAAAAAGTAACACCAGTCAACTATTTTTAATCTAATCAATTACAACTTGACCCAAAAGGAAAAAGAGAAATGGTAAAAAATTAAGAAATCTGTAATGAGTTTTATCCGTAGGACACTGAGCAAAAATATGTTCAAATTGCATATCCCATTACCACAGGGACAGGGACCTAAACAGCGGGTTTGCTCATAAAGCATTTCAGATATTCATGTTTTTCCCCTACAACTTAATCAGGCCATGGGATAATGCTAAAAACAGAGACGGCAGATGTATAGTATCTAATCAAACCCCCCAAACAACATTACTCAGTTTGGTGAACCACAGATAAATACAAAATAGACCAATATATATGTACTGAAAAAGAAAGAAAGAAAGTAATGTTTATATTATTGAAGAAAAAAAATCAGACAAGCATGAAATCAAACGATTCACAAACAGACAAGGCAACAACTATCAGCTCACCAGAATCCAGCAAAATAGGTTTTAACTCATCCGACAACGCATTTCGAGAGCAAGAATCATCCTGTTCCAGGGATAAATTTAACACAGAATCTAAAGTTGAGACGATGGGGTGATCAATAGGAAGAAGAAGAGCAACTTTAACTTCAATGTGATCGTCAAGTGCTTTAAAATGTACAGGTGATTCAAAATCGATCAACGCTCTAGGTATGGGAACCCCCAATGATACCTCGAGTTCTGCTTCGAACCAGCGCACTTTGAGCAGGGATTGTTCGAGGAATAGGTTGACTTTCAAATCTGTGCATTCAGTCGAGGGTTTTGCGTTTGGATTGAAGAGGTACAGTTTGAGAGTTGGTATGTGAGATTGGGATTCCCATGTGAACCGCCATTTTCTAGGGTTTTCAGAGGCGCTAAGTTCAGTGGACATTATGTTGAATGAAAATTTCTTCCGAATGTGAATTTGGCGGGAATATCAGCTCTTATTAGGCCTGATAGAACTTTAAGCCGCAGTATAAACTTTGGGCCTTCTATAGCCCATTTGTAATAACCATGGCATGGGTCCATGTTTTGTCGAATTGAAAAGATCACCATAAACAGCAGCAAAATGTCATAAATATATAGGGTCCTTAACACTAATATACAACAATTATAAAGTATTTACAAAAATAAAACATCCATAAAATAATTACAAAAATAACTCAACAGTCAGTTACGGAGTATTAACTCCCTACACGTCAGTTACGGAGTTTCATATTTTCAACCAACCGATCAACAATTCACGCGAAGAAAACAAGCAACTTTGAGATCGAAAAACAGAGCAACGACAGATCGGAGAAGACGACTTCTCCAACGGCGATGCAACTCTGAGATCGGATAATATCGAAGAAGATCAACAGTAACTTCAAGATCAACAGCAACTTCAAGATCAACAACAACTTCAAGATAAGTAACCAACCTCTGTAACAACTTTGAGTTTAAAGTTTATATGCATATACTTACCCCGTGGGTACTATATACTCGTATGTTGGTTACCTTTCTTAAGTTTTTTTGCTCTTTAATTGGTAACAAAGTCAATATACTGACTGTTTTGATTTCAAAATGCATGTAAAAATATGTTTTATATTCTGGTTACTAAGTACATATAAATTGGTTACTGTATAATGATTATTTGGTTGTTGTATACTTTAAATGTTTATTTGGTTATCCCGTGATTACTATATACTCGTATATTGGTTACCTTTCTTAAATTTTTCGCTCTTTAATTGGTCACAAAGTCAGTATACTAACTGTTTTGATTGCAAAATGCATGTAAAAATATGTTTTATATTCTGGTTACTAAGTACATAGAAATTGGTTACTGTTTATTATTGATTTGGTTACTGTATAATGTTTATTTGATTGTTGTATACTTTAAATGTTTATTTGGTTACCCCGTGGTTACTATATACTCGTATATTGGTTACCTTTCTTAAGTTTTTCGCTCTTTGATTGGTCACAAAGTCAGTAACCGACTGTTTTGATTGCAAAATGAATGTAAAAATATGTTTTATATTCTGGTTACTAAGAACATAGAAATTGGTTACTGTTTATTATTTATTTGGTTACTGTATAATATTTATTTGGTTGCTGTATACTTTAAATATATATTCTACTGATATTTTTTATATTGATGGTTACTTATTAAATACATTAGTTACCTTCCTGCAATTGTGGGATTTTTAAGTACATATTGATGTTTTTTATATTGTTTGTTTTTTCTGTAAAATGCATGTCAAATATGTTTTATGTTATGGATACTAAGTAAATATATGTTGGTTCTTATCTAATGGATTTGGTTAGTATATTATCTTCGACTTGTTTATCAGGTAATATTACCATGAGTTCTTGTGGCGCCCCAAAATAGGTATACATCACCCATTTTGAGTCGTCAATAACATGGTACAGAAACAACTACAACTTTATTAATACAACATGAAAACTGTGAGTTTAAATACAAATATTACCGTCTAGACAATATTCACACCCAAATAAGTCCTCATTACAATTATTAGTATATTATTTTATAAAAATGGTGATGACTACTAAAATAATTTTCTAGAATCATCATTCCACATCCCGACTAGAACTCGCTACATTCTTGCCTCCTGAGAAGAAAAATAGAACAAAAAGGAAAAGGGTGAGCTCAACTAGCCCAGTAAAGAATATTATGACTAAGATAATATAGAACAAATTATCGTTAGTCTTCAACAGGGAAAAATCTGATAAAATACAATAGACAATAAGTTTCAGATCAATATTCGCAGCGGAAATAATAATTCATAGAAGAGTTACGTAGAGAATGAAATCTACTATAATCTATGAATTTAAAAGTTCATCATTAATATTTTATCCCTGTAACATCAATCAATATTCATCTTGAATCAAATATTCATCTTTGCACTATGACTTTCTGACAAAGCCAAAGATATTCACCAAATTAATCATGTTCATCTCAACACTGCTCATCTTTTGCACTACGGCCAAAGATATTCATCGAATTCATTCATCTTTGCACTACAAAGCCAAAGATATTCAAGAATATCATCATTTAGGACCGAGGATGATGAAAAATATTTTAAAGAAAACGAATCCAGTGAAACAAAATAATTAATATTAAGGATTCGTACTTTAAACAATCTGAGTTCAAAAATACTTCATAAATAATCATAGTGAAGTAAAATTCAAGAATGATCAAAACATAGATACAATCAAAGCTAGTATCTATAATCGATATTTTAGAAAAAAAAAATGAAAATTTAATTTTTCGTGAATAAGTCTTGTGATTCGAATAAGGTTAGTATACGTAAATAGATCGTATACGTGAATAAGAATCCCGACACTAAAAGACAAGAATTTTACAAGAAAAATCTTACCAATAATCCGGCATAATGATATTAGAAGAAATAATATCATTTTTTTTAAAAAAAATAACATCCCTTACCTTGAAAAGAATAGTACTTCTGACTGAAATATCAGATATAACGCTGAAAGAACTTCTACCGTATAGCAACACTCAAAGTATCAAAACACTCACAAGAATACGTTCGATAATATAGAGAGAGAAAACTTCAGTTTCTGGTGTGATTTTCAATTCTAACCTAAGCACCCTATTTATAGAAAAATGCTTAGAACACCAAAGTAGAAAATTTAATAAAATAATAATATAATTAACAAATTTCTTATGCCCACTTTCTTAGATCTGAATTCAGCAATTTTCATCATATGCAAGACCCACAATTAATGACAAAAACGTTTTTCATATTAAAAAATAATTAAAACTTTCAAAAATCAATTATTTCGGAACTTTAGAACTTCAATAATTCATAATAAATAGCCTTTTTGTCAGAAAGATTCAAACCTTATGTCTTTTTCATAGGAAATATCATTCTCTACAACTTTGCAGAAGAAAATTTTTCCAAATTCCAAATAGAAACTGACCGAAATTCACAAACGGACGATTTTACAGGCTATAATCAAATTTCAGTCAAGAAATGGGCCCACATACATGTTTAACATGTTTTAAACATTAATTGTAACAAAAATACTCCTCCTTCTCATATACTCATATATCCCACATTCATTATAAAAATGTCACCATTATTATATTATTAAAATATAATAATATATTTAAATAAATTATTTATCAGAAAAGATAAAATAACAATTTTTCAACAATTGTCACATTAAAAATTTTCTCCATCTATATCCACATAAAATGAATATGTTTCTTATCATATAAATCAATAATTAATTAATCACAAATAATATTACAGAATCACAATACTGACAACCAGACAATTCCCAAGAAAGAGGGGGCTTTCCAATAAGTAGGGGTGAGCATGGTGCGGTTTGAAGCCGAAATCGCACCCGAAACGGCTTAGGTGCGGTTTGATAAATCCAAAACCACACATGAAACCGCTTGTGATTGGTGCGGTGCGATTTTAAAAGTGCGGTGCGGTTTCATTTGGTTCGGTTTCGGTTCCAAAACCAATTGAAACAACAATTGATATAAAATAAGCTCTCTGTTTTCGAAATTGATATAAGTTCATTAATGTAGACAAATACAACAATGAAAACTATAAACTATCTAAAATGTAAATTTTTTCTGCAACTTCTTCATTACATGGTAATTGTGGAATATTTTCGAAATCAAAATACAAAATGAGCAATTAACCTTTGTGCATGTCTTTTAATTTCTTGATTGCAGGAGTATGTGGGGGACTTTTCTAAGTCTTATCAGCACTTATATGAATGCCAAAAAGTTATGTTCTAGGTTCCATCCATAATGTTTGCACACCCATACATACATAAATAAAATAGGGGGAAAATGCCATCAATGAGAGGAAAACAAGTACGTACAATAAATAAATAAAAAACTAGTATAGTAATTTTGAGTTGATTTCATTGCACAATGCCCACCTTCATCATTAAGAAATGCATAATGTTATGTAAAATTAAACCACCAAGTACTATTATGGTTGGACGAGAGATACTAATTAAGCTACACAAGATAGTGCCAAACTCACTTCTCCCAAATTCAGCAGCATGCGCGGTGAATAGTGCATACATACATACACATACATACACATATATGGTGCGGTTTCGGTTTTATGGTTGCGGTTTTAGCTAGTAACCAAACCGGAACCATAAATTTGGTTATTCAACCAACTTAAAACCGCAACATACACCGGAACCGTTGGTACGGTTTTAATTGGTGCGGTTTGTGCTGTTTTTGGTGCGGTTTCAGTTTCAATTTGGTTACTTGCTCAGCCCTACCAATAAGGATTTCTCCTTATTGGCGCGCAATTAGGTGACCAAACCTCTCTTTAGACAGAACTTTTTAGATATTGCCAATAATGTTATTCAAATAATATGAATTATTGATCTGATAATGAAAATACTGTGTAGTGACAATTATTGAAACAACAATAATATAAAATATCAATGTAGCAATTATTGAATCAATAAAATAAAATATTGAACAGTAACTACTGTAACAATTATTGAGTAATGCCTTCCTACGTAAGAATCAATAATTGATGCAATACCGCAGTGCTTCGTGTTTTTAACCACCGTGTATTCCAACAAGATAATTACTTGGAATAACTACGCCAGTTATTTATAAACAACTTATACTTGTCGCTTTCTTCATCCAATCACTTTCCGTTATGAGGCCCACACAAGGTCAATACTTGTCATCGTGCAAATTAATATTCCCAACCGGTAGAATATTCCACGACCAAACGAATATTCTCCGATAAAAATAAATATTTTATAACCACTTGCATATTTGAAATATTTGTGCATTTTACTCATAACTAACCACATTAATCAAATCAACCCTTACTATTTCAAAATAATAAATAGAGGAAATTTGATTTTATTTATAATAAGTTGGGGTCTTACAGTTACTACATAATATTACTGTGTTTTATACTGATTTTTTTATATTGATGGTTACTGATTAACTACATTGGTTACCTTCATACACCTGTTAGTCTTTAATTTGTAACAAAGTTATTACTGATTGTTTTGGTTGTAAAATGAATGTAAAAATATTTTTATAATCTTGCTACTAATTACATATATCTTGGTTACTGTATAATATGTATTTAGATACTGTAAGGTGTTTATTTGGTTACTCTATAATGTTATTGAGTTTTATAATTGTTTCTTTTATATTGGTGGTTACTTATTGACTACATTGGTTACCTTCATACAACTGTTAATCTGATTATATATATTGGTTGTTGTATACTATTTAATTGGTTACAGTATAATATTTATTTGGTTGCAGTGATAATTTGGCAATTTCTGTCAAGTTTGGAGTGTCAGATTTTGGCATTTTCGGAGCAACGATCAAAAATCACAAGCTATGTTGGTGAATTGCATGGTTTTTTGGTCAAATTCCATCATTTAGGCCGTCAAATTTGCATGTAAAAATTTGATTTATTTTCTGGTTACTAAGATGATGTAATTTTGGTTACTGTCTAATATTGATTTGGTTACTTTACAATGTTTATTCAATTGTTGAGACAATGGAGACCGATAAAGAACTAATACAACAAATTTAATTGTTTACGAGTGAATATATAATTGTTTATTGTTAAGAATTATTAACCACATGGTTGGTAACATTTTTGATGGTGTACAGTAACCAAAATTGATGTTGATTAATATTTTAATTTTTGATTCCATCACGAGTTATCAATATAAAGTAAACATATACATTGAACAATTGGTAACTGTTCTGAAACATTTTTATGTAAATTTGGTTACCCATCTAAAATAAAATGGTTATCTCTATATTCATATTTAGTTACCAACTGGCATGGACCATTTCCAAATAACTTTTATAACTACGTAATTTAAAAGTATCCATCAGCTAGATAAATGGGAACCCTCACATGTACATTAATTAAGCACTTGATAATTGTTCTGATATAAGTTTTTAATTATTTGGTTACTAACAAAAACTAAAATGGTTACCCTTATATGCAAGTTTGGTTACCAACTGCACCTCTTAACCTATTTTTATTTTAATATGAGATCTATAAGTGACCATCATATATATAAATGAGAACTCTTAATTGCAGTTTCTTATTCTATCATGATGACATGGTATAAATAAAACATATACATTTAACACTTTATAACAGTCTTGATACAAGCTTATAATTATCTGGTTACCTTCATAGTAGCCAAACCATAAGGTAACAGTAACCAAAACATAATAAAGAAGTAACCAAATAGTTATATAAAAGTAACCAGAACATATTTCAATGGTAACCAAAACAGAAATAACCTGTATATCCAACCAAGTTTAGGCAACCCATGTATACTCTCACATGTACATTTAACCAAAACTTTTTCAATGAATTTTCTAGAAGAGCATAACCCTTGTAGAATATATTTGAAGGAATTTACAAAAATAATACATCAATGTATATTAAACAAATACATGGTTTATTATGACTTGGGTTTATTATTTATAAAAATAATACATCCACAAACTAATGATGCCTTAAACTTCTTCAACTGACTTGGGTTCAATTTCTTGGTAATAATGCTGGGGACTTCCATGTCACACCAATATATAACTTTTGTAATGAATTTTCTGTTGCATTCCTCATAGTAAAGATCCCATAACTGCAAATAAATAAAATCGATTTACACAAATATTAAGAATCAGATATAAATAATATTTATAACATAAAATGAAAGCGTAGTGACCAAACAAATAAGAACATACTAACCAAAATATAATATAACAATTACACAGTAGCCAAAACAGACTATAACAAATAACCAACATCCCACATTGACTGCACAATAATAGTTATCATATCATAATATAACATTAACCATACCATAATAAAGCAGTAACCAAAAAGTTATATTATATAATCTAATGGTAACCAAAATATAAACAACATGTATTACATACCATTTTATGTAGTAAACAAACAGTTATATATAATATTAACCAGAACATAATTTAAAGGTCACCAAAACAAAAATATGTATACCAAAAAATATATTAAAGAAGTAACCAAACAGTTATATGATAGTAACCAAACCATGTTTTAATGGTAACCAACACATAAACAACATGTATACCAAATCCAGTTTAGTCAATCAATGTATACTAAGCAAATACATTGAAACCAAAACACCATATAAAAGTAACCAAAATCCCAATTGAGGAAAATAAATGGTATCCAGATCATAAGCCAACAGTAACAAAAAATATACTAATGAAGTAACCAAACAGTTATATGTTAGTAACCAAAACATATATTAATAGTAACCAATACATAAACAACATATAGACCAAAAATAGTTTAGTCAACCCATATATACTAAGCAAATACATGGTAATCAGAACAACAAAAAACAGTAACCAAAATCCTAACTCAAGGAAACAAAAATAGAATCCAAATCAGAAACTAATAGTAACCAAAAACATACTAAAGAAGTAACCAAATATTTATATGATAATAACCAAAACATATTTTAATGGTAACCAATACATAAACAACATGTACACCAAAATCAGTTTAGACAACCATGTATACTAAGCAAATACATGGTAACCATAACAACATAAAAAAGTAACCAAAATACCAAATCGAGAGAATAAAAATAGTATCCAAATCACAAGCTAACAGTAAACAAAACATAATGCAGAAGTAACCAAACAGTTATATGTCAACGGATTACAGGACTGACAAACATTTAACACTTAACACCCATACCAATTTCGTTTAGAATAGATGAGGAAGGGGGAGACAATAATACAACTGGTGGAGTAGCGAAGAAAAATACAATATTTCATACAATAAATTCGGGAAACCATGAACCATGGCTTTTTACAAACTTAATTTTGTTTTCATCACTAAAACTAAGAAGAGGAAATCTTTGAAACAAAGTTTCTTACTCAATCATGCCTAAAGACTTATTTGCATAAGAATTGAATAGGTTATCAATACGCTCCACCTCCTTCGTTGTAGCTTTCTTCAAGGCTAAACAACATAATTATCAAATGATATATTCAAAATTATAACAACATAATTTGAAAGGAGTTTTGCATTATGTTTTGTTAACAGAAGAGAGAAAAAGATTTCAAACAGAAGAGAGAGAAAAAGATTTCAACATTATTAACCGAAGAGTCCTAGATGATGGTGATTACGCGTTTAAAAAAAACCCAACCCTATTATAAGATTGACACTAATTTGCCATGTCAACCCATTAAAATTAATCTCTTAATTTAAGGACTTTTAATTGTATTAGTATTGTAAATAAAAATGATGAAATATAATATTTTTGTAATTATTTTTAGATGTATCATTATTGTAATTATTTTTAAAAAAGTACTACTATATGTAATTAATCCTAAATATAATTAGACTTGGCAAACGGGCCCAAAGTCCGCGGGCCGGTCCGTTCGTAAAAAAACAGGTTTTGGGCCGCATTTTTTTGGTCCACAAAAATTCGGGCCTTTTTGACCCTGCTCGTTAAAAGTTTGGCCTGGCCCGTTCACTTTGGGCCCAAAAAATATAAAAAAAATAAGTATAAAACACTCAGCCCGTCCGTGAACCCACGAATTTTGGTCTTACATTTTATGGCCCATATAAAATTCGGATATTTTGGCCCTGTCAGTCATCGAAGCTTGGACCGCCACAGCACCCGTCTCGGTAAATAATATAATGGTTTGATGATTGAAAAATAATTATAAAATATAAGATAGAAAATGACGTGGTTGATTATTATTATTAAAGTTTCTGATGTGTGAAACATGATTAACTATTTATATTTGACCGCATTATTTTAAAATTTATCTTTTGTAAAATTATTTTGTTACTATATCAATATTCATGTCATAAAACTGTAGCAAAATCAAAAAAGGGATGAAAGAAAAATGAGAAATTATACCAAGATGAGTCCTTTTTTAATTTTTAAAAGTTAATTGGTGAAATATTTAAATTTAAAACTTATGTAATTAAATAAGTTTTAAAAACAATATGTTTAAGAATTAACATCACTTTTTAAAATAATTTACAATAGTTACAAGCATATTAGCTAAAATTAAATTAATTTATATTTATTCAAAATTTATAATTTTACAAATTAACTTCAAAAAATAAAGAAAAAGTAAAAAGGGAGTTTCTTTCCATAAAACATAAGGGAAAATGCATTAATGGGGGTTTGACCCATCCTGGTTCTCCTCTCTTCATTTATTTCACATTCATTCTTACATTAATCATTCATGTTAGACTAATCATATACTCCCTTTATTTTACCAAAAAAAAATGTCGATAAATTTCGTAAATATTAATTCTGTATGTATTTTTGTTCTATACTTATCCTTAGAAGTACTCCTAATAACTTGTTAGCTTAATAGTGATAACATGACAATAAAATTATAGTGACAAATAATTTTTAATTCGTGCCAAATGGGTTCTTCACTTCTTCTACTGAGACGAATAATAATATAGAATTACACAAGTAAATGATTCACATCAATTGGCAGTCCAGCTCAATTTATTGTACTTTCTCTTCCATTTTTAGTCAGAATCAGAATCAGGATACTCAAGAGGATCTCACTGTCCTGCGTCTGATTTCGTCATACTCATCTTCTTCATCTGCTTTCTTCTCACTAATTATACCTGTAAAACTATGGTTTAGAAACCGCAGTAAGCAACATAAAATCAAAGCACTTTGAACAAAAGAATACCTTTCTTTAACAGTAGAGCCTCTAGAGTCTTTGTAAGGAAATCATCTTTTCCTCCCAAGTCTTGAAACCCGACCAGCCTATCACCTGCAATTCCTTTTCTGGGAAAGGAGAGTTTGAGAGTTTTGTTGAGGAAACTGAAGGCGGAGAATAGAAACACATCACACAAGAAGAACTGTAATTTAGGCTGTCAAAGGCAGTTTGCAAGAACACCTCGGTAGCCCAGATCAACCTAAACATAGAACAAGCTGCCCCTAACACAATCCAATCCAATTTTCTACAAAAACTTGATCCAGATTCAGAACCCAAGAAAAATTGCACTGCCGCAGTAACAAGAGCATCACCACATTGTTGAAGCTTCGGATGGGGTTTAAATTGCATTACTACACCCCATTTAATTAACAACCAATTTCCTTACATAAAAAGGTTTGTTTAAAACACATTAAGCACAAGATTGCATGTGAATCCTTTCCTTAGAAGAACATTTCTAAGAGTCTCGTGTAAAGCTTGGTTGTTATAAACCAAATTAACAGGAGCACCAAATTTAGTTCACTACCTCAATATTTATCTCTAAATAACAACACAAAATTAATAATAAATTTCCTATTTTTCCTCTTCCTTTCCGCATCATATCCCATTTTCCTAACCTCTTGAGGCACCCATTCCACCACTGACTTTAAATCTTGTATCAATTACTTTCTTTTACTCCTTTACATCTCCAACCATTTTTTCTCATATATGACAACTACTCACCTGCAGAGCTTAATTATTGTCTGAAGTGTGCTTTCAAATTTAAATGTAAATCCCTAAATTAGAGATTCTTTTAAATTAATCTACTGAAATCAAAATTATTTAAGAATCCTACTGAAAAGAGATATCTTAGAAGATCCTACAATTTTCCAAGTATAAACATCCATCTAACTAAAGGTCAAGTTCATCCACAAAACTAAAGGTGGTAAACTTAAGGTACATCCACATAGGTAAAGATAAAAGGATTATTATCTGCAAAAGATAAAATGAGAATCAAGATAGGGTCCACTCCAGGTCCAGCCCTAACACTGGGCCTAAATCATGCAACAACTGTTGTTCCACCTACCGGCAAAATATACTAAAAACATCATTTCTAGAATGAAAAAGATTTTAAATTAATTGGTCAGAATATTATAGTGCTATACTGATCTCATTTATTTCCATTGTGGTTGTCCTGTACTCGCTCCTTTTTCAAAAAAAATTAGTAAAAGCTTTTCATTTTGCATTTCACTCCTACATTTCATTCTATGGATTTCACATCCTATCATTTTTGCTTAATGGTGGTCTTTCTAAGTTTAGACACGCCATCAAACCTTCTGTCTATCTTGTCTTTATTATCATTTTGCTCAACTTATATTGAATACAAAAATTAATCAACCTGAGCATTCAGAAAATCTTTAGCAGCCCCTTTGCATATCTTCTCCCTTGACCCCTGCTGCCTCTCCAAAGAAAGTTGTTTACATCCCAGAGTTCTCAATAGAGATTTCCAAACTGTTGTCCTACTCCCCTTGTTTATTTCTGCCTAAAATGATTTAAGTCATTTTTTTTGTCTTTTAGTTTTTTTAAGTCATGTTGTTTTACAATAATTCCAGAATACACTCCTCCTTGAGTCAAATATTCTCAAACCAAAAAGGTCCATCTCCTCATTAGATTATCTGATAAAATCAACATTTAATGTGATTTCCGTCTAACAAATGTAAATTGCAACACATCTGAAAAAACTTCTAAATGCAATTATCACAAACCAAACTAAGTCTAATCTAAATTTCAGATACCAAAACCAAGTGTAACTACTGCCGGAACAACAGTTAACTCATAATAACTGGAGCCAAAAAAGCTTACTGTCAGCTTCAACCCCTTACTATCATACATAGATTATAATCTGCTGTAAATATTCCAAAAGTGCCCACCAACCAAATTTTTATTTCTATTTTAGAAAACACCCACCAATCAAATATGAGATAGCAGTAAACATCCAATGCTGATTATGAGAGAGGTCAGGTTTGGGTTGTTCAAATTTCACAATAGATTTGGCTCAAAACCCATACAATTAAATAAGCTAGTTGAAGGCCACCAAAAGGAGAATTTGTGTTGGGTATCAAGTTTTAACAAAACCACAAGTCAGTCACTCTGATTAAAAACTCAAAACATTTAATGAATAATTGCATAATTGATCTAGACACCCCTGCAACTGCAAATCTTACACATCAATGTAGCTTTATTTAAAAGAAGGCAGGCACACGAGAAAATATAAAAATATTAATGTGTGCATCGAATAACTCCATCCTGAAACTATAGATTATTCAAATCCTTTTAAGGAGTTGTAAAGTAGGTGCTTAATACTAAATAGTTAAAGAGAAACAGAAATGTATCTGACCTGAACAGTATGATACAGGACAAAGTTTTGATTCCTAGTTTCCCAATAAAGAAAGTAGCATTCTGCATGTCATATCACAAAATATAAAATATAAGATATAAAATCATTAAATGTATCAAATTTACATTGCACATCTACAAATGAAGTAAATCAATAATTTTATTTATTTTAAAAATTTTCGATTTGCAATAGCTAATAAATACTCGGGTTAGACAAGAAACAACCCCTACCATATATAAGAATATAAAAGCTAACCTCTGCATCAAGTCTGACAAACTTGGTGTCTACATACCTTGGCGCGAGAGACTTCAAGTGCTTATCCATTATCCTACAAAAAACATTAAAATGCTTACAACAGCATATTGAACACACGTGTGACTTGAGAGTCCAAATTTTGTAGATATTCATATAGCACCTTTATTATAACTAAAAAAAAATTTAGTTGAAGGCATCAAAGGGAATACACCCAGGTACACTGATGTAGAGACTGCATACAATGCTATGGCAAAAACAAGTTCTCAGTACATCAGAAGAGATTGTGCTGTATACGGCATATGTAACCGTTATATGATAAGGGCCTTAACATATTCCACAAGGGTTCCTCATACATGTGAGAGAGAGAGAGAGAGGGTGTAAGAAGTAAATTCTTACTTGCAACGGTAGAACTCCCGATGGTAGAAGTGACAAATCACTTTTTCACTACTAGTAACTTCACCCAAAAAGTCCCCTTCAGTTATCTCCCTGTACTCACCATGCCCTTGCTTCTTTAATGATTGGCGCTTCTCAGCTTCTCTCTATAAAAGAACCAAAACTCATATCAAGAAGCTCAGCCAGACTCCAAATATTACGTAATATGCATTGAGAATACTGATTTTCTAACCTTCAGAGCTGCTATTCTATCTGCATGTAACTTTTCCAGCTCAGGATCCTGATATCAACAACACAAGTAAATTATTATCCTAAAAAATAGATACATTGACTTGAAGGATGCAATTTAGATTAATTGACCGACTCACATCCATTAACTCGTCAAGATCAACCTCCTAATTAGAAGTGGATGAGGTCTGCGCCTTCTCTAGTGCTAAAACTTCCTGTTGCACAAAAGAATACATAACACAAGTCCAACACAATTTAAACATCACCATCCTTCACGGGCCTTGTATGGTGTGGAAGCTTTCAGTAATTTATCAAATCAAACAAACTTGTGATTTAACCTTAACAAATACGAAAAAAATAAAATAACCTTCACCCTAAATTATCACGTGTATCAACAGAGCACAAAATTATAGTGGAAGAACATAAACTTACCATGTCTCCTCTTATAAATGTCAAATTTGCATTTTAAAAAATCTAACATTTTTTTATGCTCATTTACCTCAGCACAATTTCTTGATTTAAAAATTGTACAGTACTAATCTTAGACAGCAGATGGATGGAATCACAGATCTGCCTTCCTTAAGATGGAAGTAGCAATATGCAATTATCATTTTATACAAACCACTGAATTATATTCACTATTTCATTACTCCACCGACTAGCACAATGCAAATGACAGCAATATATTAATATATCACATGTATCCGCCAGAAAATCAAATCTACTGCAATGAAAATTAAGAACTAATTTTCCAAATTAAACGAAAGAAGAAGTAAAATTACGCATACATTAGATATATACATATATATATATATATATATATATATATACACACAGAGAGAGAGAGAGAGAGAAGGATGATTAAGAACATACCTTTTGATAATCACGGGATGCCGCAGCCATAACATTGCCAAATGCTAAATTAGAGAGAGTCGGTTTAACTGAATCCGGATCCATCTCTTAACTGCTCGCTGTTCAAAGAATCAATTTAACTGAATCAGGATCTGGTCCTTTGAGTTCATTTGTATTAACGATTAAATCATTTAGGAAGCACGATTTATATCATGAATGAAAATTTTCCGAATTCTCCAGAAGAATCAGCTTAAACCCTTACCTCAAAGCAGCTTTACGGATTCAACTGAAATAAATGCCTTCCTCTCTATTTTTGGCTAAGGGACTGGAAATAAGGCAAATGACCCGCCTTCCTAATATCCGCCAGGCGCCAAGTGATGAAATTATGAAAAGTCCAAGAACCGGGCCGGATTGATATAAAAGATGATCCAATGTGAAACCATACCGGTTAATTTGTTTGTATAACCAAAACCTAATCTTGTTTAGACAAATGTGTATAATAATTCCATGAGGTTTTCGCATTCGGCACATTTAATCCTGAGATTTCTTTTTTTGTCCCCAATGTCAAAACGTAGCTCAACTAAACTCTTTTCATTACAAAAATTTTCACCTAAAAAAATGGAATGGTAAAAATAAAATTTTAACTTAGTGTGACGTGACATGAAGACGTGTAAATCTGCCATTTGGACATCTGGGTGGACAGCTTTACAAAATGTAGCAAGTGTTTCCTCAAGCCCCTTGTTCGCCTTTGCCCATTCTATTTTTATCTGTTTTCTTTTCACTTTTTGCGGAGATATTTTAATAATATAAACTTGGTCTTTTTATATATATTGGACTACAATTCCTTTTCATGGGTTTACACTTTTCCCATTAACATGTCTTCTTAAATTATTACCAAATAATTTTATAAAAGTTTCATATCCTTAAAACACTGTTAACCCAGTAACTAATGCCCTTGCTAATCTATTTGATATTTTTTTCAAATGCTAAATTAATAGCATCTGTAGAATTGTTCCATTCAATCCCTATTTTATTTTTTTAAATAATTTACAAAAAAAAATCTTAAAATTTAAAGTCAATGTGAATTTATATGATTTTGATTAATACGATTATTAATATTTTAAATTAGTTAAAGTGTATAATTCAAATTTTAAAATTTTACAAATTAATTAGAATCAACTCAAATAAAATTCTTTTAATGCAACAGAGGGAGTATTATGTTTACCATAACTTATTCATAAATTTATGCCAACTTATACCAAGGAGCCATTCTAAAATTTCGCCTGTTTTTTGGGTTCGAAAAAACTGAAATCATACTTGCCCATAATGTTCCCCAAAGAAAACTCAAGCTTAATGTCATGATTAAACTAATGTGAGAGATAAAAATATCATGTAAATTACATCTGTGTCATTTTTATCATGATACTGGATTTGAGGTTTGAACCAGTATGATCATGTTGCAAAGATAAAATTTGTGATTAGACTATTAATTTTAAGTTTTTTGATGGTTTTAAAATTAGACTTGGGACTATTACGAAATAATAAAATGATTTATAATTAATTGACTGAAAATATGATCTCTTTACAATCAAATGCAAAAACTCCACGTGAACATAAAAATTAAAATACGGATAAGTAAAATTCAAATATACTCATGTTCAATTTTTATGTCTGCCTAGAAGAACTCAATCAAATGACTGAAAATATTATCTTTTTGTTATTAGAGATAATTGGTAAGGGTATAATAGTCTAAATGTTAAGTTTTTATCTAATTTTTTAAATATTTTTTTACAAAACAAACATAATATTAGATTATTTTAAGGTATGCAACTATTATTATTTAATTTTAAAATTATAATTCATGAGAATGTAATACTAGTGATTATAATTATTGAAAACAAACATACCCCTACAAACAATTACCTAAGTTCAGAGGCAATATTTTACAATAACACTCCATTTTACAATAAAATTACCATTAATTAGTCTGGTCATAATTCTTTTTCTTTTCTTTCTCCTTTTCATTAGGTTTACCGGCCAAAAGTCTTGTTCTTACTCTTGCCTTTAGCGAATTTTCTGAAGAATTTGAAAGCCATCTTCTCAATCCCATTTGCCTTGCCTAGTTTGGGTTCTTGAAGTTGAGCCTCCTTATTTTTTGCTTCAGTAATAATACTACTGCTCTTAACATTATTCTCAACCGTTGCATGTTTTTCATCATCATCCTTGACGGCATTACTAGCTGATTCCATCTCCTTGTGCTTAAGGAAATTGAGCACTCCATCCAAAGCAATATCAACATCCTCACTCTTCATCAGTTCCTCCGCAACTTCGGCAGGAGTGACATTCACATTCCCAATTAGTTCTTCTATCTCAACAAATTGCCTGCAGCTCTGGTCATGTTTCACGCCTAGATAGTTAGAGGCCAGGATCCTAAATCCACTAAATGTGCAGCAGGACATATGAATGTGCATATCCATACGCCCAGGCCGCAACAAAGCAGGGTCAAGCCGGTCCTTATGGTTGGTGGTGAATACAATAATTCTCTCATCCCCACAACTCGACCATAATCCATCTATAAAATTCAATAACCCTGACAGCGTCAACTGCAGAAAACAAAACCAACTGGGTAAGAGAAAATTGTTTAATCTGTCAATAACAACAAATAATTAGGCAAATACTCAATAAACATCTAAATAATTAGTTAAAAGTGGAGTAATATAATTGACTAGCCTTGGAGTTCGACTCATCTTGCTCGGCCCATGCTCTATCTTTCATTTGGGCGCTGCAATCGATATCTTCAACCAAAATGATGGACCGATTCTTTGTGGACAGTAGTACCCTCCTGAGATCCGAATTGCAATATATGCTAGTAAGCTCCAAATCATAAATATCGAAGTGAAGAAAATTGGCCATGGCAGCAACTAAACTGGATTTACCAGTGCCAGGAGGTCCGTACAACAAATACCCTCTCTTCCAAGCCTTCCCCACCTTCTTATAATAATCCTTTCTCCTCACAAACCTCTCCAAATCATCAATTATGACCTTTTTCATATCTGGATCCATTGCCACCGTATCAAAAGTAGACGGATGCTCCAAATTGATGGATCCCCAATCACCTCCATATTCATCATCTTCGGATGACGAAAAATCCCTAGTGTATAGCTTCACCACTTTATCATTATCCTTGATTTCCTTGGATTTAGCTAAAAGGAATGGAAAGTAGTCGTCGAGTACTGTTTGTTTGAATTTTTTGTTGAAGCTTAATTCGAAGAATTTTTTCTCGCCGGAATAATTATTTTGTGATTCCAGCAAAACAAACTTCCATTTCAGCTCAACGTTCTGAAAAATGTCGATTACCTCAATATCTTTCTCGACGCCGACATTAATCTTCTTCTGTCGTGGTGTCTTATTCACTTTGAATCGCTCCGTGGCCGGAGTGAGTTTGGTACGGAGATAGATTTCAGCGGCTTCGTAAACCTCGTTGGTAGAGATTCCGGCTCTCTCGTCAATGACGATGGTGAGGAACTGAGGAGAGAGAGGAGTGAAGAGGTAGTTCAGGAGGGTCTGAAGGTAGGATTGGAGCGGGCTCGGAACGATGTCTTTCACGGACCGGAGCATCATCATCAATGCCGTGAATGATGCATAGGCGGAGAAGAGAGATGATACAGAGAGCTCTATTTCGGAAGGAATCGACATTTTTGGATCAACTCAGAAACAGAGAATTCACTATTCTATATTTCTATTCCAGGATTAGTCTGGTTTGAATGGAGGGAGCTTGTAGTTGTAGGTGTATATATATACACATTAATACATATACATAATGTAGTCATACTCCAATTAAGAAAGGGAGCCTTTGACCTTTGTTGTTCATTCACACCTGACCTGGCCGTCTGCCGATGTTAAAACAAAAGAGGAGTATCCTGTAAGGAAACAGGAGGGATTATATGCTGCTACGCGGACAAAGATGGAGGAGGCCATGGGTATTTTGAAGCTAGTAAAATGAGCACGATTCGTATTCGTTGGGCTAAAATTTCGATTTAAAATATAAATAATTTAAATATAAATAAATTTTAAATTTTAATAAATTATTCGAATTTGTTTAAATTATAATTTTTTTATTGATACTCAGATCATATTCGTTCGAAAAATTAAAATGATTCAGACTGTTTGACTCGGTAACTAAATAAGTCTCAATCAAATTTTATTTCACACTCAATAAATTTTATGAATCAAATATGAATAATTCAATATTTGAATGGATTCGATTAATTTAGGCCTTTAAGTATTTTTGTCAATGTAGGTAGTAATTCCGTAATAAGATAGCTGCAGCAGCACTGCATAGGAATATTGCTCAACTTGCGCACCACTCTTTCGCAACACTTTTGGACCCTGACATCTTTCTATGCATCATAGTGCGGACCCTACATATTTTCATATTGAGCCGCGTTTTTTGACACCCACAGCTAGCTTTAGAGTCTTTTTAAAATTGAAATAAGTAGAATAAAATTGTTATAAAATTCTAGTAAAATATAGAAATATACTCTTATAATTCTTTGCGTAAATTTAGAGATATAAGTAAGAGAAAAGAGAAAATTCTTCGTAGAGAATTCTTATTATTTCCTTCAACTTTCATTCTTTTATATAGGAGAAGAATAAGAAGAAGAGGTGTATGAGAGGTTTATCGCAGTCAAGTGTATGAGAGAAGCCATCGGAGGTGTATGAGAGAAGCCATCAAGAAGTGTATGAGAGAAGCCATCGGAGGTGTATGAGAGAAGCCATCAAGGGAATCGTGAGGAATCATATTATAACACTTCCCGATTTCCTACGATAAAGATTATGTCTCATTAAAAACCTCATTAGAAAACCCGAGTGGGAAAAACTTAACGAAGGAAAAAAGAGTACATATCTTTACATAAATATCTTAATTAGATCGCTTCGTTAAAACCTTGTCGGGAAAAATCCATTGGGATAAAAAGCGTGACTAAGGAAAAAGAGAGATGCCTTCCCCTCAAAAGGATTCATTACTCTCGATGAAATGTTGTCATAAGTCTTTCAATCGACACATTCCGATCCTTTTAGAAGTTTTGCAAAAGTTGCATTTGGTAGTGACTTTGTGAATAAGTTCTACCGAATATCACACGATCGAATTTGGTGCACATCAATATCACCATTCTTTTCAGAAATTTCATGCGTGTGAAGAAGAATTTAGGTGAAATGAGCTTTGTTCAATCTCCCTCGATGTACCTTCCTCTAAGTTGAGCAATACGCATGCTATTATATTCATATAAAATTGTAGGAATATCTTTGATTGATGGTAATCCACACGACTTTTGAATATCTTTGAATAATTGATCTCAACCAAACATATTCTCTAACGATTCATGTATAATGACAATCTTTGAGTGATTTGAAGATGTAGTCATCATGGTTTGCTTTGTGGATTTTCGAATATAGCCGTGTTACAATATGTAAATACATAACCTGTTTGTGATCTTTCATTGTGTGGATCTGATAAATATCCTGCATTGACATATCCAACCAACCGCGAAGTTGAATCTCTTGGATAAAATAAACCAAGATCAATACTTACACGGAGGTATCTCAAAATGTGTTTGATCTCATCCCAATGTCTCTTAGTCGGAGAAGAACTGTATGTATCTTGCAAAGAGACAAGCAAGAGAGGATAAAATAAGAGAGAAATATGGAGAAACCTTCAGATAATTTTCGGAGAGAATTCTCTCTTTCCTTCAATCTTCTTCCACCGGACTTAGGCATGGAACTTCGTGTCCAAGAACTTTTTCTATCAGACTTACGCACGGAGCTTCAAGTCCAAGAACTTTTTCCATTGTACTTGGGCATGGAACTTCGTGTCCAAGAACTTCTTCCCGCTTTACAGATCTTTGAAATGGATCTTTATCAACTTCTAAAGATCGAACAACCATCGGGGTAGTCAAAAGATGAGCTTTATCCATATGAAAACGACTGAAAATCTTTTCAGCATATGTGTATTGATGAGCAAAAATTCCAGATGCTAAATGCTCCACTTGTATTCCCAAATAGAATTTTGTCTTTCCAAGATCTTTCATTTCAAATTCATCTTTTAGATAAGTAGCAGTTCTTGTGAGTTCTTCAGGAGTACCTACAAAATTCAAATCATCCACATATACAATAATGATGGAAAAAAATCACTTTGTGATATCTTAATAAAAACGCATGGACATACATGATCATTTATATATCCATCTTTTATTAAATATTCACTAAGTCGATT
The DNA here is from genome assembly GCA_020205605.1 of Panax ginseng. Classification (NCBI taxonomy): domain Eukaryota; kingdom Viridiplantae; phylum Streptophyta; class Magnoliopsida; order Apiales; family Araliaceae; genus Panax; species Panax ginseng. The sequence continues at coordinate 163,329,786 of CM035129.1, forward strand.
ATACCACATATGACCAGACTATTTCAATCCATATAATGAACATTATAACTCGATTGAATATATGTGACGGGGCTTTTATGATTCAGCCATTTTCAATCCTTCAGGGATTCTCATATAAATCTCACTTCAAGTGAGCCATATAGGTATGCTGTTACAACATCCATTAGATGTGTTTTCAAACCTTCCATGGTTGTCATACCTATCAGAAAACAAAAAGTGACTCCATCCATTACGTACTGGAGAGTCTGTATCCTGATAATCAATATCAGATTGTTGTGAAAACCCTTGAGCTACAAGTTGGTCTTTATATCTCACAATTTCATTTTTCTCATTTTGCTTTCGTACAAATATCCATTTGTTTCCAACCGGGATTACACCTAGCGGTGTTTGGACTACTGGTCTAAATACTTCTCTTTTCAATAGAGATTTTATTTTTTAACCGGGATTACACCTAGCGATGTTTGGACTACTGGTCCAAATACTTCTCTTTTTAATAGAGATTTTGTAGCTCAGTTTGAATAACATCTTTATATTTTGGCCAATCTTTTCTTTTCCGACATTCTTCCACGTTTTGTGGTTCAGGATCCGTGTCAGGAATCAAAGTAATATCTTATGCTATTAAGAAAGCAAATATATCGTCAATCATGACTTTGCTTCGATCTCATATTTTCTCATCATGTATATAATTTATTGAGATCTCTTGGTGTTCATCTCTTATCCCTTTACTGAGATTTTGAACCTCTTCTGGGGCTATTCCCACTCTTGGAATATGTACTGCTTCTGGAGCGGTTTGTACCTCTTCTGGGGATATTCCTACTCTTGGAATAAGTGCTTCTTCTGGAGCAGATATTCCTTCTGGGATTCCCTTATTTGCTTTTGATTATCGTGGTACAGTGTTTCTGTACCAACTTGTCTTCCACGCTTCTGGTGTGGTTTAGATTCTTCTATTACTTTATTTGTCAATTCTTCAGGAATTGATTTTTCAATAGGTATTTCTATCTCTGCTGGAGTATTCACTGCACGTGTATATGACTTTATCATTTTTCTAGCATCATTAAATGCATCTGGCATTTGATTTGTAATATTTTATAAACAAATAATTCTTTGAACTTCAATTTCATATTGTCCTGTACAAGGATCAAGTGAATTTAATTCTGATGCATTTCATGATATGTCAGAGGGTTTTTTTTTTATTTAAAACTTTCCCTCCTCCTAAAGGTGGAAATACAAATTCATCAAAAATGACAATCTACATAACACGTAGTAAAAATATATCCAGTTAAAGGCTCAAGAATCTGATAATAGAAGGTTAATCAAAACCAACATAAATACCTATTCTTCGTTGGGCTCCCATTTTAGTTCTTTGTGGAGGTGCAATTGGAACATATACCACACTTCCAAAAACTCGAAAGTGTGATATGTTGGGTGTCTATCCAAGAACTAATTGTAGAGGAAAAAATTTATAAAGAGTCGTTCGTCTTACCCGAATGATGACTTCAGCATGAAGAATTGCATGACCCCAAACTGAGGTAGACAAGTTAGCCCTTAACATTAATGGGCGTGCAATTAGTTGAAGTATCTATTAAAACTATGAAATATCAAAATGCGCTAGACAATGGGTGAATAGGTCCACAAATGTCTCCTTGAATTCTCTCTAAGAATTTTGGGACTTCTTTAGAAACTTTATTGGTGATGGTCGAACAATTAATTTTCCTCAAGAACACGCAAAGACAAGAGAAATTCACTCTCGCGAAAAACCTTCTTATTTTCGAGAGAGGATGACCAAGAGAATTTTCAATAATACGACACATCATAGAAGAAGTACACGGATGATCGAGTCTTTCATGCCAAAGCATAAAGGATTTGGGATCTATGATTTTGGAATCATAAGAGTATGAGACTCAATTGCTTTAATTTTCATAGTATATAATCCAAAAGAAATTTAATGAAGTTTTTCTAGGATATTCTATTTTTTTCGAAAATAGTAAACCGATTTAGAGAAGATCTTCATTAAAGATGGTCTGACACATGTAAAAACATAAATAAGAAATATTATTTATGAAAAACACATATCACATATAAGATGAAAACTAATAATATTATACATGCAAGATGTTTAATTAAAACAAGAATTTAAACGATATCCCAAAAGATACTTTCAGAAGGTTCAGTAGTATCAACAATCTTTTCCTCATTGTTGGTCATTGGTGGATCATCAACAATATTCATTTGATGTTTAACAAAGTTTATTTCTGCCTCCATTACTTTGTTCTTTTGAGACTCCTGGAATAAATTAGCCAGATGTCTCGGCGTACGACAGGTACGCGACCAATGCCCTTTCATCCCACACCTAAAACAAACATCTGGTTTGTTCTTTATCTATGTTGCATTTTCTTTATTTTTACCCGACTCAGACACTTGCCACTTCTGGTGGCTTAAATTGTCGCGGTTCTAGAATTTGTTGTTATGATGGACTCGTTTATTCTTTCGCCCCCAAGGCTTCTTATTATATGGCCATCTATAGTCACGTTTATTCTCTTTGGAATGACGTCTTATTAATATCCGTGATGGGGTATCACCTGTTGGTAGATTTTGATAGTTTTTCAACAACAATTCATTATTCTTTTCTGCAACAAGGAGGATAAGCAACAAGTCACTAAATTTTGTGAACTTACTCTGTCTATATTGTTCTGACAGAATCATGTTGGTGGGATGAAAAGTTGAGAAGAGTTTTTTTTTTCTTTAACATTTGGGTTTCAAAAACTGGATCTCCACATAAAGACAAAAATAGATGTTTATTCTATAAACATTAGAACTATATTTTGTAATTGTCTTTTCTAACTCATTTGCACTAAGGTGCAATTCTGCATCAAGTGCCCAAACTAAATAGTTGTCTCAAGGGATTTTAAAATTGAAAAATTTATTTTTACCAAGCTTGCCATCTATTCTGGGTTAAAACACAATTCTATTATTTATTAAAACAATAAATAATTGCATATATGATATAGAAAAAATAAACTATACCACAACCTCAAGTGGTGATAAACTACAAATATAAATAATCTTATATTTATATTATTAGCATATTATTTTAGTAAAAAGAATATGTGATCGTTAATGTATATATACAATTATAAAAATATATATATATACAAAATTGCAAATGGATCTTCACCCGCAAGCATTAGTTAGTTAAGATAGAATGATTATTCCAATGTAATAATAAATAATGAAATAACATAAGAATTTCACCACGTAAATGCGATAGATCGATCAAGACAGCATGTGTTATTCTCAATGTAATAATAAATGCGGAATAATAAAGATTTTAACCCGAATTCCGTAAAACACACGAACAAGATATTCCAAATGTAATTGTAAATACGAAATAATAAAATGGAACCAGTCCCACAGATAAAGATGAGATGTGATATTCCGATAGAATCGTAAATGCGAATAATAAATTTGGAACCAGTCGTGAAATTCACACCAAAGCAGATATTCACATAATATTAAATGCGAAAATAATAAAAAGATTTCACCAAGACAGGTATGCCACTTATACATGTTATGTATAGGGTATGCCACAGATATATCTGTTATTTCAACAATTTAATAAGCGATAAAAAGTTCCCACCAAGTCTTGTAAGATTAACAAGGATAGATGGTACCATTATAAATAACAGAATTTAAATACAATTATAAGAATAAAATTATATTATTGGTGGTATAGCCCAACCAGTAGTATAATAATAAATTGCAAGAATTTAATTTTTACCGTCTCAGTTGGTCAGAGCTTCGTGCTGATAACGTGTTATAAAACTCTAGTAAAGTATAGAAATATACTCTTATAATTGCTGCATAAATTTAGAGAGAATAAGTAAGAGAGAAAAGAGAGAAATTCTTCAGAGAGAATTCTTATTATTTCCTTCAACTTTCATTCTTTTATATAGGAGAAGAATAAGAAGAGGTGTATGAGAGAAGCCATCAGGAAGTGTATGAGAGAAGCCATCAGGAGGTGTATGAGAGAAGCCATCAAGAAGTGTATGAGAGAAGCCATCAGGAGGTGTATGAGAGAAGCCATCAAGGGAATCGTGAGGGAATCATATTATAACAAAAATCGATTTATTATTATAAAAAAATAATTATAAAATTAATTTATTCACAAAAATAAATCAATTTTATTTTATCTGTCTAATTTTTCTGTTTGTGTATACTTATTTTTAGGTTTAATATTACTTTTAAAATTCACTATTTTATATTATTTTAAAATTAAACATATAATTTAATTTTTGAAATTAAATAACTCGCATATTAAATTTTAAAATTAGTATGACACATAAATTTTTTTTAAAAAATTATTAATAATTTTGTTATATACAATTATAATAATTATATTAATTAAAATTAAATAAATTTATATCAATTTAAAATTTAATATGAAATCGTTTGATCTCAAAATTCAAATTATATCTCTAATTTAATAACATACCGAGTATAATTTTAACTAATTAAATTATGTTTATTTTATCTTTATTTCACGTTTTCTAAATTTCAAACATAATTGTATACAAGTTTATATAGTTATTGGCTTATTGCATAAAGTATATTCTCTAAAAGGTAATAGTTTGCTTTCCATCAATTCCTACATCCTAGTTTATTTCCCTTTGTTTTGCCTTGTTCAGTCAATCTCTCGAGATAAAGATAAAGATAAATTACTTTCTCCATTTTCACAAAAATATCTTCAGGGGAAAATATATATTTTGTGCACAAAAAAATGTACAAAAATATATAACTCAATATAAAACACGAATAACAATTAATTTACCCTTTAAGTGGGATCCATTATTTTCATTATGTTTGAAAAATAGAATATTTATTAGTGCATTTATATGAGGTTGAATATGATTATAATTGATAGTTATTAAAATAGACTCAATTATTTTTTTTAACTTTTATGAAATATATACTTTCGAGTACAAAGGGAGTTATTAAGTATAAATTGTCGGCCCGTTTTTAGTACATACCCCTTTATTTTATATACTTTATTCATCACCTTTAATAACAGATCGGGAGACTTATTAAACTGAGGATCATATGAGGTTGTATTGAAAGTACTAAATTAGCATTCCTAATGAGAAATGTGGAACTGTCAAAAGTTGCATTAGGGAAACAAAATAAAATGGACTGATTATATTATGCAGTCAGCAGTTTGGAGGTATAGAATATAATTATTCTAAATTAATCCAACTTTTGTCCTTTTTCTTCATTTTCTGGTTGAGGCTAACTTTTGAAGCATTAATAATTAGGGAGTATCTTACCATAAAAAGTGTCGCACTTAAAATAGTTATCTTTTAAGTCACTTTCAATATAATTGTCAATTTAATAATTTAATCGTACCGATGTAATAAGTATGTAAAAAATATAAGATTTTGTATTTAAATTTTGTTTGTTTTGACTAACCAAAATAATAGGTTTTGATATAAGTTTGAATGTTTTCATTTATTCTTTGCCAATTTCTTGAGATTTAATTATTTCGAGAGTATTAAATGTATAGGCTTTTGAACTTATATATAAATCGTTTTTAGAAGAAAAAAAGATTTGACCGATGCAATCAAATTCATTAGCAAAAGTACAACAGCAATTTGCATCCGCACCCCAAGCTAGTGTGGCTATTATGTCACAACTCTCCACATCAATGTTGAATTAATAGAGTTGTGATGTCTAATTAGAGCAAATGAAACAAGATAGATTAGCCACATACATATATAGATATATATATATATATATATATATTCACTACCTACCAGCCATTAGTTTTTAGTCTTTTGGCTTCAGGGAGTTCAATTCCATTAGTATTAGTATTAGTATCAGTAGTAGTCCCTTGAATATTATCAATTTTTTCCATCTTTTTGCGCTTGAGAAAATTAACAAGTCCTCCAAGACAAGCATCAGCATCACTGGTCTTCATAAGTTCCTCAGCAATTTCTGCAGGGGTGACTCTCATGTTCCCAATCAGCTCTTCTATCTCCCCGTAACGCCAATGCTCATCCTTGATATCCAGATAATTGGACGCTAAGAGCTTAAATCCATTCATTTTGAGATAAGACATGTGAATGTGCATGTCCATTCGTCCCGGTCGCAACAGTGCCGGATCAAGCGTATCCTTGTTGTTGGTGGTGAATATTATGATCCTTTCATCACCACAGCTCGACCATAGTCCGTCTATGAAGTTTAATAGTCCCGAAAGTGTAAACTGCAGCTCAATGAAAACAAATTTACCAAAACTAATAGCAACTAAATAATACTTACTATTCTGTTCCAAATTATAAAATTATTATTAACTTTTGAAAGTCGAACTAAGATATTTTCAAATTTAAAATTGATATGATTTCCTTTAATTCTAGTTGATACAATGATGGATATTGTAAATTATCTCAAAAGTTCTATTCATTGAAAAAAATTAACGACTACTAAATATGATTTTAAAACTTGAAAACCTAGTTGTTATGAATAGAATACCTAAGAAACGATTACTCGGGTATACATTGAAGACCTAATACGACTAAACTATACGATCCTATATGATTAAAGGTTGAGCGTATGACCTAGGTTATGTGTTCTGTGATGAAATATATGTGTTGTTGTTTTGTATATAAAAATAAAAAATTTTCCGAGAAATAACGTGAAAACACTATTCATGTAGAAAACGCTTTTCGTTTTTAATTTACGACTTTTCGCATGATGTCATAGAGTTTATACGGAGTATAAAGTCGTATCCACGATTTAAAAGTAACTTTTTGACTAATCGGATGAATTAGAAAAGCTAACTAGAAAGTGAACTAGAAGCAAACTAAGTTTGATGTAAACCAAGTGGGAGCTTGTGTTAAGCTTTAGTGTTGTCAAGCAGAGTTGAGAGATATGACCTAATTGGTTGATTGTGGTGTGTTGTCAAGCAAGGTGAGGTGAGATGTGGCGTGTGAGCTTAAGGTTGATTAGGGAGATGTAGCCTTGTGTGAGCCTAAGGTTGCTTGGTGAGATGTTGCCTATAAATATAACCCTCAATTATTCCTTAATCTTGTTCAATAAAACAAGAAGCTTGAGAGAGAACCATAGTAAGAACAATTATAATTGAGTTATTCAAGAATTTGTAAATCTAGCACTTCATGGGAGAAACCTAAAAGCGTTTATTTCGTATGTTAGTTCGTTCGTAGTTTTAATGTTAGAACTTATGAACTATGCATGTTAGGGTTATGATTATGTATGTTAGTGTTAGTAAATCATAAATCATGATAAACTAACCAAGTAATGCCTTAGACAACTAATTGACTCAAGTTGTAGCAAGTTAAGCATGAAGATATACAACTTTGTTTTTACTAGCTTTGCTAGAGGGGTACAACCTCGTGTGTTTTGATTTGGTCAAGAAATTAATAGCCAAGTTGTAGAGGGGTAAGTTAAGAATGCATAGAAAAAAGAATCGCTCAAAAATACTTAGTAGATTTCCCATTATGCATGTCGGAAGTTATATGCTAAAATTGCCTAAAACCATGAAGGTTGGAATGTGGGTTGCAGGAGCCAAGCGTCGCGGCGTTGCCTATGGGAGCAACACCGCTGGCCTTGTAGTGGGGTCAAACACAACTATGCTGCTAAGGGGCGCAACAGCGCTGGGGCCTAAAGCGCGCTGGTCTGCAAGTTGGGGCACTGGGGCACGTTGGTCGCTGGGGTGTTGTGCACATGCTGGGTTCGTTGACTAGCGTTTTGCGTGTTGTGTGGCGTTGTGCGACGCCAAGTGGCGTTGTGCATGTCGAAGTGTGTTGTGTAGTACTTGGGCGATGCCTTAGGATGTATAGGCACTACATTTAAAGAGTACTTTCATCAGAGTTTTTCAAATCTTATTTTGTTAAGTTTAGGTGATCGAACATCATAAATGATAAACAAACTTAATAATCTAATCTCAAATAGTATCCTAACAAACAAACTTAACCTAAACGTGTATCTGGATCTTAACCCACATCACTCTAGTATATTTGACAAAACTTTGCACTTAAAATTTATCTATTTGTCATTTAAGGAAGAGCATCATATATTGAAACTAGTGGGAAGAGCATCATATATTTATATTGATTCGTGTTATGCGGCGAATCTTATTTTGTTTAGGTAATATGTAATTTGTCTATATATAGACATGCTGGGGCGTGCGCAAACACAAGAATGTTGTCTTGCAAGCCTTAAGTTGGATTGCATTTCCTTGTTTGCATACAGATGGCACATGTGGGCAGGGCTCGAAATAACTGCCAGATAGTTATGTCCTAACATTTAAAATGTTGGATGTTGATTGGCTCGTGATTCGTGCAGCCTAATCTGTAATCTGTCTATATAGTATATATAGTGTTAGCCCCTTAGACTGTGCTTGTGTGTGTGATAGTTGTGACCGGTTGGTGCGAACCAGTGCATCACAAGGAGAATAAAGACGTTAAAAAGTTATTGTCAGATTGTACACCCTGTGACATATAGACATGTTGGGGAGTGGACAAACACAAGAGTGTTGTCTTGCAAGCCTAAGTCAGATTTTATTTCCTTGTTTATGTTGGTTTTTATATTTTATAATTTTAATGATGATAATATGCTAATGAATAAATGTTATTAAGTGGGATGAATTGATTTTGAAATGGTTTGTTGAAAATAATTTATAACCAGTTAGTATATGACGATTCAATATGGTTATGCATGAATGTTATTTAATGAACTATATTTTGGTTGTTATGATATTAATATAGTTGAATATGATTAAGTGTGTACATAATCTAATGGTCAGGATTGATTATATCTTGGGTTGATAAAAGGATATTGGCAGGTATAATTTCTGTTGAGAAATTATTACAACAATATACGTATGTGCTAATTGCTATGGACTAATTTGACTAATCTATATAATGGTTTGCTAATTACAGAAGGTTGGATTCTGTTTATAATTGGAATATATTCCTCATATATATATATATATATATATATAAATTGTCAAGTCTGTTTATTTAAATTAGAGTTTGTTAAGGATTCTATTTAAATTATGCAATCTGTTTTAATTCAAATTGGAGTCTATCATGGAAATTTTCCTCACTGATCAAACTTGTTTTAGAGTTGGACTCTAACAGCTTTGTTTTTAAATAGCTCGTTGACTCCTTTATTTCAGGAGATTTGATATTCTTAACTTTATTATGCTGAATATTTTATAGCTGTTAAAGATATAATTGATTGCTGAGTCTACTATATTTCATTGAGCTTTCATGCTAACAAATTGGAACTAGCCTTTGCCATCCTATTCTATATATAGGCTTTCTACGCGGCAAAAGAAGACAAGACTTGAAGCTGAAAATCATCATTATTCACCGTGAAAACTATCTTAGTCTTATTCCGGTTATTGCATCTCTCATGAATTCTCATTTAACTGTATTGTACTTCAAAATCATATATTTTGTAAACCAAACATAAGTCTAGGTTGGCTTGGGTGATCGTTTAATATTCAGCCTGTATAACGGAAGTATCAAGGTCTCAGAGTTGAGAGAAGTTGCAGATGTGCAAAAGGGATAGAGGTGTCCAAGTTAGAATCGATCTTCGTTGTACATGAGTTTTTCTGTAATCTTTGAATATTAAATTTAATAAAAAAGTGTCTCCAATACTAGTTGATATTGGACGTGAATTAAGCTATTAGACTAGAGAATACGTAAAAATATTTGTGGAATTTCTATTTTGTTCTTTCTTAATCTGCACTTTATTCTGTATATTTAGTTGTAACCCATGTTCTTAAAAATACACTAACAGAATTAAGTAAAATTTAAAAATTGACATCTCTAGATCACTTTTGATATTTACCCCTAAAGATTGGACATTTGTCTATAAATTCATATTGCTATGTGTGTTGCTTGCTTGTATTAAATTTAGGACATCACTTGGCAAAATTTGACTGAAAAATTTGGTGTAAATCGTTGCCACGTGACAATAATGCTATATGGATATTTGATGCTTGTATACTTACTTTTTCCATATACTCCTATAACAAATATGAATGTGTATGTATATAATATATATATGCACAAAGCTGGTGCCCAAATGGTACTAGTGCAGAAGTTAGCATTAGTACTGCTTCAACCCACCAAGCAGCACAAGCAAATTAAAAGGGTTTAGGGTCTGTTCGGAAAGTCCTTATTTTAAATAATTTATAAGTTAAAATATAAATTGATTTACAAGTTATTTTAAGTTTTGACTTATAAGTAAAAATATTTGACATTAATTTGACTTATAAATCAAAAATTAAGTTAAAACAAATTATAAAATTGTTCGGCTCATAATAACTTAAAATAATATAAAAATTATTAACAAAACATTAATAAAATGAGGGACAAATAGATAATACATTTGGTCAAATTAACTTATTTTAAAATGACTTATAAATTATTTTAAAATAAGTCGCATATAATTACTTTTTTTTTTTAACTTAAAACCTAACTTATAAATTAAAAAATAAGTACCTCTCAAACATGGCAAATGACTTATAAGTTAATTTGAGTAACTTATAAGTCACTGCCGAACACCCTAATGGTAGTAAAATAAGTATAATTAAGACCATTCAATTCATTTAGACAACAACATAAATCCTAACCTGCAAATCCCTTTGTGGCCGATCAGATTGTACCATCTTCATGTTCCGATCCGGCAACGCCACACTGCAGTCAATATCTTCAATGACAAGTATGGATCGATTAGCAGTTCCCAGCAACAATTTCCTCAAGCCTGAGTCATGCTTCACATTCATAAGCTGCAAATCATAGATATCAAACTTGAGATAATTAGCCATGGCTGCTATCAAACTCGATTTCCCCGTGCCCGGAGGCCCATAAAGCAAATACCCTCTTTTCCAAGCCCTCCCCACTCTCTTATAAAACTCCTTCCTCTGTACAAACAGATCCAAATCCTCCATCAAAGCCTTTTTCTCGCTAGGCTCCATGGCCAGTTTATCAAACGTAGACGGGTGCTCCATATTAATGGAGTCCCAAACCGGCGCTTCTGAATAGTAAGCGTTAATCGCCAGTGTGTGCAACTTCACAACTTTCTTTTCATCTCGAATGGTCTTTGCTCTTTCCAATACGAATGGCAAGTAAGAATCAAGCACAATTTCTTTGTGTATTTTGTCAAAACTTAGCTCGAAGGAATGCTCAATTCTGGATGGCCATAGGCGATTACCAAAATCATCTCCGGCAGGAGAATTTCTCATTTTTTTATTATTCCCGGTAGTCTTTTGGGAGTCATCACAAACAAATACCCATTTAATCTCGATCCCCTGGTAGAAATCAGAGACGATTTCGGATTGAGCGAATTTGATGTTGAGGTGTTTGTCTTTGGAGCTTTTAGTGATCTTGAGGCGATTGGTTTTGGGATTGGTTTTGGTGGACATGTAAATTTCGAAAGAATCAAATATATCGTTTCGGGTCATACCGTCGAATTGGTCGACAACAAGAGTGAGTAGAGAAGTGTTTGTTCGCTTGAACAAGCGACGAGCAGTGTAAAGAAGATAGTCTTGAAGTGGACGGGGAACTATTTGGTGGAAGGTGGTTTGAAGGAGCATTACTGATGCGGAAACAGAAGCGTAGGCGGAATATACCGTTGATGGTGAGGGCAAATCTTTGAGAGTCACCATTGTTAATTCAACACACTCGTTTTGTTTTTTGGTGCTTGAGTTGAGGTTTAATGGAGCTCCATCTGCAAATTCTGCTCGAGGGGTGAGAGCTTTATTCCGCTGGTTTATGACGACAGAAGCATGGATTTATACGCAAACCTTGTGATGTGTTAGCATGTGAATTCTTTTTCCTCTTTTTCAGTGGAATCCAATTACTAGTACAAAAAAATAAACCTATGATAACATAAGCTATGGAGTAGATGATAAGTAGTAGTAGTAGTAGTAATTTTTAGGCACAAAAAAAGAGAAGGTTGTGGATGTTTTATTAGGCTAATGATGGAGTACTTTAAAAATAAACCTATGATAACATAAGTATACAGTTTTAATTTTGTAGTAGTAATAGATTAGTATTTGCAATTTGCATATAAAGAAAAAACTAAGCTGAAAATATCAACTAGCGGGGAAGGAGATGTTCCTCTACAAATTGTCCTTTTCCTAATTGATTTTGGAGTGCATGTTTATAAAGCTTAGGGCCCACATCACCATTTTTTCAAACACATGCCGGGGTTTACGTCCCTCATCTCAATTTCATCCCTTCACTTTTTCATTTAAAGTTGGATGACTCCAAAGTATCTCTGTCAATTCCAAAGAGTGAATGAAGTAATAAGTGAGTTAGAAAACAAAGTAAGCTACCTAATGGAGTACTATTAGTTGTCTTACAAGATTAATCACATAAGTAAATAACACAAGAATTTTTGATTGAATGACCGACTGAAAGCAAGTGAATGGTTAATAAATAAACTTACAAACAATTAGGTAGCCAATCCAGGTTAATTTGGTGGTTTTGGTAAAGGACATGAGTGATGACTGGACTTCCACCAAGACCTCTTTTTTTGGGGCCGGAGGGGCTTCGTCATATTCATGGTTGATTGAAATGAAATCGGGCAGGAATAGGTACGGCGCGCAGGGTAGCTTCTAAAGTTGATCCGTCTCTTTGTCCGATGGGGAGGGATGAAAACGATGGTTTTGGGGAAAGAAAAAGACAAAAAAGAAAAAGAGAAGAACAACTGGTATCAATTTATTGGCTTCATTATATACACAAAGTTTTAAATAATTAACTCATACATCCGTCTGCCTTTTGTGCATCTGAAACTATGGCCGGACTTTCAGACAGGGAATGTGCATCATTTATTATACATGGTACAATTATGAATTGCATTCAGGCAGAAAAATCACATGATTGATAAAGAGGTTACTAATCATAGATAGATGGGCAGAGCTTTTGGCCTTTTGGCTTTTGGAAGTTGAATGCTACGAGTCTCGTCGTCATAATTAGTTTCAGTAATGCTGGAATCCATCTTCTTACGCTTGAGGAAGTTAACAAGTCCACCAAGACAAAAATCAGCATCAGCGCTATGCATGAGTTCCTCCGCAATTTCAGCAGGGGTGACTTGGATGCTCTTAATCAGCTCTTCTATCTCTCTATACCGCCAATGCTCATTGATGCCAAGATAGTTGGACGCCAAGAGCTTAAATCCCTGAATCGTAAGATAAGACATGTGAATGTGCATGTCCATTCGTCCCGGTCGCAACAAAGCCGGATCAAGCCTATCCTTGTTGTTAGTGGTAAATATGATGATCCTCTCATCCCCACAGCTCGACCATAATCCATCTATAAAGTTTAATAGTCCCGCAAGTGTAAACTGCAACCATTTAACAAAAAAACATATATAAAATATATAATTGTTTGTTAAAATTTAGACGGATTATACGTGCATTTGTTAAATTTAGTGATGGAATCTCTTGAAATTCACATACGTGCATTTGTTTGTTTGTTTATGCATGTATTATTTCAGGTACTTAACATATATCAAGCAACTAATTAAATTTAAGAGAAAATACATAACTTAATTATTAGTCACATAAATATATATCTATATAATAAATGTATGTATAAAACAACTCACCTGCAAAGTTTTTGGACGTTGATGATCAGTATTATAACTCCTATCCGGTAATTCCACACTACAATCGATATCCTCGATCGCGAGTATGGATTTGTTCGTAGTGGACAACAACAATTTCCTCAAACTAGAGTCGTTAATCACATTCATAAGCTGCAAATCATAGATATCAAACTTGAGGTAATTAGCCATGGCAGCTATCAAACTCGATTTACCCGTACCCGGAGGTCCATACAACAAATACCCTCGTTTCCAAGCCCTCCCCACTTTCTTGTAATACTCATTCCTATCAAGAAACCGATCCAAATCATCCACCAAAGTATTTTTAAGGCTCGGGTCTATAGCAAGTTTGTCAAAAGTGGACGGATGGTGGAGTTTGATAGAATCCCAAGCCAAACGGGCTGAACACGGATTTGTTAAAGTATGCAGCTTCACAACCTTGTTTTCATCTCGAATGGCATTTGCTCTTTCCAATACAAACGGCACGTAACGATTCAAAACCAAGTCCTTGTGTTTCTTGTCAAAGCACAACTCAAAAGAGCGTTTTTCCTTTACTAGAAAATTGTCAAAATCATCGTATGTATCATGATGATGATCATTACTAGTAGTGTCTTTTAGGTCTTGACAAATAAGTCGCCAAGTAATCTCAGCTCCTTGGAAAGAATCGACGAGGGTTTGGGAATGGGCGAGTTTAAGGGTTAGGTGATTGTCTTGGGAGGCTTTGCTGATTTTGAGGCGATGGGTTTGGGGATTTCTTTTGGTTGATGTATAAATCTCGGAAGCATTGAAGATTTCGTTCTGTGCCATTCCATTGTTTTGGTCGATAATCAGGGTGAACGTTGAGGTGTTTTTGGGCTTAAGAATGTAGTGACGAATGGTGGATAGTATAAGGTTTTGAAGTTTAAGGGGAATTACCCGGTTGAATGTTGTTCGAAGCAGCATTGTTGAGGCAGAGAGTGAGGCATATGCCGCGTAGATTGTTGATGCTGAAGGCAAATCTTTTAGCTTTAGGGACACCATTTTTTCCTTTGTTTAACAATGTTTATAACTTCTTCTACGTGCTACTAATTCTACTTCTAAAGCATATGCATATGGAGTATGTTATGTCAAATTCTTTTTTTTTTTTTTGGAAGCCAAGCTACGCACTCTGCTGCTATAAAATCCTCTCTTTTTGGAAGTATATACCCGATTCAAATTGAGTCGGTGGCAGACATAAACAAAGTAATATGTGGATCCCAAGAGGCGGATGATCGTAGAGGCGAGCGACTTTTTGAATGAAAAGAAGCAGATACTAATGGTAATGGATGTGCTGCTGAACTGTGAACCGTTGGATTTATATAATGGGAAGGCTTGCCGGAGTAAGTGGTGACACTTGTTGTCCTATTAACTTTGCTAATTGGAGTAATTCCTATCTTTAGGCCTTCAAGGGGTTGTTCATACTCCAATATATACATATAGGTTGTAGCCTTCTTGTAGGAGTGTTTTTAATAAGTGCATAAAAAGTTTGTGTTAAAACTAGAAAACTGAATACCTCAATACAACTTTTAACCGAATAAAAAATTGAAGCAATCTCCTTCACACTTTAATTCAAAAACCCAATTATGCTCTGAGTAAAGTTTGGCATATTAATAATTTATAAATAAATTTATAACTTGTGGGAAATAGCTACATATTTTAACATCGTAAATAAATTTTTATGACTCACACAATTACCCAACTAAAACAAAATCAATAAAAGAGATTTCTTTGTTTATCAGTATACCAATCAAGTCACAAGTATTTAATATATTTGTTAACGCCAATATTTCAATCACCAAAGCGCGTCAAATTCTACACAGAAATAAAGTCATACAAAAAATTTGACGGCTTGGACCGTTGGGAAATAGCACCTCAAAACTCTAGTGCTGAAAAATATTAATTGTATGTATACCTTAAAATCAGGGTGTAACGTTGTATTTATATTGATCACACCATTTCCACATAATCCTTTCCGTATAGAATTGGAATTCCTCATTAGGTAAGATACCTCAATGGGAACAAACAAAATCTCCGTAAGGAGAAGAAGTCGAATCATATCCTGACACTTTTCTTGGAGTCATAAATTGAATGTGATTAAGAATATTTGATTCCTCAAAATATTCAACTACCAAAAAGAGTTCTTATGCACGTTAAAATAACTCCATATAAACTTTGACCCTCCATATAATTCGACCCACCATATAATTCGGCCCAACTAATCATACCAGTTACCACATTCATACTTAAAAATTTTCCACAAATTAGTGATGAAGGAATGAATAAAATATTTAATTGCCTCCCACTATTATAAATTTATTTATAAAATATTACTATGCCAAGATTTACTCTTCTATAAATTCATAACACACCACCCTCTCAATTCAATAAAAAAATTGGTATTATTTTTTTATTAATGTCCATCAATAAAGTACAAACCACAAACTTATATATATATGTATATCTAGGTTGCGCAACACATATTTTTGGAATCTTGTCTTTTTTAGGGATTCGATTAACATGAAGTTAACTTCGTAGTAAGTTGATCAATTGACCAATACAATACTAATATACATAGAGGTAAATCGCTTCCCGATCTGCATGTTGACACTGTATTGGTTACTCCCCTATTTTAGTATAGGACATGTTTTTCTATAAAGCACATTTTTCTTATGGTACACTTTTATTATAGATTTATTTCAAAAAGAGGATTAAAAAAGTTTCCTAACAATATATACTCCACTAAACTTATAGGATGAGAACAGATCCTCTGTCCCCAATTTCCCTCTCTCTTTGTGTCCTTCTACTTAAATTTTGACACATAGTCTCTTACTTAACACTATTTAATTCTAAAATTAAATAAAAAGATATGTGTTAAAATTTAAGTGGGGGGACACAAAGAGGACAGAGAATTTGGAGACAGAGGATCTGCTCTCCTATCCTATAGGATTTAATGCTCTCCTATCCTATAGGATTTAATGCTAGTAATAGCAAGTCTACTAATGTTCTCCAAAACATAGATCATGGATTTAATATTCCGTGTGAATATAATGACTTCTTTTAACACTTCTAATATAATTACTTTAAAACAAATTCGTTGTGAATATAATGACTTCTTTTGACACTTCTAATATAATTACTCTAAAACTTAATACTAGGCTTGGATTGAATTTATAAATTTTATTTTATGGGAGAGTGAATGAAATGACTCATTAGCCCACCATCCATTTAATTTATGCCAAGTACCAAAAAAGAATAGTGAGCATGAGTTATCCATTGGTAAAGAGTGGGAGCTGGCGTGAGAGCTTCCAAAATGTAGCAAAAAACCTGATGGACATGCCATGAAGAGCTCAGTTGATTGGGGTGGGTAAGGTAAGAGCTTAATTTATTTTTGTCATGTAAAGTCTTTTCTCACTGAAACAAAATTGATCCAACACCAATATGGGTGGGTATCTTCGAAATTTGAGATCGCTCAAAACCAGGCTTTAAAGTCGCCCTGCCCACTTGATGATTTCCAGACGTAATCAAAAGAAAAGAAAAGGAAAGGGGACAGGAGCTTGCCACAGCCACTTGCTAGTTGCCATTAGAGGATGGTTAACTCTGTTTCCACTCACTGCTTGATGACATATAAATATGTACTTCATCGTATCCTCTCCACAAAAAACGAAATGATAAAGAACTCCATTTATAAAATACTACAACCTGTCAGCCAATAATGAAAAGTTATGGGATTATCATGAAGTATTAATACTATTTTTATGAGTTCGGTCGGATTCCATCAAGTGCACGATTAGGATTATGAGGAAGAAGTAATACTACTATTTTTATAGCTCAACTAATTACAGAGATGATAAGCGTAGAAAAGAAGCAACAAGTTTTCATATTTTTGGACAATCTATCTTCTAATTATTGTTGTATAATATTATTGTCATATTCCACGTATAGTCAGTCATCTGTTTAGTTTACTTGATCTTGCTTGCAACAACAACAACGAAAAAACAATGGCAGTTCTTGCATCTTGATTTCTGAGTTTTCTCCTCTTCTTGTTTAGTCTCTCACCATCCTCATCTTCCTCTTTCTTCTCCTTTTTTGGTTCTGCCTCCTCTAGTTCTTTCTTGGCCTCTTCATTTTCCTTTATTCCCTTTTGCATGTAGAAAACATCCTTCATGACAGGGTCCAAGTAGGAAAAGGAAGGAAATCCAAATCCAAAAAGGGTTTTGATACTGTTTTGAACATAATTTTTGATCCGTTATATAGTCAATTTATCTAATTTTTCCTCTAATTGTTTCTGTTGGGCCATGATCCTTTTCCTTATTGGGTCAGATTTAATGGGCTCCTCCCTGGGGTTATGATTATTCTTGTCCTATTGGTCCGGATGCATTGGGCCGAATTACTAGATGAGTATGGTTCCACTTGGGCTTTGTTAATTGTAGATTGGGGATAGAACTTTGATCATCATCTTTGCATTGCATTTAATGAGGATTGAATGGAGGCTTAGCTTAAATTTGAAAAGTCAGTGGGTCTGAAAAAGTCGATTAGACATCAGACAAACCCGGACTTTGGGGATATAAAGCAAGGATGACACTACGGTGAAAGGTAACTCATAAATTATTGTTCTCAAGTCACTAGATATTTATTCCTCCATTGTTAACCTTGTGATCGCTGTCTTCGACTCTCACTCTCGCGGAGCTATCCCCGACGGTCCCAAGCCGTCCAAGCTTTTGGTGTTATCGTGTTTATTGTCTGCAGGATCGGGACGCCTTACGTGATTGGGGCGTGGAGAAAGATCCTGGCGTTAACATCAAGCGCTAGAAGGAGAGGCGTGTTCTAGTGTTCTTGAAGTTTTCAATCACAAATTGTTGCTACTTCTACGCCGTCGGAATCCATGGTGAAGTAGAGTAGAACGAGATTCTCTAAAGGATACCCGATGGCTATGACTTCGCCTACACAACGAGTATCTGTCGAGGATTGATTGGGTCATTCAAAGAATGCTCATGCTTGTACTACTTCTTCCAGGTGTTTACGAGGGTTCTCGCTCGAGAGCCCGTGATGATCTTTGGAAGAAGATTGATTTTTGCTACCCAGAGAATACCGACCATGGTGGGAAAAGGGTAGAAGGCATCTTGCTTAGAATCCTATACCAAGTGGTCGACCGACAGACCGATCAAGTTGTAAAAAAAGTCTACACTTTAAAGACATGTCTCGAGGCTTTCCTGGATCGGGCGAACCAACAAACCATTTTCCGATTGATTGACCGAGAAGGGTATTCCGCCTATGGTGTTCGGATTATGGTCGGTAGTAGAGTAGATGAAGACCCAACAACCATTTTTCCGATTGATTGACCGGAAGGGTATTCCGCCTATATCGGTCTTTGGGATTATGGTCGCAATGCACGAAGGCTCACCACAATGATGAAAGTTTCACCAAGTAGATCCAAAATCACACTCCCGAGTCCATTAAGGGCACACCGCCCTGTGGGCACTTGTCTTCGGGGAAATCCATCTAAAGTTGCAGCTCCAGATGGAAAGCAGCTGAGGAGTCCGATAAAGCCGTTGCAGTACTTCAGCATAAGCAGAGCTCGTGGACATTGCATACAGATGGATATTCTATTTCGGATATCAGTATAGCAGGCTATTAAGGAGTCGATCACAATAACAATTCCACCGTCACGGCATTATCGGTTCGCCACTACTGATGATGCTTATAACTTTGACGACAGATGGCGTCATTCTTTGGATCGAGATCTTTGTAAAGAAGACCAAGTACAAGAGTGTCCATTTTGTTCTCATTGATGAGAATCTTTATCGAAGGACCTTTTTCGTCATCATTACTTAAACATTTGGTTCCATCCGAAGCAGGGTGTGTTCTTCGCGAGGGTTAGGGTTTGGTGGAACGACGGTGATCGGTGTTACCAGTATGGGTGAACCTTGTTCAGAGTCTTGGGAGGCCATTTTTGACGGTTTGCAGAGGAAGAAAGAGAGTTCAGAGGAGCAGGAAATTCAAAAGGCGCTCGAATTTCAAATGGGCGTAAAATCACCAAATTTGGTAAAGTTATCTTTATAATTGATTTGCCACACTATGTGTTCAAGGCCAAGACATTAAATGTTAGTAATGATTTAGAATTTGAATGGGAAGCGTCCGGTTCGGGTCCGTATATTTAATAGACATGGCCTTTTCGATTTGGGCCTCCGATTCTTCTTCTCATTTCATCTCGTGAACAAAGAATCGGGTACACTTTAGTTGTTTTTTTATTATGGACCTTTAGTAAAATATCATGGACCATTTATAGTTTTTATTAAACATTATGTTCAACAAAAACTAGAAGCGATGTTGGGTCATGATATTTTCTCTCTTTGGTAAGTAAATTGGGCTTACTCATTTAATTAATCTATTGGGCCTTTATTATTGAACTGTGAAAGTCACTGGGCCCACTCACCATATTATTTCCATTTTAAACCTATAAGACCGGGTCGGTTTAGTGGATCGACCCATTAAACATTTTAATATCTATTATTTTGACTGGCAATGATGAAAAAGCATGACGGTTGACTAAAACTCCTGCCATGCATTAATGTGGATGGGATCATAATTACCGGCCAGAAAAAACAAATGACCAAAAGCGATGGATAGACTATATGCAATGATTTTAACCCATCGATCGTGGGTGTGTCGGGGTAATAGTGGGTGTACGATAATCCAGGCAGAAGAGAGATAACCTAAAGCAAGGAAGCCTTCACAAGGAGAATGCGTTCTCATACACTTTCATATTCATATTCTCACATACACACAACGGAGAATTATTATCTCTCTCTGCAGGCATTAGACATTACATTCCTCCATTGTTAACCTCATGAACACGTATATCGACTCTCACGCCTCGAGCTTATCCCTCCGACGAACGGTAGTGGCCAAACTTGTTGTGGTGTTCACCGTGTTCTTATCAGCGCGATCGCGCGTCTTACATGATTGGGACGTGGCAGAAGATCTTGGCGTTAACAAGCAGCTTCCTCAGTTCCGTGTTACGCCTGAGCTCCGTCAACTCCAAGTCATAAATATCAAAATTCAAGTAATTAGCCATGGCAGCAATTAAGCTCGATTTTCCAGTCCCCGGAGGCCCATACAACAAATACCCCCTCTTCCAAGCCTTTCCGACCCTCCTATATTTCTCTCTCCTCTTGACAAACCTCTCCAGATCCTTCAACACCATCTCCTTCACATCTAAGTCCATCGCCAGCGTCTCAAAAGTAGCCGGATGGTCCAGATTAACGGATTTCCATGAACCCGTCCTGCTGGAGTACATGTTCTCCCCCTCTACCGTGAAGATCTTCAACGTCTTGCTCTCTTGTTTCTTACTTGTAGCTTCTTCCAAAATGAAGGGTAAGTAAGAATTAACAGCCAATTCTTTGTGTTTCTTGTGGAAAGTGAGCTCGAAACATCGGGATTCGGATCGGATTGAAGAGCTCATGTCATATGGATTGTAGTAGCTACTGGGCTGGTGCATTTGGTGGCAGATCCAAACCCACTTGAATTGGGCTCCTTTATATGATTCTATCACCTCTTCGTTACGCTCCATGGCCAGTGTAATGCTGTTTTCTTTCTCGGGCTTGGTCGCCTTGAGGTGGCGAGTTTTGGGTGAGATTTTGGTTCCCAAATAGAAGGCCGCTGCTTGGTAGATTTCATTGGTAACGAGTCCGTCGTATTCGTCGATCACGATGGTTAATTCAATGGAAAAGCGTCTGAAGAAGTTTTGGAGGCCCAGATAAAAGTAGTCTTTGATTGCAGGGGGCAAGTAATCTCGGGCTATGCTACGGGCCACCATTGCCGTGGCGGCGATGGAGCCCACCGCGGAGATGACGGTCTTGGCCGTTGCCATTTTGGATTCTGCAGTTGAAGACATGTATTTTGTGGGATTTTTAACAGGGCAGGGCAGGGCAGGGCAGGGCTGAGCTGGGTTTAAGTAGGTAGAATCAAGGTTGTTTGGTTTTTGAGAATGAGAATGAATTTATGTAGTATAATGGGGGGAGAGAGAGAGAGAGAATTGGAAATTGCTTTTGAAAATGGAGACTTTGAAACTGTTGGGGTAAACTTGTGGAGCTTGAGTGCTTGCAGGGATTGACTTGTGGAGGACTTTGAAATTTAACTCAGACATTGCTTCTTTGAAATTTCTGGCATGACCTAGTCAAGTACCTTAATTAAATCTCCCTTGTTTTATTAATTTAATTTAAAAAAAAAATAAATAAATCGAAGATGCCATGGTCAAATATGGATACCATACGGTCTCAAAGAACATTCAGCAAGACAATTTACTGAAACTAAACTCCATATAACAATAATTGTAGTAGTAATGCAAAAAAAATATAAGGATAAAAATATTAAACAAGGATTAACAAGAGAGTGAAATGGAGCATAAGCCTACATTAAGGAAAACGACTCTTGAGCTAATAAAAAATAATTAAAGGTGTCATTAGATCAACAGCTTGAGCTACCTACATACATAAATTTATTCATGTACACTTAATTACTAGTAATACAAATTGGAGGAACTGATGATGAACTACTGCCTAATTAATTACTAGAGTTTACTTCAAAGGACAATATTATTTAAGTTGCTAGAATTTGCCTTGCTACCAAATAAGCTTAACCACAACTCCACCAAAACTTCATTTACTTTACAGTTTTATGACTTTTTGCCAGTTTTGTGTTGGATGGTATAGCACTGAGTTAGATTTTAGGAAATCCACTTTCATGTACCTTAATTTGATACAAATTCTAGGTGTGGTGTGGAGTGTGTGGACGTCTCTCTCTCTCTCTCTATATATATATATATATATAGATGTAATTTACATAATAGTGCATGCAGGGTTGGACTCATCATATTGCCGCCCCACATAAACTACAGCCACTCTGTCACACATTGGATAGCTTTGGCCCATGAAGGGTGGTGGGGGTATATAAACCTGCGCCTGGGGATGGACCTGGGCCTGGGCCTTCTGCTCGGGCTTTTTATCCTCAGGTTTCTTTTCAGGGGTTTTTTTGTCTGGAGGGGGCTTCTTCTCTTCGAGCTTCTTTTGCTCGGGTGGTTTTGGAGGAGCCGGTGGAGGCCCAATACTCACTACTTCGACGCATTTGCCAGTCTTTTTTGTGCGGAGTATAACTTCATACGGGTCAGCAGCACCGGTTACAGTCAAGGTTCCTTTGGTTGCATCAGCTTCAACTATATCTACGCCTGCAATACAAACCAAACGAATGTAATCATGTGCATATGGTTAAAAAGGTAAAATAAAGGAATAATTATTACTAACTCATGGCTTCGTTAATAAAAAAAAAAGAGAGGAAAGAAAAAACATACATGACAATAGAATTGATCAATTACAGGTATATATATGCATATCTATATCTAAATAAAAGTCTATTCTGTAATTAGCCATGGCAATAGAATTGATCAATTACAGGTATACAATAGAATTTTTGAGTGTAACAAAAAGAATAATACTGAATTTAGGAGGGAGGATATTAATTAAGTATCCCATTCGTTTTATATTATTTGAGATTTTTATTAAACTCAGAATCGACAAAATTCTTTTAGGTTTAATCAATAAAGTGATGAATATTGTAACCTATTTAAAAAGTATAATATATTCTTTTATTATTTAATAATTTTTAACAAATCATCTCAATTTTGAATTGAAACTGTCTCAATTAACTTACTTTCAACTATTATATATATTCCCAGAAGATATTAGACTTATTAAGGAACTTCTCCTCGATGCATGGCTTAAC
Source organism: Panax ginseng (assembly GCA_020205605.1). NCBI lineage: Eukaryota > Viridiplantae > Streptophyta > Magnoliopsida > Apiales > Araliaceae > Panax > Panax ginseng. Next base: position 163,353,216 of record CM035129.1, read on the forward strand.
TTTGAAGAACAGAAGAAGAAAGTAATATACATATACATAAATATAAATACCTGGTATTCCGGAGACGGCTTTGAGGATTTTCTTCTTCCATCTTTCGTCAGAAATATCAACCTTCAGGACGGTCTTATGCACCATGGAAGAAGTAATAATTAACTAATTCGATCTCCAATCTCTTCTCGATCGATCTACAAATTAAATTGGGTCACGTACAGCAAACAATATAATTGCCTAGAAAATCATTGCGGCCATTAAGTGTGTATTATAGCTCAAGCTAGCTGGAATTATGTAATTAATTAGCATACTGGCACCACATAACGGATTGATCATCCGGTTTTTCACCCTATGCTGCAGTTTTATTTTAATTTTTTCCTCAAAAATACTGTACTACTTCGCTATCAATCTTGTTTAATTAAATCAAGCTGTCACATTATTTTGATCGCCCACAGCTTTGAAAATTTCTATCCAGTCGTATGTATGTTAACTTATGTTCTTGTTTTATCTTTCACAATCTATTCGATCGGTTTCCAGCATGCATGAATTCACAATATATATATATATATATATATATATATATATATATATATATATATAGAGAGAGAGAGAGAGAGAGAGAGAGAGAGAGAGGGAATGATCCATAACATGTATTTGTTATGAATTCTTATAGGACATATACTATCTATAACATTGAAAAAAAGAAAGAACGGCTAGAATTAGAAACTAAAAATCAAGGACAATAAAGAATATATATTTCATCCGCTAATAATAGTAACAGACCCTAATCAAAATAAGGGTTTAACTTTATTCCAGGGTTTAGGGTTTACTGTATTAACCGGAGTTTAGAATTTATTAACTCCGTTTTTAATTGGGTTTAGGTTTATTAACCTTATTATTACCTAGTTAATAAACACTAAAGCCTAGAATAAAGTCAAACTCTTATTCTGGTTAGCATTCGCTATTATTAGTTGCTGATGATATATATGTGTTTTTTCAAGAATACATTATCTGGATTAAACAAGACTAACTAATCCTTAATGCCGTCATTGGCTCCCTCTCCCTAACAATTATCCCATTTATTGCTCAAATGAAATTCTCTCGTGAAGTATATAACATCTTGGCCAACACATATGCCAAGCCAACTCGTGGACACATCAAACATGTCAAAAGCCAATTAAAGAAAATCACAATGGGATCTGAAAATGCGACTAAATTTCTGCAGTCAATAAAAGCAAAAGCTGATGAACTTGACCTTCTTGGAGCACCACTTGAAGCAGATGATTTTAAAGAGAAAATCCTAGATGGACTAGGTGATGATTACAATGAACTGGTTCGTGTTGTCCAAGCCAGAGATAACCCCATAATCTTTGATGAACTACATGAAAAATTACTCAACTTTGAAGCATCAATGCTAACAACTAAACCTGAACCATCTTATTTTCCTGCTACAACAAATCTAACAAGCAGAAACACAACCAACTGGTGACCCAACACTAACAATGTCAATCGATTTTCAACATCAACAGGTGGCAGACCAAATTACACTCTAGGAAATCGGCCTTTCCTTTCTTATCTAGGTTATTGCCAAATCTGTATAATACCAATTTCATCTACCAATAGTTCTACTGCCCCGACACATCATCCTACAACACCATGAATACCATAGACAAATTATGTTGCTAGTTCTAATAACAATTCCAATCCATCATGGCTCCTGGATAGTGGTGCCTCCTACCATGTCACGTCTGATCATGATAATCTCTTAATGCACACTCTATACAATGGCTCAGATGACATTATGATTGGAGAAAGCTCGGGTCTCGCCATTACTCACACCGGTTCTACCTCCCTCACCACCCGTACAAAAACTTTTCAATTAAACAATGTTCTATGTGTTCCGAATATGAACAAAAAAAAAAATTTCAATTTCTCAATTCTGTCACACAAACAAAGTTTTAATTGAATTCTTACCATCTACTTTTCTTGTGAAGGAACTTCGAACGGGGGCAACACTTTTGACGGGCAAAACTAAAGATGGTGTCTATGAGTGGTCGAGATCTTCTCCAATTCTAACATTTTCCAGCATAAAGACTTCTGCATTTGAGTGGCATCATAGATTAGGACATCCAGCTTTTTCCATTTTGAAATCCATTGCTTATAGGAATAAACTAGGCTTAGATTCTTTTGTGTCATCTGATTTTTCTTGTAATGCTTGTCTTTCTAATAAAAGCCACAAACTGTCATTCTCTAAATCCACACTTGTCTCCACTTAACTTCTTGAAATTATATTTTTTGATGTTTGGACTTCACCAATAATTTACAATGATGGTTTTAAATATTATGTGATCTTTGTTGACCATTTCACCAAATACATTTTGTTTTACTCTATTAAGCAAAAATCAGAAGTCCTTCATTAGATTTAAAACCATTGTGAAAAAGTATTTTGACAAAAAAATAAAAACATTATACTCTGATAATGGTGGAGAATACAAAACTCTTGCTCATTTCCTTGCAACTATTGGAGTTTCTCATCTCACTACACCACCCCACACACTTGAACACAATGAATTTTCTGAAAGAAGACATCGTCACATTGTTGAAATAGGTTTAACATTACTCTCTCATGCATATCTTCCATTAACACATTGGACTCGTGTTTTCGCAACCGCGGTTTACTTAATTAATCGTTTGTCAACCCCTACACTCAATCTCTCTTCTCCATATGAAAACATTTTTCGAACTACACCCAACTACTCCAAACTTAAACTTTTTGGTTGTTTGTGTTATCCGTGGCTTAGACCATATACAACTCACAAACTTGAGTCTCGTTCCAAACCATGTGTTTTTTTAGGATATTCTCTAACTCAGAGTGCCTATCATTGTCTTGATCCCTCAACTTCAAAAATATATGTCTCTCGACATGTCAAGTTTGTGGAATCTATGTTTCCTTTCAATACTCTATCACAACAATTACCTAGTCCACAATCCACTACTATTGCCACTTGGATTCCCCCACCAATTCTTGTCTCCAAATCTTCTACAATACCACCACTCAATTTACCATCTTTACTGGACGTTCCACAACAGTTGCCTAGTGAAGCTCCATCACCAACTAACACCCAACCTGATCCAAATTTGCCTGAACCTGTCCCTCAAAACACCTCACACTAGCCACCACAACATAATCCATAACCTACCCATAGGATGACCACTAGAGCTAAGAACCACATTCATAAACCTCTCACAAAAATGAACCTACAAATTCAACTGACCAAATCCAATGATCTTGAACCAATCACACCAAGCTCTCAAAGATCATAAATGGCGTCGAGTTATGTCAGAAGAGTATGATGCCTTGGTAAATAATGGGACTTGGGAATTGGAACCTCATGATACAAGTCAAAACCTTGTTGGATGTAAATGGATTTTTAGAACTAAACGTAAGTCTGATGGTTCTGTGAACAGATTTAAGGCTCGTCTAGTTGCAAAGGGTTTTCAGCAAAGATCGGGAATATCGATTACAATGACATATTCAGCCTTGTGGTTAAACCAACCACCATTTGTGTTGTGCTTGTTATAGCTGTAAGTCGTGGTTGCTTCTTAAGGCAACTTGACGTTAACAATACATTCTTCCAAGATAATATGTCAGAAAATGTTTACATGTCCCAACCACCTGGTTTTGTTGATAAAGACAACCCAACACACGTTTGCAAGCTCCGAAAAGCCATCTATGGTATAAAACAAGCTCCTCGAGCATGGTATCAAGAACTTAAAACATTTTCTTTTTTTATATGGATTCAAGAATTCCTATGATGACGCTTCTTTCTTTGTCTTCAATGTTAATAGTCATACTCTATATCTCATAGTTTATGTTGATGATATAATCCTAACAGGCAATAATACTGTAATGATAGATTAATTTGTCACTGTTCTTGCTGAACGATTTTCTATTAAGGATATTGGGTTGTTAACTTATTTTTTGGGTATAGAAGTTATCCCTAACAAGAATGATGTTCTTCTCTCACAAAGATGATGTGAGACCCCGAATTTTATGAAATAAAATTATTCAATTTTTCTATTTTGGTAAATAGTTAAATTGATAAAAGTTTAAAGTTAAGGGTCATATTTGAAATTTTTTCAAAATAAGCAAGTTATCATAAAATAACCGGCAGCAAAAGTACAGTAATACGCGTGGTTGCATAGTAGTACACGATATTAATTATTGATATTTACGTGAGAAGTCACTCGCTTTTGTTCAATTATTGCTTTCTACGATAATTGTTGCGTAGTAGATCTCTCGCGTTATTTGATTCAATTATTGTCGATATTTTATATGTTATTAAATCAATAATTGAGACGACAAAGTTATTCATATTATTAAATTGTAATATTTATAATGTCTAGAAGTTCGGTCAAGGAGATGTTTGGTTACCTAATTGCGCGCCAATAGGGAGAAATCCTTATTGGAAATCCCCCTTTTTCCTAGGAACAACCTGGTTGTTAAATAATGTGAGTTATAATATTAATGATGAATAAGTTCGTGTTGATTAAAGATGAATTTGATAGTTTCATTATGTTGGGATTATTTGTGTTAGTAGAAATCGACATTTATTTCGATGATAATTGATGTCTGGAGGTTATATTGTTCAATCGGGTATTCGGGACACTTTTTGTGTCGGAGTACTATTCACGAGTTACTATTCACCCGAACAATATATTTTTTTTCGGTCCAAATTATTTTTGGATACAATATTATTCCATGAGGAGATATGCTAATTTTTCAGAATGTTGGTTGAAATTATAATAGTAAATCAATATGGATCGGTGGTTTAAAGTTTTAATAATAAATCAATATGGATCGCTAGTTTAAAGTTTTAATAGTAAATCACTATGGATCACTGATTTAAAGTTTTAATAGTGAATCAGTATGGACCGTTGCTTTAAGTTTTAATATGGACCGTCCGTTTAAAAGTAAATCAATCTGGATCGTTCATGAATTAGTTACTATTCAGTCCATTCTTCTATAAATAGAAGCTCATTCCTTCATTATTTCTTACGAATTCACTGAAACTCTTGAGATAGAAATTATAGAGAGAAAGAAGAGAAGTCAGCTACCTTTCTATTCCAATATTCAGTTTCTTCTAAGGTAAGGGATATTATTATTATAGTAAGGGGTATTATTTCTTTTGTATTCATGAAGAGAACTCCTGTTATTCTATTATTTATTATTCTGTTAGAATAACCTGTATACGCGGTCTACCCTATATTTGGTGAAATTCTTTTGTTATTCAATTCTTTATTATTCTCATTGGAATAACTTTGTATCTGTGCTGCTACCTTATACTTGGTGAAATTCTTCCATTATTCCATTCTTTATTATTATGATGGAATAACTTTGTTTATCTGAGTATCTGCATACATGGTGAAATTCTTCTATTATTCCGTTCTTTATTATTACGTTTAATATCCTCGCTTGCTTAATTTTCACTTTGACTTCGGTTCCATTAATTATTCTGTTGGAATAACTTTTGTATCTGTGGATTACCGTATACCGGTGAAGTCTGTTGTTATTCCATTCTTTATTATTACATTGGAATAACTCAGTATACACGGATTCACAGTATACCGGTGAAGTCTGTTGTTATTCTATTCTTTATTATTCTCATTGGAATAACTCAGTATATGATTCTGGATTACCGTATACCGGTGATTTCATTGTTATTCCATTCTTTATTATTCTCATTGGAATATCCTCGTCGGGTCGTATTATTATGCTCGACTGGTTCCATTATTTATTATTCTCGTTGAGAATAACTACCATCAATGCGATCTATCGCATGCATGGTGATTTCTTACATTATTCCATTTTTATTATTCATTGGAATAACTTGTCTATGTGGATTATCACATGCATGGTGAATGATCCTTTGTATTTATTCCTTATTAAATTGTGGAAATGATCTGTATACGTGGATTACCGCATGACGGGTGAAAATCCATTTGTAGTTTCATATATTCGTTATTATACTCAGTTGATTAAAGCTTTGGCTTCTATACTCCATGAAATTAGTGGAATATCCTTGATATTTGTTCTTCATCCAATATCTTTTCATGGAAATATTCTTCTGAGCATTCTTGAATTTTACTCTACAAAGAAGTATCATTTTAGTTCCTGGATAAACTAATTCTTGAACTTGTTTTATTGAATTCTTATATCATTTTCATCATCTTCATGTTTATATTTTGTTAAAAGTCATCTGTTGCCTGTAGTGCATAGATGGACTTGGTATGATTATGACCAGGGATTATTTGGTATAATCATGACCGTAATGTTACAAATGATGTGGAAAAGTCCTCATTGGCCCATAGTGCATTGATGGACAGTTTTTGGTATGATTATGGCTATGGATTCTCTTCAGCCAAGAGTGCAAAGATGAATTGTTTTATGGCATGATCGGGACCGTTGATGAAAACACGATTATCTTTGGCCCGTAGTGCATAGATAATTCGTGGTCGTGATATTAACGAATATCCTTGGCCTGTAGTGCAGGGATGATTCGATGATGTGGATTAATTATTGAGCTGAGTCTCAGCAATGAAATATTAATTCATGGATGTGATTTAATGAATATCCTTGGCCGTAGTGCATGGATGATTCGATGATGTGGTTTATTTATTAAGCTGAGTCTCAGCATTATTGGTTTTACAGTTGTATATCTTTGGCCTGCAGTGCAAAGATGAATTATTTGTTATTGGTTATACAGTTGTATATCTTTGGCCGTAGTGCGAAGATAAATTTGTTAGTATGATTATGAGCAAGAATTGTGATTTGGTATAACCATGATTTTTGATGTTTCAGGTGAAGATAGGTGATGAAAATTATCTTCGTCCTGGGTACGAAAAAGGAATTCAGAATCACAATTATGATTATGAGTTATTCATATGATTGTGGACAAGAATTTTTGATTGATGTTACAGGGATAAAACATTATTGGTGGACTTTTAACATAGAGAAGATAATAGATCTGATGGTCTATTTGACTCTTTTAATGGATTGCTCGTTCCGCTGCAACTATAGTTAAAAAGTTTTATCATCTACCATATGTTTTAAATCTCTGATTTATTATTGACGAAAGCTATTGATAATTAAATTATCTTTAGTTATGATATTCTTTACTAGGCTAGTTGTGTTCACCCTTTTGCTTCACAATTTCTTTTCAGGTAATAAGAGTGTAGGCATTTGGGTCGAGCGGGGGGATAACGAATAGAATAGAGCGGTGATGGTCTATATTATTGAGGTTCTCCCAAAAATAGTATGAAAATAATTTTATTGAGAACTTTAGATAAGTGTGTCGTATTGTATACGTCATTTGATATTTACTTTTGGTGAACCAAATAGGGTGAGGTGAAACCAACTTTGGAAGGGTGTTTTGCCACTAGCATACAAGATGTCTAATGACTTATAATCTCGTGTTATCATAAGATAGGGTTGTGCACATCCACTTGCTGATTATATCTACGAGCACTACCTATATGATCTTGGAGTTTATTTGAAATATAATTTTCACTGGAGACAAAGGAGATAGTTATCTCATCGAGAGAAGACTTACCATTGGATGAAGATGATAGTAATCTTCTCGTTTTTCTTTGGGGTCTATTGGGTCAACCAAGGATAATTCTGTGGACATATGATATCTATCATAACCTAGACGCATGGCCTCCCATGTATGAGGGTTTCCTTGAGCACTTTCCAAAGATTTTAATTTCTAAAACAGTTTTTGATTATACTTTTATGTAAAGTACCTTTGTAAGGTGGGGTGGTTGAGGAACTATGAGAGTTACATAAATTTTATATTAAAACTCACAGCTTATCTGTTGTCGTACTTTGCACGACAATTCAACAGTTGTATAAATGAAGTTTGTATTTGATTTTTATAGAGTGATATCTGGCGACTCAGAATGGGTGATGTATACCTATTTTGGGGGCATCACAGATGATATATTCAAGACCTCTTAAAACAAACTCAAATGCACGAAGGCAAACCAGTTATCATGTGAAACTCCAAATTTTATGAATAAAGATTTAAATTTTCTCGAAATATTTTTTTTAATATTATGGAGTAAATTTGATATAATGTTATAGTTGTGGGTAATATTTATACATTTTGAAAAGTATGCAAGTTGTTGTATTATATTCGATTGGTCGGAGAATATTCTTTGTGTCGGGGAATATTCGTATGACGGCACAATCATTGGTGGACCCCACAACGGAATTATTGTCGAATTGAGAAAACGATAAAAATATTTTATGAAAATAACGGCAGAATACGCGTGGTTGCATAGTAGCACACAGTTTTGATTATTGATGCTTACGTGAGAAGACACTCAGTTTTTTTCAATTATTGCTATAGTAATTGTTGCATAGTATCTCACGTTATTAGATTCAATTATTTTTGATATTTTATATATTATTAAATCAATAATTGAGACAACGAAGTTATTAATATTATTATTTGCAATATTAACGATGTCTAGAAGTTACGCCAAGGAGAAGTTTGGTGACCTAATTGCACAAGCTTAATAGAGAGAAATCCTTATTGAAAGCCCCTCTTTCCGGGAAACGACTGATCGATTAATATTGTGAATTATAATAATGATGATAAATGTTGTTAAATATATTGAGATATCTTTTATGAAGTCACGAAGTTTGTATATATATATATATATTATATATATATATAAATTTTATTTTATTATTATTATTAATATGTAATAAAATGTAAAAGCTTTTTATATAAAATAGAATACTTTTATAAAGTTATTTGTTTTATTAAACTATAAATAGAATATATTATATTCTATTATGCATAGTATTTTGCATAGTAAAATCTTTTTAAATAAAATAGAATACTTTTATAAAGTTATTTTTTATTAGACAATAATTAGAATATATTATATTTTATTATGCATAGTGTTTTCAGCATAAGGCTACATAGTGTTTGCGTAGTAAAATCTTTTTATATAAAATAAAATGCTTTTATAAAGTTATTTATTTTATTAGACAATAATTAGAATATATTATATTTTATTATGCATAGTGTTTTCAGATAGTAAAATCTTTTTTATATAAAAATATTTTTATAAAGTTATTTCTTTTATTAGACTATAAATAGAATATATTATATTTTATTTAAAAGTTTTGTTTTATTAGAATATTTTATTAATCTTTATATAGTAAATCAATACTGATAGTCGTCTTTAAAAAGTAAATCAATCTGACCGTTCATGAATTAGTTACTATTCACCCATTATCCTATAAATAAAGCTCATTCCTTCATTATTTCTTACGAATTCATTGAAACTCTGAGAGAAACTATATAGAAAAGAAGAAAAGTATTCTCGCTACTTCACTACTCTTATATCCAGCTTTCTTACAAGGTAAGGGTATTATTTCTTTCGTATTCATAAAGAGAACTTCATTATTTTATTCTTTATTATTCTGTTGAAATAACTCAGATCACAGCGCTACCCTATACTTGGTAAAATTCTTATGTTATTCCATTCTTTATCATTATGTTGGAATAACTTTGTCATGCCAAGTACCACATACACATGGTGAAATTCTTATGTTATTCCATTCTTTATTATTATGTTGGATAACTTTTAATACATCAAGTACCACATACATGGTGAAATTTCTTCATTATTCCATTCCCATTGGAATAACTTGTATCTGCGATCTACCCCTATACTTGGTGAAATTCTTACATTATTCAATTCTTTATTATTATGTTAGAATAACATGTATACATCAATCTCGTGCATACATGGTGAAATTCTATTGTTATTCCATTCTTTATTATTCTGCTGGAATAACCTGTCTATGCGAAGTACCGCATACATGGTGAACTTCTGTTGTTATTCCATTCTTTATTATTCTGTTGGAATAACCATTCTGTGCGGTCTATCGCATGCCTGGTGAAGTCTTTTGTTATTTCATTCTTTATTATTATGTTAGAATATCTTATCTGTGCGTTTACGCATGACCTGGTTCCATTATTTATTATTCTGTTGGAATAAACTGTCTGTGCGGTCTATCGCATGCATGGTGAATTCTTCTGTTATTCCATTCTTTATTATTCTGTTGGAATAACCTGTCTATGACGATTACCACATACATGGTGAATGACCCTTCGTATTCATTTCTTATTAAATTGTGGAAATGATCTGTCTACGTGGATTATCGCATGGCGGGCAAAAATCCATTTGCAGTTTCATATATTCTGTTATACTCAGTTGGTTAAAGCTTTGACTTCTATACTCCATGAAATTAGTGGAATATCCTTGATATTTGCGCTTCATCCAGTATCTTTTTATGAAAATATTTTTCTGAACATTCTTGAATTTTACTCCACAAAGCAGTATCATGTTGACAATTTAGACGTTATTGATTCCTGATAAATTAATTCTTGAACTTGTTTTATTGAATTCTTATATCATTCTCATCATTCTCATGTTTATATTATGTTGAAAGTCATCTTTGGCCTGTAGTGCATAGATGGACTTGGTATGATTATGACCAAGGATTATTCGGTATAATCATGATCGTAATGTTACAAATGATGTAGTAAAAGTCCTCATTGGCCCGTAGTGCATTGATGGACAGTTGTTGGCATGATCATGACCATTGATGAATACACAAATATCCTTGGACCGTAGTGCATGGATAATTTGTGGTTGTGATACTAATGAATATCCTTGGCCATAGTGCAGGGATGATGTGATTTATTTATTAAGCTGAGTATCAGCAATAAAAGTGATGAAAAACCTTTTAAATCATAGAAGATAGTAGATTTTATTCTCTACTTGACTCTTTTAATGGATTATTTATTCCGCTGCAGTTAAACTTGATGTTTGTTATATTGTATCAGTTTAACACTGTTGAAGGCTTACGATAATTTATTCTGCATTATCTTAGTCATAATATTTCTTACTTTGGGCTAGTTGAGCTCACCTTTCTTTCTTTCACCGTTTCTTCTTGAAATGAGAACGTGGCCGGGACTAGTCGGGGAATGGAGTAACCGTCCAGATGATAGCATTAGTAGTCCTCACTATTCTGTTAAATAGTGTGACAATAAATGTAATGAGGACTCCATTGAGTGTGGATATTGTCTAGATGACAATATTCTTATTAAAACTCTTAGATTATGTTATGTCGTATTTTATACGACTGTTGTATAATTAAGTTGTATTTGTATTCTGTACCATGTATTTGGCAACTCAGAATATGTGATGTATACCTATTTTGGGGGCGTCACATATCACCCCACTGCCAACAAATTCATCACTTACATTACACTCGGTTTCTTCTTTATCATATCCTTCTCAATATAGAACTGTTATGGGAAACCTTTAATATTTGCTTATTATAAGGCCTGCCATTACATTGGATGTTAACAAGTTATCCTAGTACATGCATTGTCCAACAGCTGAGCATTGGTCTTACGTAAAATGGGTTTTACGATATCTGGTTGGCACCATCAATGATGGTTTACAGATTTATCATGATTCATCTCTCAGTTTGCATGCCTTTTCTAATGCTGATTGGGCAATGAACAAAAACACTTTTTCTTCTACTTGTGCAGATGTTGTTTATCTTGAAAAAAATCTCGTGTCTTAGAGTTCTAATTAAAAAGCAAAGGGTTGTTGCTAGATCTTCTACTGAAGCTGAGCATCATTCAGTTGCTAATACTGCTGTTGAAATTAAATTGGTTTGTTATCTCCTTTCTGATCTTGGCATTACACTTCTTTGTTGTCCATTTATATATTGTGATAACATTATTGGGGCACAACAATTATGCTAAAATCCAGTTTTTCATTCAAGAATGAAGCATATTGCCATTGTTTTTCATTGTATTCGAGATCAAGTTCAAAATGGTGCTCTATACGTGTTGCTCGTGCCTCCTCTCAAAATCAAATAGCAGATGCACTCACAAAGTCTCTTTCACGACAATGATTTCTACAACTCAAATTCAAGATTAGACTTCTCTCTAGACCTCCATCTCGAGGGGGCATAACAGAGGATTCCATCAACTCCTTCATTTTAGAAACTACTTTCAGACTTGTTGACTTATTCTGCTTTATCTTGTATAGGTATATTGGTTGTACAAAAAAAAGGAATTAGTTTGAACTACTTAGATTTATAGGATCAGTAACAAACTTCTTGTTACTCTTATTGTGTATATTTATTACTGTGATCAATAATAAAGTGGTGTGGTTTTCCTACTCATTCAAACCCTTTTCATAGATTGTGTCATGCTTTATGAGGATTCGTAGCAATTACCCTATATATATATATATATATATATATATTATGGTGACTCTTACAACCCCCCACGCACATCCTAAGGCAAACATGGAAGGTGTACCAATATATGTTAGGCTGAGAAGAAAGTGTCTTGATATATCACAAAACTCAATTGATTCCAAATATAAGAGTAAAACGATAGTTTTGATCTCGAAAAACTATTAAAATAATTTTTGAACGTATACAAGCGAGTGTATGATTTCTCAAGAGGACAAGCTATCTACTTAATTTTTAGTCAATGTTGAAGTTTGTTATAGCTTTGACTTGGTCATTTGGTTCTGTTAATAAGTCCCTGTTATTTGGGAGTAGGTTTAGGAGTTTGACTCTTTCTTTGCTTGTATTTCTCACATCGCTTAAGATTTGAACGTGAGCGCTTTTTCCTTCCCAGTTGTAAGGCTATATATGTAGCTACTTTCATTCAATAAACACCAAGGTTGTTGCTTCAAACACTCTCACTTATATTTAACATTTGGTATCAGAGCCACAACAATGAATTTTTCCTAACTTGCAAAGAAGAATAACAATGGCATCGATTTAAAATTATAAGTGCGGTAAAGAATTCCTCGTCTTGACGGGCATTATGACCACTGGTCCATGCTTATGGAAAACTTCTTGCGTTCCAAAGAATATTGGAGCGTGGTGGAGAATGGTCTTCTTGAAGAAGCCACGAAGCGATCTAAATCACCAGTATGCATCAAGACACTTAAAGATCAAAAACTGAAGGACCTAAAGGCCAAGAATTACCTCTTCTAAGCCATTTATCGTTCGATTTTGGAGACCATCTTGAAGAAAGACACCTCAAAAGATATTTGGGACTCTTTAAAGAAGAAATATCAAGGGACAGATCGTATCAAACGAGCACAACTCCAAGCACTGAGAAAGGAGTTCGAGATTCTCCACATGAAGGAAGGAGAAGGTGTGAATGAGTATTTTGCTCGAACTCTCACCGTAGTTAATAAAATGCGGATTCATGGAGAAAAAATGGAAGATGTTGCTGTGATTGAAAAGATACTACGATCTATGACTTCCAAATTTGACTATGTTGTTTGCTCCATTGAGGAGTCTAATGACTTAGTCATCATGACAACTGATGAGCTCCAACGCAGTCTTTTGGTTCATGAACAAAGGATGAACAGTCATATTATAGAGGAGTATGCTTTGCAGGTGGAGTACACTGATGACATAGGAAGAAGAGGTCGTGGACGTGGTGCATATCAAGGCGGCAGGCAAGGGGCAGTGGCGGGCATCGCCTTTTAATAAATCCATTGTTGAATGTTATCATTGCCATGATCTAGGACATTTTCAGTATGAGTGTCCAAAAAAAGACAAGGAGTCAAGGGCACACTTGGCAGAAACAAGTGAAGACATGCTTCTTATGGCATATATTGACGTCCAGAAAGTTCCCAATGAAGAAGCTTGGTTTCTGGATTCAGGATGTAGTAATCACATGTGTGGAAAGAAGGAATTTTTTAATACTCTGAATGAAGACTTTTGAGATTCGGTAATGCTTGGGAACAATACTTATCTTAATGTCATGGGTAGAGGAAGTATTCGAATGCAAATCGGAGACGTTACACATATTATTACTGAGGAATATTATGTTCCCCAGTTGAAGAACAACCTATTGATCATTGGACAATTGCAAGAAAAGGGCCTAGCTATTCTTATTCAAAACAACATGTGCAAGATCTATCATCTAGAAAGAGGCCTCATTATGCAAACTAATATGTCTCAGAATCGTATGTTCATCTTTCTCTCAAAAATTCAATCTTCACAGTGTTTTCACTCTATCACCGACAACTTGGTTTATCTTTGGCATTGTCGGTATTGTCATATCAGTTTTGGAGGACTCAAGACAATCTATGGGAAGCAGATGGTAACGAGTCTACCTCAGCTTAAAGATCCTGAAGTGGTTGCGAAGATTGCGTTATGGGAAAACACTCAAGAAATCCTTTTCCAAAGCAAAACAAATGGCGAGCTACAGAGTTCCTTCCACTTATTCATGCTGACATTTGTGGACCGATTTCTCCTACCTCCAATGGCAACAAGAAGTACATCCTGACTTTCATTGATGACTTTAGTCGTAAAGTTTGGGTGTATTTTTTGGTGGAGAAATCTGAGGCCTTTGTTACATTTAAGCTATTCAAAAGTCTAGTTGAAAAAGAGAAGAATGCTTGCATTAGAGGTCTAAGAACAGATCGCGGAGGAGATTTTTTATCAAATGAGTTTTTCACCTTCTGTTCCTCTAATGGCATACAAAGACAACTCACCAGTGCTTACACTCCCCAACAAAACTACGTGGCGAGAATCTAAGAACTGCATAATCATGACCATGGTATCAGATGCTCCGGGAAGACAAGTTCCTAGGACTTTTGGCCGTAAGTCGCTCGGTGGATCGCTTCATATACTCAATCGAAGTCCAACTATTGTTGTACGCAACATAACTCCCGAGGAGGCTTGGAGTGGGTCGAGACCATCAGTTTCCCATTTTCGCATCATTGGCTGTATTTGTTATGCCCATGTACTTGATCATCGACACACTAAGTTGGAAGAAAAAAGTTTGCGGTGCGTAATGCTAGGAGTTAGCGAAGAATCAAAGGCCTATCGTCTTTATGACCCTGTTTCAAAAAAAAATCATTGTTAGCATTGATGTAATTTTTAGGGAGGGCGATGGATGGAATTAGGCTGAGAATCAAGACGGTCTTGTAACTGAACTGCACTGGAATGATATGGAAAATGATAGTAAGATTATAAGACCCCAAATTATTAATAAATGAAATTTATTTTTCTCTATTTATTATTTTAAAATAGTAAGGGTTGATTTGATTAATGTGGATAGTTATGGGTAAAATACGCAAATATTTCGAATAAGCAAGTGGTTATAAAATATTCATTATTGTCGGGGAATATTCGTTTGGTCGTGGAATATTCGTACTATCGGGGAATATTCATACGACGGCGCAGTCTTTCGTGGGCCCCATAACGGAAAACGATTGGATGAAGAAAATGACAAATATAAGTTGTTTATAAATAATGGCGTAGTTATTACTGATTAATCATTTGGAATACCCTAAGTGGTTAAAACACACTAATACGCGTTGTTGAACAATGAAGACACTGCAGATGTATTGCACCAATTATTGATTCTTACGTAAGAATGCACTACTCAATAATTGTTACGATAATTACCGCTCAAGATTTTATTTTATTGATTCAATAATTCTTTGCATTGATATTTTATATTCTTTATTATTTCAATAAATTGTCATTACACAAGTATTTTCCATTATCGGAGCAATAATTCATATTATCTGAATAATATTATTGGATAACATTATTGGCAATGTCTAGAAAGTTACGCTCTAAAGAGAGATTGGTCACCTAATTGCGCCGCCGTAAATGAGAGATCCTTATTGAAAGCCCCTCTTTCACTGAACTAATGGTTTCAAGATCTTTGTGGCGCTTGAAATAGGTTCATTCCATCCAACCCATTCGAAGTCGCCAAATACATGAATACGAAACAACTACAACTTTATTAATACAACATATAAATCGTGAGTTTAAATATAGATATTGCCATCTGATAATATCCACACGCAAATAAATCCCCATCATAATTATTGATACATTATTTTACAAAAATGGTGAGGACTACTAAACAACTCTCTCTAGAACCTTCATTCCATACCCCACTAAGACTTCGCTACATTCTCGCCTCCCTCTGAGAAGAAAAATAGAACAAAAAGGAAAAGGAAAAGGGTGAGCTCAACTAGCCCAATAAAGAATATTATGACTAAGATAATATACAACAAATTATTGTTAGTCTTCAACAGGAAAAATCTAATAGAATACAATAGACAAACCCGCTTTTAAATCAACAACTGCAAATGAAAACAACAATTCATTAGAAGAGTTAAGTAGAGAATGCAAACTACTATCTTCTATATATGAATTTAAAAATTCATCGTCGATATTTTATCCTCGTAACATCAATCAATATATATCCGAATCAAATATTCATTTTTTCACTACAGCCCAAAGATATTCATCAGTTGGTCATGTTCATCTAAACACTGTTCATCTTTGCACTACGGCCAAAGATATTAATCGATCGATCATGTTCATCTCAACACTGCTCATCTTTTACTACGGGCCAAAGATATTAATCGATCGGTCATGTTCATTCAACACTGCTCATCTTAAATGCACTACGGGCCAAAGATATTCATCAAGAAATCATTCATCTTTTGCACTACTGGCCAAAGATATTCAGTAATATCATCATTTAGGACTGAGGATGATGAAAAATATTTTTAAAGAAACGAATCCAGTGAAGCAAAAGACAAGGATTAAGGATTAAGGATTCGTAATTCGGTTTATTCACGTCCAAAAATACCTCAATAATAATCATAGTGGAGTAAAATTCAAGAATGATCAAAACATGGATACAATCAAAGCTAGTATCCATAATAGATATTTTGGTCAAAAATGAAAATTTAACTTTTCTCTGCGAATAGTCTTAGTATTCGTGAATAAGTCAGATATCGTGAATAATCTTGTGATACGTGAATAAGTAACCGACACCAAAAGTTCCAAATTTGATAAAAACTTCAGATCAATATTTCGGCATAATAATATTGAAGAAAATAATATCATTCATGAAGAAAATAATATCCCTTACCTCGAAAAGACATTCTTACTAAATGAAACAGGATATAAAGCATGATTAGAACTTGCACTGCACAAAGAACACTCAAAGTATTAAAATACTCACAAGAATACGCTCAATATATAGAGAAAGAAATATAGAGAAAACTTCAGTTTCTGGTGTAATTTTCAATTCTAACCTAAGCACCCTATTTATAGGAAAATGCTTAGAACAATAAAGCAGAAAATTTAATAAAATAATAATATATATTATAAATTCTCTACGCACACTTTTGATTCCAGAATTCAGCAATTTCACACATGCAAAATGAGGCCCACACATTGAAAAAACGTTTTTGTTAATATAAATATTTAAAACTTCCAAAAATCAATTATTTTGGAACTCCGAAACTTCAATAATTCATAATAAATAGCCCTTTTGTCAGAAAATTCGAATCTCGTGACTTTTTATAGGAAATTCAATTATCTACAACTTTGCAGAATAAAGTTTTTCCAAATTCCAAACAAAAATTGGCCACCAAATCCATAAACAAAGCGATTTTACATTTATAATCAAATTTCAGTCAAGAAATGGGGTCCACCGACATGTTTAACATGTTTTAAATATTTATTGCAATAAAAATACTCTTTCTCTTCGTATACTCATATATTCCACATTCATTGTAAAAATATCACCATTATTATATTATTAAAATATAATAATATATTTAAATGAATTATTTTATTAGAAAAAAAATAAAATTTCAATTTTCAACAATTGTCTCATTAAAAATTTTCTCCATATGTATCCACATAAAATCAATATTTTCCTCATCATATAAATCAATAATTAATTATTCACAAATAATATTACGTAATCACAATATTGACAATCGTGCGCTTTACAGAAAGAGGGGCCTTCCTAAAAGATTTCTTCTTCTTGTGCGCAATTAAATAACCTCTCCTTAGATGTAACTTTCTAGACATTGCCAATAATGTTATCTAATAATATTATTCGTAATATAAATTATTGTCTCGATAATGGAAAATACTTGTGTAGTGACAATTATAAAACAACAAGAATATAAAATATCAATGCAAAGAATTATTGAATCAATAAAATAAAATATCGAATAAGAATTACGTAATAATTATTGAGTAGTGCCTTTTTACGTAAGAATCAATAATTGGTACAATACTGCGCGCCATCTTCTTGCTCAACAACGCGTATTAATGTGTTTTAACCACCGGTATTCCAACAAAGATTAATTGGTAATAACTACGCCATTTATAAACAACTTATATTTGTCATTTTCTTCATTCAATCGTTTTCTGTTATGGGGCCCACTCAAGGCTGCGCCATCGTATGAATATTCCCCGACAGCAAGAATATTCCACAACCAAACGAATATTTCCCGTCAACAATGAATATTTTATAACCACTTGCTTATTTAAAATATTTGCACATTTTACCCATAACTATCCATATTAATCAAATCAACCCTTACTATTTCAAAATAATAAATAGAGGAAATTCTATTTTATTTTAAAAAAATTCGGGGTCTTACAAGTACTGTGATTCTGTAATATTATTTGTGAATAATTAATTATTGATTTATATGATGAGGAAAATATTGATTTTATGTGGATATAGATGGAGAAAATTTTTAATGTGACAATTGTTGAAAATTAATATTTTATCTTTTTCTGATAAAATAATTCATTTAAATATATTATTTTAATAATATATTAACGGTGATATTTTTATAATGAATGTGGGATATATGAGGAGGAAGAGTATTTTTGTGGCATTAAATGTTTAACACATATTTTGTGTGTTGGTGGACACAATTATTGACCGAAATTTGATTATAGCCTGTAAAATCGCCCGTTTGTGAATTTCGATCAATTTCTGTTTGGAATTTGGAAAAACTTTCTTCTGCAAAGTTGTAAAGAATTGAATTTCCTATAAAAAGACGCGAGATTCAAATTTTCTGATAAAAGGGCTATTTATTATGAATTATTGAAGTTCCGAAGCTCCGAAATAATTGATTTTTGGAAGTTTAAAATATTTAAAATAGGAAAAACATTTTTTTTTGTTTTGTGGGCAGCCCTAGCATGTGCAAGATAAGCTGAAATTAGTTGTCAAAATGTGTGTAGAGAATTTGTAATATATATAATATTATTATATTAAATTTTCTACTTTGGTGTTCTAAGCATTTTCCTATAAATAGGGTGCTTAGGTTAGAATTAAAAATCACACCAGAAACTGAAGTTTTCTCTCTCTATATTATCGAGCGTATTCTTGTGAGTATTTTGAGTATTGCTATATGGTGCAAGTTCAAGTCATAGCATATATCCTGTTTTCAACTAAGATCACTTGCTTTTCGAGGTAGTGGATGTTATTTTCTTCTCAAATGATATTATTTCTTCAATATCATTATGCCGAAATATTGGTTGGAAATTTTATCAAATTTGGAACTTTTTCATGCTCGGGGTTACTATTCACGAGTTACTATTCACGAAGTTACTATTCATGAGCTCTTATTCACGAAGTACTATTCACGAAGCGTGAAGATGTTTTTTGTGAAATTTCCATCTTTTGGTGTTGAGTTACTTATTCACGATACTCGACACTATTCACGATACAAAGACTATTCACGAATACGACACTTATTCAATTAAAAATGAAATTTCTTCTTTTTGTCCAAAATATCTACTATGGATACTAGCTTTGATTGTATCCATGTTTTGATCATTCTTGAATTTTACTCCAATCTGGTTATTTATGAACTATTTTGAACTTGGATTGTTTAAAGTACGAATCCTTAATATTTGTTCTTTTGTTTCACTGGATTCGTTTCCTTTAAAATATTTTTCATCATCCTTAGTCCTAAATGATGATATTACTGAATATCTTTGGCCTGTAGTGCAAAGATGAATGATTTCTTGATGAATATCTTTGGCCGTAGTGCAAAGATGAAATGATGTTGAGATGAATATGACCGATCGATTAATATCTTTGGCCCGTAGTAGTGCAAAGATGAACAGTGTTTAGATGAACATGACTAATCGATGAATATCTTTGGCTCAGTAGTGCAAAGATGAATATTTGATTCGGATATATATATTGATTGATGTTACAGGATAAAATATCGACGATGAACTTTTAAATTCATATATAGAAGATAGTAGTTTGCATTCTCTACTTAACATTTCTAATGAATTGTTGTTTTCGCTGCAGTTGTTGATTTAAAACTGGTTGTCTATTGTATTCTATTAGATTTTTCCTTGTTGAAGACTAACGATAATTTGCTATATGTTATCTTAGTCATAATGCTCTTTCTCCGGGCTAGCTAGTGAGCTCACCCTTTTCTTGTTGTTCCATTTTTCTTTTCGAGGAGGCTAGAATGTAGTGAGTACTAGTGAGGTATGGAATGAATGAAGGTTCTGTAGAGAGAGTTGTTTAGTAGTCCTCACCATTTTGTAAAATAATGTATCAATAATTATGATGGGGATTTATTTATGTGTGGATATTGTCTAGATGACAATATTTGTATTTAAACTCACAGCTTTATATGTTGTAATAATAAAGTTGTAGTTATTTCGTACTATCATGTATTTGGTGACTCGTAATGGGTTGGATGGAATGGACCTATTTTGGGGGCATCACAGTTACTGTATCGAGCTTAGGATATAATCTCCAAGCGAGATCTGGGAATAGTAATGAGGAGGGAGAGACGAGTAAATCCTTCACTACTAAGGTGTCCTACCTAAGCTTATTTGTTAGTTGGTTAAGTATATAGGGATATTATGTGATATATTGATTTCCTTAATTAACCCTTGTTTTATGACGATATTTGAGAATGTCGAATGAGAATATTAATAGTGGAGTAAATGAGACCGTGGAGATGCTGTCTTTACCAACGAGGAGAACGTATAACAGTGACAATGTACCTCCCAAACAACACCACCGAAAGCGTATGATGAACGAGGGATGTTTAGAAGCTTTTTGCGATTCATGCAAAATCGCATTTAGGGAGACTCGTGTTCAAAATACATGAGAAATGATAGCAATTCACGGGTGGTCAAACCAACAGTTCAAAGAGTTGGGACCACCGAATGCAGGGAAGCGGATCCGATTAAAGCGAGACGTGGGTCAAACAAATTACCAAGATATTCGATGTCTTGGGATGTACGGAGGAACAGAAAGTTCCATTCGCTACTTTTATGTTCCGTAACGAGGCGATTCTTGGTGGGAATCATGAAGCGTACTCCATCCAAATTTGCCTCAAGATGTCATGGGAGACATTTCAGAAAAGTTCAATGACAAGTACTTCCCTAAAAGTATTCTTCATATGAAGGAAGTGGAGTTTATTAGACTGGAGCAAAATAACATGACGGTGTCCCAGTACGAGGCAAAGTTCGCGGTGTTATCCAGGTTTGCACCTCATTTGGTGGAGAATGAGGAACGTATGACGCGGATGTTTCTGAGAGGTTTGAAACCCGGCATACGCCAGTATCTCATTTCTCATAAATTTTCTCTATTCGGATGTTGTCAATGAGGCTCATTGTTAGAAGCGAGATAACGAGTACGCTTCCGAAAGTGACCATAACCGTGATCATACCGTTAGAGTTTATGCCTAGAGGCCAATTATTTGATATAATTGCTTAACGCTTTGATATTATATTTGATTGAATAAATATATGATTTTATTATGGTTTTATTTATCACGTAATATAATTGTTAACATAATAAAATTCCTTAGAATAGTGATACAAATTATATAGTTTCAAGTATGTGACTTGAACATGAGATTATATATTACCATTAGTATCGTGTTCTTAAATGTCCTAATCGAGTATCATTGTTGATGGGACAACAATGATGCATTGAGACTAATATGTGGATCGATTGATGACCAAATCTCATTGGTCATAAATATATTAGATATTAAGTCAATGCATAGATACATGTTAGAGAATCGATGTCTTTGGGCGATGATCCACCATGAGAATTCTATATGGAGCATTATGCGAAGTGTCATTAGCAATTCTCATAGTGATAATGATGTAATGGTCCTCCCGACCGAAATCGCTATATTACTACACGAGAATTTATGTACTTTGATATCATCAAATGTCACCTTTAATAGGGTGGACTATAAAGGTGATTATTGGGTTCATCATTAATCGTGTGAGAAATATGAGTGATCTAGATGGAATTTAACCATCCTATATATTATGGGTGATATCCATAGGCCTCTTGATTGAGTAGACTATGAAATGCATGGCCATGCTCAAATAGTGATTTGTTTCATATAGTCTACTCATTGATCAAGAAAACTAAGATTAAATTATGAAGAGTATGACACATTCCATGACTCGAGTTTAATCTAGGATATTAAGGTTAAAAGGATTAAATTGCATTGAAACATTGGTCACAAAAGGTTGCATCGAATCATCGATCTTATTATTACTTGGGTAGCGGTGATGCATTACTAGATGTCATTTCAACGCTTATAATTTTATAATATGATTTTAAAATTATTGCCAACGTAATAATAACCTATAAAGGTCACACACATAGAACGTTATTTAAAGGGAATTAATTTAAATTTTAAGGATTTAAATATATTAATATGATTAATAGTATTTAAATCACTTAATTTAAATTAAAAGGATATTATTGTATATATGTATATTAATTAAGTAAGACTTAATTAAGAGATATATATATATAAATTGGATTTTATAAAATTAGGTTTTGATTTTGATTAATTCCTTTTAACTACTATATATATGATATATATAGCATTCTTAGGGTAAGATATCATAATTGAAAACCCTAGCCATTTCTTAGAGAGAGAGAGAAAAACAGCTTTTAAAATCCATTCCTTTTGGTGGCTAAATACCGAAGTCCTTCTTATTGCGTAATCGTTTGACTTGCCGGTGAGAGCGCTCATGTGGATACCGTGTAGAGGCGCTAATCGGTTTGTATTAAGTTGGAGATTCGAGGTGCGATCGGTTTGATTCTCGCTTTTGTTTATATCCGTATAATCTCTAAACCTCTGAATTAATTGATTTTCGCATGGATCCTGCTTTTAGGGTTTCAAAATTGCTTTAAAATTTTAATTTCACATTGTGCGCTTATATGCCAAGCCCAACAATACCAAGATAATAAATCATCGTAATAATGATAACCAAATGAGAAAGAAGAATACTGACAAAGGCGTGTAACCACTCGGTGGTAATCGTACCATGAAAATAGAAGAAGCGAGTCGAGAGGATATTTTAAAAAGAGGAGATTCAACAATGACCATGTGAAGACGCCGGCCAGAAGAATCGGTTCCAAGGAGGAGAAAGACCACCGGTCAGATGTTATAAATGCGGAAAGAGGGATATATCATTGAACCGCCCACAACAGTTTAAGGTATGCTATAATTATGGAAAAGAAGGACATATCGCCGAGATCAGATGCGGTATCGAAACCCCATCCAAAGGAATGGTGACTCAAAAGGATGTCCCGTAAAAGTCAAAGTCAATGGTTCCTGGAAGAGCGTTTGTCGTGACCGGTCAAAATGCGAGGAACCCGAACGAAGTTAGCACGGGTTAGTCAATTATAAATTCTTGCGAAGTTTATACCTTACTAGATACCGATTCTACCCATTATTTTATCTCTCTTGCTTACGCCAACGCTTTGAACTTGACTACGGAGAAATTAGACTTTGACCTATTTATGGAGACTCAGTTAGAGAAACTTTCATTACATCCGTTGTTTAGAAATCTTGCTTGATTCAGGTTGGCACTATCACATTACCTGTTAACCTTATTTCTATAGAGATATTTGCTTTTGATGTGATTTTAAGGTTAACTACTCATCATGCCGAAATTGATTACTTTCGGAAGGTTGTTAGTTTTCATATTCCTAAACAACCTATTATTCTAATTCAAGCAATCAAACCATTGTAGTGAAACATTTTCATATCAAGCCATGAAGTCATTCGTTTATTACGGATGTCAAGTTTTCTTAGTCCATGTTATGGATTTGGATAAAGATACGTCAGATTTGAATAATATTCCTGTTGTTATTGATTTTTCCTAACATATTTCCTGAAGAATTTCTTGGCTTACTCCCAAAGCCTGATATTAAATTTTGTATCGACTTTGAACCCGGTACAAAACTCATTTCTAAAATCTCATATCGAATGGCTCCTATTGAACTTCGTGAGTTAAAAATTCAACTATAGAATTTGGTACATTGAGTCTTTATCCGGTGACTTCCTTTTGGAATGCACCAAGCCGATTCTCTGTAGGGGACACCATATTCGATGCGATAAGAAACTAATAGGTGTCATTGTAACGTGTTATCCAAGGTTGGGATATGAGTCACGATTGAGAACAACCTAAGTTTCAGAATCGAAATACGTAGCTTTCTAGGCTTAGTTGGTTATTATCGAGATTCGTTGAAGGATATTCTCGAATCGCTATTCCATTAACGCAAATTGACTCGTAGAGATACAAAATTCGAATGGAGCAAGGAATGTGGGAAGAGCTTGAAGAACTCAAGAGGAGACTCATTTCAAAGACATGTTCGACCATGCCATCCTCGAAAAAGAACGTGGTAGGTGACGTGTTGAGTAGAAGATCGTATATAGACGAAAGTACGATATTGTCAAAGACTCATTTCAGTATAATTTACAAATAATAAAGATGGAGATGAAAACTCTAGGTACCCACGTGATGATATATGAGTATAATCGACTTTAATCGATAAAGTTAAAGTCGCTCAAGCTATACAATCAAGTCGATGAATTTGAAGAAGGAGGTGCAAGAAGTTGGTATTTCAAAAGCGAGAATCGGTGAGGTGAGGAAAGCTCAAACCTTCGATTTATTAATCCATTTGAAATTCTCGATCGAATAGGAACCGTGGCCTATAGACTCGCTTTTACCGCCAAGTATGACGCTGTTCATAACGCTTTTAACGTGTCGATGTTACGTAAATATGTGGGACGACCGAACCACGCTATTGAGTTAGAATCGGACGAGATAAATTAAGACTTAACGTCACGGAGGAGGTACCGTCATGATCTTGGATAGGAAAGAACATGTCCTATGTACCGAGGTTATACCACAAGTTAAAGTTTTGTGGAGAAACCATGCTATTGAGGAAATGACCGGGAGTTGGAAATGAAATGAAAGTGAGGTATTCTCATCTTTTCAAACACTGTGCATCGTCGCCAATTTCGAGGAGATTAAATTTCATAAGGAGGGAGGTTGTAAGACCCCAAATTATTAATAAATGAAATTTATTTTCCTCTATTTATTATTTTGAAATAGTAAGGGTTCATTTGATTAATGTGGATAGTTATGGGTAAAATACACAAATATTTCGATAAAGCAAGTTGTTATAAAATATTCATTATTGTTTGGGAATATTCGTTTGGTCGTGGAATATTCAGATCGTGTTTGGGAATATTCGTATTTACGCCAGCAGTCTTTTAATGGGCCTCATAACGAAAAGATTGGATGAAAAAAACGACAAATATAAGTTGTTTATAAATAACTTGGCGTAGTTATTCTGCAATTATCTTGTTGGAATACCCGTGGTTAAAACACACTAATACGCGTTGTTGAACAAAGAAGACACTTGTAGATTGCACCAATTATTGATTCTTACGTAAGAATGCACTACTCAATAATTGTTACATAATTACTTCAATTTTTTTATTTTATTGATTCAATAATTCACGCATTGATATTTTATATTACTTTGTTGTTTCAATAAATTATCATTACACGAAGATTTTCCATTATCTGAGCAATAATTCATATTATCCTAATAATATTATTAGATAACATTATTGGCAATGTCTAGAAAGTTCGCATCTAAGGAGAGGTTTGGTCACTAATTGCTTGCCACCAAGAAAGAGAGATCCTTATTGAAAAGCCCTCTTTCCTCGAACTACCGGCCGCCAAAGATTATGATTCTGTAATATTATTTGTGATTAATTAATTATTGATTTATATGATGAGGAAAATATTGATTTTATGTGGATATAGATGGAGAAAATTTTTAATGTGACAATTGTTGAAAATTAATATTTTATCTTTTTCTGATAAAATAATTCATTTAAATATATTATTTTAATAATATATTAATGGTGATATTTTTTATAATGAATGTGGGATATATGAGGAGGAAGAGTATTTTGTGGCATTAAATGTTTAACACATATTTTGTGTGTTGGTGGACACAATTATTGACCGAAATTTAATTATAGCTTGTAAAATCGTCCGTTTGTGAATTTCGGTCAATTTCTGTTTGGAATTTGGAAAAACTTTCTTCTGCAAAGTTGGAGAGAATTGAATTTCCTATAAAAAGACGCGAGATTCAAATTTTCTGATAAAAGGGCTATTTATTATGAATTATTGAAGTTCCGAAGCTCCGAAATAATTGATTTTTGGAAGTTTAAAATATTTAAAATAGGAAAAACGTTTTTTTTGTTTTGTGGGTAGCCCTAGCATGTGCAAGATAAGCTAAAATCAGTTGTCAAAATGTGTGTAGAGAATTTGTAATATATATAATATTATTATATTAAATTTTCTACTTTGGTGTTCTAAGCATTTTCCTATAAATAGGGTGTTTAGGTTAGAATTGAAAATCACACCAGAAACTGAAGTTTTCTCTCTCTATATTATCGAGCGTATTCTTGTGAGTATTTTGAGTATTGCTATACGGTGCAAGTTCAAGTCATAACCTATATCTGGTGTTTCAACTAGAAGTACTGTCTTTCGAGGTAAGGGATGTTATTTTCTTCTCAAATGATATTATTTCTTCAATATCATTATGTCGAAATATTGGTTGGAAATTTTTATCAAATTTGGAACTTTTTCATGTCGGGGTTACTATTCACGAGTTACTATTCATGAGTTACTATTCACGAATACTATTCTCGAAGCGTGAAGATGTTTTTTGTGAAATTTTTATCTTTTGGTGTCGGAGTTACTATTCACGATACTCAAGACTATTCATTTAAAACCTAGACTATTCAATTTAAAATGAAATTTCTTCTTTTTGTCCAAAATATCTACTATGGATACTAGCTTTGATTGTATCCATGTTTTGATCATTCTTGAATTTTACTCCAATCTGGTTATTTATGAACTATTTTGAACTTGGATTGTTTAAAGTACGAATCCTTAATATTTGTTCTTTTGTTTCACTGGATTCGTTTCCTTTAAAATATTTGTCATCATCCTTAGTCCTAAATGATGATATTACTGAATATCTTTGGCCTGTAGTGCAAAGATGAATGATTTCTTGATGAATATCTTTGGCCCGTAGTGCAAAGATTTAAGCAGTGTTGAGATGAATACGACCGATCGATTAATATCTTTGGCCAGTAGTGCAAAGATGAACAGTGTTTAGATGAACATGACTAATGATGAATATCTTTGGCTCAGAAGGTGCAAAGATGAATATTTGATTCCAAATATATATTGATTGATGTTACAGGATAAAATATCGACGATGAACTTTTAAATTCATATATAGAAGATAGTAGTTTGCAATCTCTACTTAACTCTTCTAATGAATTATTGTTTTCGCTGCAGTTGTTGATTTAAAACTGGTTGTCTATTGTATTCTATTAGATTTTTCCCTGTTGAAGACTAACGATAATTTGCTCTATGTTATCTTAGTCATAATGTTCTTTACTGGGCTAGTTGAGCTCACCATTTTCCTTGTTGTTCCATTTTTCTTCTCAGGAGCCGAGAATGTAGCGAGTACTAATCGGGTATGGAATGAAGGTTCTAGAGAGAGTTGTTTAGTAGTTCTCACCATTTTTGTAAAATAATGTATCAATAATTATGATGGGGATTTATTTGCGTGTGGATATTGTCTAGATGGCAATATCTGTATTTAAACTCACAGTTTATATGTTGTAATAATAAAGTTGTAGTTATTTACGTACCATGTATTTGGCGACTCGTAATGGGTTGGATGGAATGGACTTATTTTGGGGCTTCACAATTTGGTATCGAGCTTAGGGATATGATCTCTGGCGAGATCGGGGAATAGAACTAGGAGGGAGAGACGAGTAAATCCTTCGCTAGTGTGTCCTACCTAAGCTTATTTGTTAGTTGGTTAAGATATAGGGATATTATGTGATATATTGATTTCCTTAATTAACCCTTGTTTTATGACGAGATTTGAGAATGTCGAATTGAGAATATTAACAATGGAGTAAATGAGACCGTGAGATGCCTGCTGTCTTTACCAACGAGGAGAAACGCATAACAAAGCGTGTAATGTACTTCCCTGTGAACAACACCACCGAAAGCGGATGATGAACGAGGATGTTTAGAAGCATTTTGCGCTTCATGCAAAATCGATTTGAGGAGACTCGTGTTCAAAATACGAGGAGAAATGATAGCAATTCACGGTGGTCACAATGCCGCTTCAAAGAGTTGGGACCACCGAGTGCAGGAAAGCCGGATCCGATTAAAGGCGAGACGTGGTCAAACAAATTACCAAGATATTCGATGTCTTGGGATGTACGGAGGAACAGAAAGTTCCATTCGCTACTTTTATGTTCCGTAACGAGGCAGATTACTGGTGGGAATTTGTGAAGCGTACCCATCCAGCTGCACTCAGCATGTCATGGGAGACATTTCAGAAAAGTTCAATGACAAGTACTTCCCTGAAAGTATTCTTCATATGAAGGAAGTGGAGTTTATTAGACTGGAGCAGAATAACATGACGCGGTGTCCCAAAGACGAGGTGAAGTTCGCAGTGTTATCCGTGTTTGCACCTCATTTGGTGGAGAATGAGGAACGATGACGCGGATGTTTCGAGAGGTTTGAAACCCGTATACGCCAAGATCTCATTTCTCATAAATTTTCTCTATTCGGATGTTGTCAACAAGGCTCATTTGTTAGAGTGAGATAACGAGATACGCTCAACCGAGGACCATAACCAGGATCATACTCAAGATAGCAATCATCGAAATAACGATAACCAAATGGAGAAAGAAGAATACTTGACAAAGCGGTAACCACTCCGTGGTAATCGTAGCCATGAAAATAGAAGAAGCGAGTGGGAGGATATTTTAAAAGAGAGATTCAACAACGACCATGTGATGACGCTGGCCAGAAGAATCGGTTCCAAGGAGGAGAAAGACCACCGGTCAGACATGTTAAAATCACGGGAAGAGGGATATATCATTGAAAACCGCCCACAATTTTAAGGTATGCTATAATTATAGAATAGAAGGACATATCGCCGAGATTATACGGTATCGAAACCAGATCCGGAGGAATGGTGACTCAAAAGGATGTCCCGTAAAAGTTAAAGTCAACGATTCACTCGGAAGAGCGTTTGTCGTGACCGGTCAAAATGCGAGGAACCCGACGCGGTTAGCACGCGGGTTAGTCAATTATAAATTCTTGCGAAGTTTATACCTTACTAGATATCTGGGGTTCTACCCATTCTTTTATCTCTCTTGCTTACCTCAACGTTTGAACTTGACTACGGAGAAATTAGACTTTGACCTATTTATGGAAACTCCGTTAGAGAAAACTTTCATTACATCCGTTGTTTAGAAATCTTGCTTGATTCAGGTTGGCACTATCACATTACCTGTTAACCTTATTTCTATAGAGATATTTGCTTTTGATGTGATTTTAAGGTTAACTACTCATCATGCCGAAATTGATTACTTTCGTAAGGTTGTTAGTTTTCATATTCTTAAGCAATCTATTATTCTAATTCAAGCAATCAAAGCATTGTAGTCAAACATTTTCATATCAAGCCATGAAGTCATTCGTTTATTACGGATGTCAAGTTTTCTTAGTCCATGTTATGGATTTGAATAAAGACACGTCAGATTTGAATAATATTCCTGTTGTTATTGATTTTTCCCGACGTATTTCAAGAAGAATTTCTTGGCTTACTCCCAAAGCTTCGATATTAAATTTTGTATCGACTTTGAACCCTAAGACAAAACTCATTTCTAAAATCTCATATCGAATGGCTCTATTGAACTCCGTGGAGTTAAAAATTCAACTATAGAATTTGGTACACGAGTCTTTATCCGGTGACTTCCTTTGTGGAATGCACCGAAGCCAGACTCTCCGTAGGGGACACCATATTCGTGCGATAGTAAACTGATAGGTGTCATTGTAACGTGCTATCCAAGGTTGGGATATGAGTCACAGTTGAGAACAACTTAAGTCGGTAATCAAAATACGTAGCTTTCTAGGCTTAGTTGGTTATTATCGGAGATTCGTTGAAGGATATTTGTAACGCCCCCAAAATAGGTCCATTCCATCCAACCCATTCTGAGTCGCCAAATACATAGTACAAAAATAACTACAACTTTATTACAACAATTGTCGTGCAAAATAAAACAACACATATGCTGTGAGTTTGAATACAAATATATATCAACTGTGACTCATGTCCCAACCGTGGACAGCACCTCATAATGACACCTTACATAAAGGTATAGTCGAAAACTGTTTTAGAAATTAAAATCTTTGAAAAGTGGTCAAGGAAACCTTCGTACATGGGAGGCCATGCGTCTAGGTTATTATATATATCATATGGCCACGTAATTATCCTTGGTTGACCCAATAGACCCCAAAGAAAAACGAGAAGATTACTATCATATTCTTCCCAATGGCGAGTCTTCTTCTTGACATATCATTATCTCCACTTGTCTCTAATTGAGAGTTATATTTCAAATAGACTCCAAGATCATATAGATAGTCTTTGGTAGATATACTCAAAGAGTGGATAAAGCTGACCCTGCCTTATGATGACACGAGGTTGTATGTCATTAGACATCTTGTATGATAGTGACAAAACACCTTTCAAGTTAAATTCACCTCACCTCAACATCTATAGACCACCGCTCTATTCCTCATTATCCCCCGCTCGACCCAAATTACACTTTTTTATTACACGAAAGGAATTTGTGAAGTAAAAGGGTGAGCACAACTAGCTCAAGAAAAAGAATATCATGACTAAAGATAAATAAATTATCAATAGCCTTCAACAAAGAATAAATCGTAGATTTAGAAATATACGGTAGATGATAAAACTTTTCAACCATAGTTGCGGTGAATCGAACAATCCATTAGAAGAGTCAAATAGACTATAAAGTCTATTATCTTCTCCATGTTAAAAGTCCACCAACATGTTTTATCCTGTGACATCAATCAACAATTCCCATCCACAATCACATGTATAACTCGTAATCGTAATTGTAGTTCTAAATTCCTTTTCTCATCCAGACAAAGATAATTTTCATCACCTGAAACATCAAAAATTATGGTTATACCAAATCACAGTTAATGTTCATAATCCTACTAATAAATTCATCTTTGCACTACGGCCAAAGATATTCATCAACAAGTCATCTTTGCACTATAGGCCAAAGATATTCATCAACAAGTCATCTTTGCACTACAGGCCAAAGATATTCATCAACGGATCATCTTTGCACTACAGGCCAAAGATATTCATCAACGGGTCATCTTTACACTACAGGCCAAAGATATTCATCAACGAGTCATCTTTACACTACGGACCAAAGATATTCATCAATAATTGATCTTTGCACTACTGGCCAAAGAGAACCTATAATCACGATCATACCAATAATCTATCCATCTTTACACTCAAGTCAAAGAGAAATATCATCATTAGGATTATAAGAATGTTAAATATGATAATAAAAATAATATGATCAACATATAGATTTAATCTTAAGAGTAAGATTCATAAATCAATGATCTCATAACACCTTAATCAAAATGTTATAAATCACTTAATAATCTCATAATCTAATATTATTAATACTACCACAATATTTTAATTATTTCTTAAACTTATAAACAATTTATTTTAATTGTTTACACTTTACTAATAAATGCATTTGATCATCTTAAAATGTCAAACTCATAAGATCTCATCACCAATAACCAAAACCCTCATCAAAGATCTGCATATACCTCATATATGATTCTCAAGCCATAAAATCATATTTTCTAATTTTTTTACTTCACATAACATATTTAATTCATTTACTCATAACTAGAAAATTTTCATGAAAAATACCAAATCAGTTTTAAAAATATTTCTTTTCTGGGATTTAGAAGAATATAGTCCCATATTGAATATATATTTTTCTCAGAATTTTTAAAATTCATTTACTATTTTTCACATGGCCAAAACCACCGAATATTCAGACATTTATCATAAATTGTACTTTTATTCAAAAATTCTGAAATTTATATGGTATACTGATATTATATAGATGTACTCCCAATAAAAATTTCATCAATTTTGGAGTTAATCAGAAGGAGTTATAAGCGGTTACTTTTAAAATAGTCTTTTCTCATAAAATAAATAACTCCTAATCTATACATCCAAAAATCGCCATTTTTTGACACAATCAACAAAACTCATCAAAATATCATTTCAAATTTTTTCAGAATTTTTGAAGGTCCGAAAAAAAATACAAAACTGAAAAACATAATCACCCTTAAAAATCCCTTATTATCCCTTACCTCAAAAGAGCAATAGTTCTAACTGGAATAACGCTGAATGAACTTGCACCGTATAGCAACACTCAAGATATCAAACTACTCACAAGAATACACTCGACAATATAGAGAGAGAAAACTTCAGTTTCTGGTGTGATTTTCAATTCTAACCTAAGCTCTCTATTTATAGAAATATGCTTAGAACACCAAAGCAGAAAATTTAATAAATTAATAATATTTATTAACCAAATTCTTACGCACACCTTTGCCAACTGAAATCAGCCCCTATCACATGTTAAATGTGGCCCAAAAATGTAAAAAACATTTTTCTTATTAAAAATAATTAAAACTTCAAAAATTAACTATTTCGGAGCTTCAGAACTTCAATAATTCATAATAAATAGCCCTTTTATCAGAAAATTCGAATCTCGCTTTTTTTTATAGGAAATTTAATTATCTACAACTTTACAGAAGAAAGTTTTTCCAAATTCCAAATAGAAATTGACCGAAATCCACAAACGGGCGATTTTACAAGCTATAATCAAATTTCAGTCAATAAAAATGGGGTCCACAGACATGAAAAACATGTTTTAAATATTTATTGTAACAAAATACTCTTCCTCCTCGTATACTCATATATCTCACATTCATTGTAAAAATATCACCATTATTATATTATTAAAATATAATAATATATTTAAATGAATTATTTTATCAGAAAAAGATAAAATATTAATTTTTAACAATTGTCTCATTAAAAATTTTCTCCATCTATATCCACATAAAATCAATATTTTTCTCATTATATTAATTATTCACAAATAATATTACAGAATCACAAGATCGGCAAGACTGTGTCGTTCCTCCTGAAAGCAGGAGGCTTTCCAATAAGAATTTCTCCTTACTGGCGCGCAATTAGGTGACCAAACCTCTCCTTGCAGAACTTTCTAGACATTGCCAATAATGCTATCTAATAATATTATTCAAATAATATGAATTATTGATCTGATAATGAGAAATATTATGCGATGACAATTATTGAAAGCAACAATAATATAAAATATCAACGCTACAATTATTGAATCAATAAAATAATGAATAAAGAATTACCGTAACAATTATTGAAAAGTGCCTTCTTACGTAAGAGTTAATAATTAAAAAATTGTGCAATACTTAGTATGCTCTCATGCAACAACGCCAGACATTTTTTACTTTACCCACCTAAGATTCTAACAAGTGTTATCGATAATTACTACGCCATTATTTATAAAAAAACTTTAATTTGTCTTTTTCTTCATCCGACGCTTATTCTCATTATGGGCCCCAAAATGGTTTAAGGCCAGTCGCATTTAATATTCCCAATGTAGAAAAGAATATTCCACGACCAAACGAATATTCTCCGACAACAATGAATATTTTATAACCACTTGCGTATTTTTTAAAAAAAATTTCATATATCACCCTTAACTTTAATTTTTTATCAATTTAACCATTTACCGAATTGTAATTATAAGAAAAATTGAAAACTTTTATTTCATAAAATTCGGGGTCTTACAATATTCTCGAATCGTTATTCCATTAACGCAGCTGACTCGTAAAGATACAAAATTCGAATGGAGCAAGGAATGTGGGAAGAGCTTCAAGAACTCAAGAGAGACTCATTTCAAAGACATGTTACGACCATGCCATCCCGGAAAAGCGACGTGGTAGTAGACGTGTTGAGTAGAAGATCGTATACAAGAGACGAAAGTACGATATTGTCAAAGACTCATTTCGTATAATTTATAAATAATAGAGATGGAGATGAAATCTCTAGGTACCCACGTGATGATATATGAGTATAATCGACTTTAATCGATAAAGTTAAAGCTGTTCAAGCTACACACCAGAGCTGATGAATTTAAAGAAGGAGGTACAAGAAGTTGGTATTTCAAAAGCGAGAATCAGTGAGGTGAGGAAAGCTCAAACCTTCGATTTATTAATCCATTTGAAATTCTCGATCGAATAGGAACTGCGTGGCCTATAGACTCGCTTTTACCGCCAAGTATGACGCTTTGTTCATAACGCTTTTCACGTATCGATGTTACGTAAATATGTGGACGAAT
Source organism: Panax ginseng (assembly GCA_020205605.1). Lineage (NCBI taxonomy): Eukaryota > Viridiplantae > Streptophyta > Magnoliopsida > Apiales > Araliaceae > Panax > Panax ginseng. The sequence continues at coordinate 163,387,884 of CM035129.1, forward strand.
TCAACCACGCCATTGAGTTAGAACCGGACGAGATAGCCAAGACTTAACGTCACGAGGAGAGTACTGTCAAGATCTTGGATAGGAAAAGAACATGTCCTATGTATCGAGTTATACCACAAAGTTAAAATTTTGTGGAGAAACCATGCTATTGAGGAAATGACCTGGGAGTTGGAAACGGAAATGAAAGCGAGGTATTCTTATCTTTTCGAAACACCAGGTACGTACGTCAATTTCGAGGACGAAATTTCATAAGGAGGGGAGGTTGTAAGACCCCAAATTATTAATAAATGAAATTAATTTTTCTCTATTTATTATTTTGAAATAGTAAGGGTTGATTTGAATAATGTGGATAGTTATGGGTAAAATATGCAAATATTTTAAATAAGCAAGTGGTTATAAAATATTCATTATTGTCGGGGAATATTCGTTTGGTCGTGGAATATTCGTCTCGTCGGGAATATTCAGACGACGGCCCAAGCCTTTTTTCTGGGCCCCATAACTTGAAAGCGATTGGATGAAGAAAACGACAAATATAAGTTGTTTATAAATAACGGCGTAGTTGTTACTGAATATCATCTTGTTGGAATATCCGGTGGTTAAAACACACTAATACGCCGTTGTTGAACAAGAAGACACCAGTATTGCACCAATTATTGATTCTTCCGTAAGAAGGCACTACTCAATGATTGTTACAATAATTACTTATTCAAAGATTTTATTTTATTGATTCAATAATTGCGATTGATATTTTATATTCATCGTTATTTCAATAAATTATCATTACATAGTATTTTCCATTATCTGAGCAATAATTCATATTATCCTAATAATATTATTGGATAACATTATTGGCAATGTCTAGAAAGTTCTGCTCTAAGGAGAGGTTTGGTCACCTAATCACTTGCTACCGAAAGGAGAGATCCTTATTGGAAAGCCCCCTCTTTCCTGGGAACGGCATGGGTGCCAGTACTGTGATTCTGTAATATTATTGATTTATATGATGAGGAAAATATTAATTTTATGTGGATATAGATGGAGAAAATTTTTAATGTGACAATTGTTGAAAATTAATATTTTATCTTTTTTTGATAAAATAATTCATTTAAATATATTATTTTAATAATATATTAACGGTGATATTTTTATAATGAATGTGGGATATATGAGGAGGAAGAGTATTTTTGTGGCATTAAATGTTTAACACATATTTTGTGTGTTGGTGGACACAATTATTGACCAAAATTTGATTATAGCTTGTAAAATTGCCCGTTTGTGGATTTCGGTCAATTTCTGTTTGGAATTTGGAAAAACTTTCTTCTGCAAAGTTGTAGAGAATTGAATTTCCTATAAAAAGAGGCGAGATTCGAATTTTCTGATAAAAGGGCTATTTATTATGAATTATTGAAGTTCCGAAGCTCCGAAATAATTGATTTTTGGAAGTTTAAAATATTTAAAATAGGAAAAACGTTTTTTTTGTTTTGTTGGAAGCCCTAGCATGTGCAAGATAAGCTGAAATCAGTTGTCAAAATATGCGTAGAGAATTTGTAATATATATAATATTATTATATTAAATTTTCTACTTTTGGTGTTTCTAAGCATTTTCCTATAAATAGGTGCTTGGGTTAGAATTGAAAATCACACCGTAAACTCAAGTTTTGTCTCTCTATATTATCGAACGATATTCTTGTGAGTATTTTGAGTATACTTTGAGTATTGCTATACTGATGTGCAAGTTCAAGTCATAGCCTATATCCGGTGTTTCAACTAGAAGTATTGTCTTTCGAGGTAAGGGATGTTATTTTCTTCTCAAATGATATTATTTCTTCAATATAATTATGCCGAAATATTGGTTGGAAATTTTTATCAAATTTGGAATTTTTTCATGTCGGGGTTACTATTCATGAGTACTATTCACGAAGCGTGAAGATATTTTTTGTGAAATTTCTATATTTTGGTGTCGGAGTTACTATTCACGTATACGGCACTATTCACGAATACGGCACTATTCACCGAAAAATAAAATTTCTTCCTTTTGTCCAAAATATCTACTATGGATACTAGCTTTGATTGTATCCATGTTTTGATCATTCTTGAATTTTACTCCAATCTGGTTATTTATGAACTATTTTGAACTTGGATTGTTTAAAGTACGAATCCTTAATATTTGTTCTTTTGTTTCACTGGATTCGTTTCTTTTAAAATATTTTTCATCATCCTCAGTCCTAAATGATGATATTACTGAATATCTTTGGCCTGTAGTGCAAAGATGAATGATTTCTTGATGAATATCTTTGGCCCGTAGTGCAAAGATGAACAGGTGTTGAGATGAATATGACCGATCGATTAATATCTTTGGCCCGGAGTGCAAAGATGAACAGGTGTTTAGATGAACATGACCGACTGATTAATATCTTTGGCCCGGAGTGCAAAGATGAATATTTGATTCTAGATATATATTGATTGATGTTACAGGGATAAAATATCGATGATGAACTTTTAAATTCATATATAGAAGATAGTAGTTTGCATTCTCTACTTAACTCTTCTAATGAATTGTTGTTTCACCGCATTGTTGATTTAAAACCTGTTTGTCTATTGTATTCTATTAGATTTTTCCCTGTTGAAGACTAACGATAATTTGCTCTATGTTATCTTAGTCATAATGTTCTTTACTGGGCTAGTTGAGCTCACCCTTTTCCTTGTTGTTCCATTTTTCTTCTCAGGAGGCGAGAATGTAAAGAGTACTAGCTCTGGGTATAGAATGAAGGTTCTAGAGAGTTGTTTTGTAGTCCTCACCATTTTGTAAAATAATGTATCAATAATTATGATGGGAATTTATTTGCGTGTGGATATTGTCTAGATGGCAATATCTGTATTTAAACTCACAGTTTATATGTTGTAATAATAAAGTTGTAGTTATTTCTGTACCATGTATTTGGCGACTCAAAATGGGTTGGATGGAATGGACCTATTTTGGGGGCGTCACAAAGATATTAGAAGATGACATTACTGTTGAGGATGCAGTCGTTGAGCAACACGAAGATGAGGAGGCAACAACGCCAGAGGTACCAGTGCAAGATGCTATTGGAGATCTATCCATTGAAGAGTCTTCTAGTCCAAATAGAAGAAGAACACGAAAATAACCAAACTGGATGAGAGATTATGTCACTGAATTAGAAGACTCAGAAGGTGAAGGTGAGAACTCTCTCTTAGCTTTGTTTGTTGATAGGGACCCGTTATCTTTTGGAGAAGTCGCGAGGAGTAAGAAGTGGAAAGTGGCCATGGATGCTGAGATTGCTGCCATTGAAAGGAATTCTACATGGGAATTAACTGATCTTCCGGTTGGAGGAAAGAAAATTGGCGTTAAGTGGGTCTTCAAAACGAAGTTGAATGATCATGGTGAAATCGATAAGCATAAGGCGAGACTCGTCGCAAAGGGTTATGTCCAACAACATGGGGTTGATTTTTCAGAAGTGTTCTCACCTGTAGCCAGACTTGATACCATTAGACTTGTGATTTCTCTTGCGTCACAAAAACAATAGAAAATCTTCCAGCTGGATATGAAGTCGGCGTTTTTACATGGTGAAATTGATGAAGAGGTATATGTTGCACAACCACCTGGATATGAAAAGAAGAGTAATGAGCAGAAAGTGTACAGACTGAAAAAGGCATTGTATGGATTACGACAGGCTCCACGGGCATGGTACAGCAAAATAGAGTCTTATTTTGAGAAGGAAGGGTTTACTAAATGTCCATATGAGCATACTCTATTCACCAAGACCTTACCAGGAGGTAAATTTCTAATCGTATGCCTCTATGTAGATGATTTAATTTTTACTGGCAACAATGAAGACATGTTCGTGGCTTTCAAACAGTCTATGAAAAGGGAGTTTGATATGACTGATTTGGGAAAGATGAGATATTTTTTGGGTATAGAAGTATTGCAGCAAGACGATAGAATCTTCATTCATCAAAGAAAATATCTCCAAGAAATTTTTGGATAAGTTTGGAATGACAGAATCCAACTCAGTGCTCAATCCCATAGTTCCTGGGGCTAAGCTTGGAAAAGACAGCAATGGAGAATCCGTAGACAACACTCTTTACAAACAGATGATTGGGAGTCTCATGATCTAACAGCCACCAGACCTGATCTCATATTTGTTGTTAGCTTGCTTAGTAGGTTCATGGAACGCCCAACAAATTTGCAGACTTATGACAACTCAAGCGAGTGCTTAGATATTTGAAGGGAACAATGGATTATGGTATCTTCTATATAAGAAAGGAGGAAACACAAAACTTATTGCATTCACGGATAAGTGATTATGCTCTACGATTTAGAAGATCGAAAGAGCACATCGGGATATTTGTTCTTATTAAGTTCGGAGTCGTGTCGTGGTCTTCAAGGAAATAATCGATAGTCACGTTATCCACCAATCGAAGTTTGAATTTGTTGGCAAAGATCTTCATGTGCTTGCCAAGTCGTGTGGCTTAGAAGGTTCTTTGGAAGAATTGAATCATGTTCAAGAAGAGTCCACGGTAATCTACTGTGACAATAGTTCAGCTATTAAGCTTTCAAAAAATCTAGTTTTACACGGTCGAAGTAAGCATATAGACATGAGGTTCCACTTTCTTCGAGATCTAAGCAATGATGGAGTAGTGAAGTTAATACATTGTGGATCTCATGAGCAAGTTGCTGATATTTTAACAAAACCTCTTAAGCTGGATTCTTTTGAGAAGTTGCGCAGCATGATGGGAGTATGTAAGAATCCTACTCTAAACTGATTTGTATATGTAATCAGTTTAAGGGAGGAAATGTTGAAGTTTGTTATAGCTTTGACTTGGTCATTTGGTTCTGTTAATAAGTCCCTGTTATTTGGGAGTAGGTTTAGGAGTTTGACTCTTTCTTTGCTTGTATTTCTCACATCAGTTAGTATTGAACGTGAACAATTTTTCCTTCCCAGTTGTAAGGCTATATATGTAGCTACTTTCATTTAAAAAACACCAAGGTTGTTGCTTCAAACACTCTCACTTATATTTAACAGATCAACTCCTAATATAAAGTAAATTTTATTCTTTTAAAGTTAATTTAATTTTTACTCGTGTATTGCTTGTCGGTAGTTGGTCATTCACACGATCTAATTGGTGCCATGTTCTGCGTTTAGACTTACCTAATTAATTAATGTCAATTTGTTTAATACTCCAAATATTACTAATTACTCCCTCCATATCAAAATAATAGACGTTTTAAGATTTTTTTTTTTCCAAAATATCTGACGTTCTACAATCCCAATAATATTTTGGCATTTGTTTTCCCTCTCTACCCTTCCTTCCCCACCACTATTATCAGATTCAGGAGGAAAAAGATGCAATATTAATTAAGGGTAAAATAGTAAAATTATAACTATTTTTAATCTTTGTAAAACTCTCTAGAACGTCTATTATTTTGGGATGGAGAGAGTAATTTATAGTCGTCATAACAGATCAGTCACATCGATATTAGCTTGCATCATGAATTAATGGTTGATCCTCTTAATTAATTAATCCAATTTTGCTGCATTTATTTTTATCTAACAACCTTGAATCTGTCGGCTATCATGAGTTCTAACAATATTTTATAGTAATACTTAGAAATCAAATACTGATAAGTTTATATGTATTAACTTATCATTCTCTCTAATTAACACGACTTTACCCTAATTATTCCTTAGTATTTTCCGTATTCTGGAGTGTTATATATATATATATATATATTAGAATGAAATGATTTTAAAGAAACTCTTTACTCTATTCAACATATCTCTAACATTAATTATTTGACTGATAATGACAAAGATTTGCAAAATAAAATTTCTTCGGAACTTGATTACCGTGGATGATGATGATGGTGATGATGATACATTGTCTACATTTACTAATTGTTACTGTTAATAGAAATGTTAGTAATATTATGTACATACACATTCATTTAATTTTATTGTCTCTTACTCTCTCTGTCCTAAATTAATTGCTCAATTTTGATTTTTTTAAGTCAAATTGACTATTTTTAGAATTAATAATTAAACATATATAAATATATTTCTAAAATTATAAAAATTAGGGTTAGTAATAAATTGTATATATTTTCTTTTGGTTATAATTTCTTCACCTATATTTTAACAAAAATAATAAAAAGATTAATTTTAAAAATGGTCAATTTGACTTTAAAAAGTCAAAATTGAGCAATTAATTTGGGACGGAGAGAGTATTTATTAATTGTTCATTCTCTAATTATATTGTTGTCATTAATTAGTCTTTATCGATCTACTTATTTATTTATAATTAAATACTATAAGACAAATTAATTAAATCATTGTAGCTAGGAAAAAGATGAAGAAAGATACCGAAAAAATTAAGTCCAATGTCTCATTTATCTAGATCTCTATCCATCGGTGTTACGTACGTCATTATGGATCGGGACTCTCTAGTAAACAATTTAAACACCACTCATCAAATTAATACCGTCGTCATCTAAAGTAACCTCACTATACTACTAGGTGGTTATCATAATTTTTTTATATATCATGAACTGATCGACCCTTGACTAAAATTAAATATCATTACATTATTATATATGTAACAACCCTTTGTCTGTCTGATCATACCCATTTTTATCATCATGTAACCTTCATGCCTAGTACAGTCTCTTAGAAAAGACTACATATAGTAGTGTTTTCCTAATACACTTCATTATAAAATTTTACTTATATATGATAGATCATAGGTTAATTTAATTTAAGGGTGAACGAGGAATGATTGCCGGCCAACATTGCTAATATATAATTAACCACCACTAAAGAATGATATATATTATATTTATCTTAGGTACGGTGTGCTAATTAATATTCTTCTGTTCTTTTTCTTCTTGTGAGATCAAATGTGCCGTGCGGAGGGTTTATATTAGTAATTAGAAAACTGACATGCTGTAATTTATATTATTATTAATTACAACATTAATTAATGTCTAATTACACTACTAAATATTTAGTACTCCAATTACCAACATCATCGATCAAAGGGTACGTGCGTACGTATATCTATAAATAGAGAGGCCATCCCTTTTTAATTTTCAAGGCCAACACATAATTAAGCAGCGCAAGAGATGGAAGTGATTGAAGTTCTACATATGAATGGAGGAACTGGAGATGCAAGTTACGCAAACAACTCTCTACTTCAAGTATGCGGGCATGATATATATATATATATATATATATATATATATATATATATATATTCACTTGTTACATGCATGTTGTTGCGTGTTCCCTTAATTAATTAGTTGAATTTTGGCAGAAAAAGGTAATATCCATGACAATGCCGATAACAGAAGAAGCCATAACTGATCTTTACTGCAACGCCACCAGCAGCAGCTTCCGGAAGAGGCTATGCATTGCAGACCTGGGATGTTCCTCTGGCCCAAACACTTTGCTGGCCGTCGCCGGGCTTATAAAGACGGTGGATAATGTACGGATTAAAAAAGGCCACAATGAATCACCAGAGTTTCAGGTTTACTTGAACGACCTTCCCGGAAATGATTTTAACTCCATTTTCCGGTCCCTGCCACGATTCCAAGAACGATTGAGAAAAGAGATGGGCTCTGGGTTTGGGCCATGTTTTTTCACGGGAGTCCCTGGATCATTCTACGATAGGCTTTTTGGTACCAATACTCTGCATTTTGTCCATTCTTCTTACAGTCTCCAATGGCTATCCCAGGTACGTACTCCGGCCATGTGTTTTTTTTTAAAAAAAAATTATTATTTTGCTTGATTTTATATATGAAGTGAATGCTTTTTTTCTGAGCTGAGTTCTCAATCTTACTCGATCGAGCTCCACTAGTTTAGTAAAACAAGCCTAAAAGTTGATCGATCTCAAGCTCACCTCATTTAAAAATGAATGAATTGAAGTCGACCAAAGATGGCCTCAATTGATTATTAATAATTAAAAATAATTAGTATTACTTTTTAAAAAACTTACAACTATTAACATTATATTAACTAAGTCAAAAATAGACTCTTTCTATAAAACTAAGAGAGTATCATTAAAAATGTAATAAAACACATGAAAAATGACAATATATTTGATCATAGAAATGCAATAATAAACCATTTTCAAATGCATACGAGATATATTATTAATTTTTGTACTATTTAAGAGTAAGACGACTATACATAATATCTTAAATTTGAATATATATATATATAAGGAAAATATAATCTAATAAAATTTATAATTATTATTTTTTTATATAAAATCCTAAAATGAAAAACATAAACTAAGGGATAAAATTACGTCCTTTTGTTAAACAGTCGCCTTGACAATTTCGATCAAATAAATTACCTCCGAATATACTTTCAATTTGGACTCGTTTACTTAATTTAATAGGTGAAGGAGCTCGAGCTTAACCCTAACTGAGCCGAGCAATTGCCTTTCAAATCAGTTCATTAATTTGCACCCTACTCATTATAAGCTTACGATATTAACTAAAATAGTGGATTAAACTAAATACGTGAAGATTATATATACAAATATACAATCATGCAGGTTCCTGAAGTGGTAGAGACTAACAAGGGGAACATATACATGGCAAGTACAAGCCCAGCCAGCGTGCTTATAGCATACCATAAACAGTTTCAAAAAGATTTCTCAATGTTTCTCAAGTGTCGGTCTGAGGAATTGGTGACAGGAGGCCGAATGGTTTTGACATTTTTAGGAAGGAAAAGTGATGATCCTTCTAGCAAAGAATGCTGTTACATATGGGAGCTATTAGCCGTCGCCCTTAAGGATTTAGTTTTAGAGGTATATATATTCAAATTCTTACATTATAAAAAAAAAAAAAAATTTGTTATTAAATACGATATACATTGTTGGTGTCTTTTTCTAATAACTTTAACTTTTAGATGATTTGGTCACTTTCATATATTCCTGATATATCCCACATTGACCAACATCTATCAATTTCAATTGTGTCACCTATGCCCATCATTAAATTGGAGAAAATGATCACGTACACTTCAAAAGGTTGCCCAAACAATTCAGTTCACATGAGTCTATATACGTACCCAACAGTAATTAAGATGAATGCATGCATGCAGGGGATGGTAGAAGAAGAAAAACTGGAAGCCTTTAACATCCCTCAGTACACTCCATCCCCCGGAGAAGTGAAATATGAGGTGGAAAAGGAAGGGTCTTTCTCGATTGACCGCCTAGAGGTTTCTGAGGTGAATTGGAATGCCGACGACGACGACGACAGCTCATTGAAGGATATTAATAATGGTGGATACAATGTTGCAAAGTGTATGAGAGCTGTGTCTGAACCATTACTTGTCAGTCAATTTGGAGAAGCTATAATGGACAAGCTTTTCCAAAGGTACAGGGAGATTATTGCTGATCGAATGTCCAAAGAGAAGACCCACTTCTTCAATGTCATTGTTTCCATGACAAGAAATTAAGAAACTAAGGCAGAGCCAGGCAGGGTAACCCTACCCTAATAATTATATATGTATGTATATTGTGGGAAATGGAGCATTGTGAGTTTCGAGTAGTCGTACTATATAATACTTTCATGTCATCTGCAATTTGTACTGTTCTTCTCGTTTATCCAATTTGTGTTCCTTGCCTCAATAAGTAATACTAGTAACTGCTTATCTCCGTCTCATGTCAATCGGTGCTCTGATATTCCACGCATGACCAAGCTATTCCAATCAGGCATTTCAAATGAAATGAAATGTCTCTAAAAGGTATTGGAATATGATATTATGATAATAAAAGAGAGATGAAGAATTAAGAAATATAATGCTGTTTACTTCAAGATTATGTTTAAACGCATAGACCCGTTATTGATTTGTTTGGCAAGTTGCATGCCTGGTCCGTAATTAAAATTAATTAATTATCTGAGTTTGTTTGGCAAGTTGCATGCCCCTGGCTTTTTATTTGTATTTGTAGCAACATTAATATAAAATAGGTGTCATAATGAGACCAATGGGGTGTTTGATAAAACTCAATGAGATATTTCTGGATGTTTAAGCAATTTGAATGAAGCAGAATTCAGAATATTGAATGAAAAAAATTATTTGATAATTGACATGTCTGAAACATCTGAATAATAGAAAATATTCAAAATTATTGTAAATTTATTTAATATTACTTAATATAATAGTTAATATTGTAAAAAAAATATAAAATACTTCATTCAAATTTATTCAAATCAAAAAAAGTTATACTTGGTCATTCAAATTTCAAAAATCGATCGATTCAAATGATTCAGATTTATTTTATTCAAAACAACGATCGATCGAATGATCCGAATTCGATTCAAATCATTCAAATTTCTAAACAAATACCCCTCAAGTCTAATAAAAATTTCAACCAATTAATCTCAAATTGATAGAATAGGACATACTTAATCGAGTAATCAGTATCCTCGTTCACCATCATTATAGTTTTTATTTAATTTTTCTCAAATATTATTTATAGCGATGGTAACAAAGATAAACTTTTTTGCGATGAACTTATTGTGTCGTTAAATGTATTGTTACTTTAATATATAATAACTGTATTATGAGCAAATATATTATTAGTTTTTTATTTTTTTGAAGGGTCAAGTTGAGGAGGAAAAGCTTGATGTTCATTTCTATATACGCAGCATGGAAAGATGAAATTAAATAGAAAAGGAAGTAAAGAGAGAGGATTCGAAATAGACAAGGAGATTGAGAGCTATGGAAAGGTGAAGGAATCCAGCTGTTTGACCACTGGTGGATGAAGAAATGTCTATAGAAGAGATTAAGGGTGTAAATGAACCGAGTCGATCCGACTATTGAGTTGCTCAGATTTGGTTCATAAAATTTATCGAGTATAAAATAAGGTTTGATTGAGACTCATTTAGCTCACCGAAATTAAAGACGATTCAATCGAGTCCGAATAGGGTTTGGACTTTTTTCAACGAATATGATCCGAGTATCAATAGAAAATTATAATTTGAGGAGGTTCGAGTAATTTATCGAACTTTAAAATGTCTTCATATTTTTGACTTATTTATATTTCGAAATCGAAATTTCGAATCGAACTTTTAATCGAAATGAGTCAAAATCGAGTCCGAACTGTTTCTTTCATTTTACGCTTTGAAGAGATCGATTAGGCCCAAGCCCAATGTTTGTTCTTGCTCTTAAGAAATTATGATTTTCTTACCCAAGCCCAATCTTGTCATTTGCTCCTAATTGTTTTGTACTGGACTCTACACAACATCTGTAAGCCCAACTTAATTCACGTAGTATAATTTAGAATATTAAAAAGAAAGAAAGATCTTCAAATTTAGAGGATATAAAAACTTGAAACTTGAGGAGTAAGATAATAATTTCATCAAACTTTGAGGTAAATTATTTCATATTCCTAAAAGTTGATATTTTTGGTGCATTTAATGTCTATACAAATACTAATGAATTTTCTTTTCCCTCTTTTTAATAATAAATAGGAAAACTTGATGAAGATTAATTTAGTCATAAATAAATTATAGAAGAAAATTATTTATTTATTAAATTAAATTGTTCTAAAAACAAGCGACTCATTTTGACATTTCGAAGTTAATTTACAAAAATTTAATATTTTAAATTGGTGTGATTTATCTAAGCTCTAAAAATAATGTGTTTTGTAACCAGTTGTATTTTTAAAATGTTCTATGATAAATTCGATTGTACTAACTAGAGTTAAATAATATAGCATATAAGATAAAATCAAACTGGAATATTTTCAAATTTTAAAATTGATATGAATTCATTTACTTTTATACAATATAATAATTAAAATTATAAAATAATTAAAAGGAATTACTAAATAAAAGATTACTTGTATTCAAAAGTTTATCACATCAATTTTGAACTTGAAAATATCTCATATTGAATTTAAAAGGCCAAACTCTATCTAATTAATTATAGTTTGGAATAGGAGGAGTATTAATTTCGAATTTTAGATTTTGAACAAGGGCGGTATCTTTCAGTTGCATACTACATTCGTTTCAAATTATATGATCGATATTCAATTTCAAATATTTTTAAATTCAAAATTGACATGAATTCATTTATTTTATGTCAATATAATAATGAATATTATACACCACAAAAAAAAGTACTATTAATTATAATATTTATTGTTTTTAAAAGTTAAATGAATTGTGTCAATTATAAATTTTAAAATGTCTAAAATTGATTTTTAGAAAATTAATATTAATTTTATAATTGGGTACGGAATGAGTATTTCTTATTGTATGAAAAGACTAATGTGCTCCGGTTGTTAAATGAGATATTTATAATCTTTACTTGGAAAAGTTTACGGAATCATTATTATGAATGCATTGGATGGAATGAATTGGACCTATTTATTTGGTTAGTCTACTGGGTTATCATTAATAGATTTTAAAGTTATTGGACTTGGTCCTTGTATTATCTTTATTAAGTCCTTATAGTATTGGACCGGATCAGTGGGCTGACCCATCAAATGACTAAATATCTCCATCTTTAACTTGTAATGATAAAAAAGGATAGTTGTTGACCGAGAGGTCTGCAAGATATTAATGTGGATGGGATTATAATCTACGGCCAGTGAAAACAAAGGCAAAAAAAGGTGGCGATGCGCATGCGGTTAATCGATCATCACTAAGAGTGGGGGATGTGTGCGACTGACGAGTGGGTGGCAGAAACCGCCTTTGGAGAGTATATCATAGCAAAGAAGTCTTCTAAGTAAAGGTAACTGATAATTTTATCTCTCTCAATACACTAGATATTTTATCCTCCATTGTTAACCTTGTGATCGCTTTGTCTTGACTCTCACGCTGAAGCTATTCCCCACTGGTCGGGCAGTCCAAGCTTTTAATTGATCGTGTTTATTATGCGGGATCGGGACGTCTTACGTGATTGGGACGTGATGAAAGATCTTGGCGTTAACATGTAGTAAAATGACTTGCCTATAAGGTATCCCATCTCATGGGCATATATATATATATATATATATATATATATATATATATATATATAAATTTAAGCGTAAGTTAGGTAAATAGAGCCATAATTAATTAAATATTGAGAAAGAAGATTAAAAAGAAAGAAAAAAGAATAATGTTGACAGTGTTACCATAAAGAAGACCATTCTCTTAGATATAAGAAGCCTCTCTTATTTACAAAATTGAGGTGGAGAGAATGAGTAAATTTCGAATAAAAAAAATAATTATATATAGGATATATGAGCAAAGAGTAGAGTAAAAACAGACATGTTTACCAAAAAAGCAACCCATCTTTTCAATCAAAATATGTTGAAAATGGGCAGCCCTTTTACAGATAAAGAAATGATTCATTTATTAAGGCAGGCGTGGCCCTATAAGAGAATAATTATTGCATGATCAGTATTCCTTCTTCTCAAGAGAATAGAATTACTCAATATAAAGCACCTAAATATCTAGCTAGCTAGCTACGGCACACGACAAGGAAACTACGTTCTGGCATGCATCCTCTTGTCGTATTTCCCATGCCAAAGAAAAGTTGAAGCTTCTATTCTATCACCGTACGTACAACCATGGCTACTCTTTGGTGATCAATCTAAACCAAGTGCATAAGTGATTCAGTCGGTAGAAGCCTTAGCTTTAAGTTGGACAGTTGTAATTTTTGATACGTTTAAAATTACGATACATTGTCTTTGGCCATGACATATGTTATTTCATGCCCGAAAACACATGGGAAATGATGATTTGGGTCTTCGAAGTTTTTTGGATTTTTATGAACTTAGGGTTTTTATGTAATTTTGTAATTTGTTGCCATAGTAGGGTTTTTGGCTTATTTCAGTTCTATTTAAATATTATTATTAGGGCTTTCTGTTAATTTTGATCATTATTTATTTAATACACTTTAACAATTTTTATTATCTCGTTACTGATTAGATACGAGTGATCATGTCAGTTAACGTCGCTCTTTCGATGTGTCAATAAGAGAGGCATATTAATTGTTCTTTTAAAATAAGCATAATATATATATACAAGAGTCTCAATCGATCGCGTGAAGAACGTTTTTGCTGCAAAGAATCATTTTCTTCCCACTTCTGGTCAGAGCGGCGATAAATTAATTCCAAAAATGCCCCCCTGCCGCATGAGGCTTCCCAAAGTTATAAATATTATTCTAATATTCACATATTATTATTATTATTATTATTATTATTATTATTATTATATATATATGGATTGATAAATTGATAGAATGTAAGCTTCTTGATTCTTTAAATTTCTTGTTTTTTTTTTTTTGTATCTGACCCCAATCTAGTCATAGGGAGGGGACGTCCCCTTTGGTGTACTCTTAGCTGTAATACTTAATTCCATTATCGGACACATGGAATAGTACCACCAATTTCTTAATTTTTGGGAACTATATTACGGTTGGTTGTAAATGAATTCAAGTACTATAGTACTTAATTGGAACTACCAATGTGATTCACAATCCTGGCCATGTCTTGTTCCTATTAGGAATTACACACCTAGCTTTCATATAATGGTAGCTTTGCTTCGCATGCATGCATGCATTTATATATTGATTCAATTTATTTCAAGAATCTATCTATATATAGAGAGAGAGAGAAACACAAAATAGAACAAGATGAGGAATATTTAAGTTTTGTATTAATTCATCCATGCATGTAAGTTATCAGTTTCTTTAACTAATCTATTAATGATCGATTTTTATTATATCGCTTCTCACACTTTCTTATACAACAAGTATTTTGAGTTGTTACATATATTATTATTTTATGTGTAACGTAATTACGACATCTCATGATATATATATCACAAGTTAAAGCTCATTGATCAAATAATGCAACGCTGATGGACTATTTTAATTTTATTCTTTTTTAATTCCATCAATAAATATGATTAATTGTGTGCTGTGCGAGTTCGATCTTTATGAGATGCCATCGAAACAACGCATTGATCGACCATGGGGGCTATATATATATATTAAGATGGTATCTACAAATATTGAGAATATTTTAGAAGAATTGGATTGAGAGGAGATCGATGGGTCTAGTTGGAATAATGGACATGCTGCTGACTGGAGAGAATATATACTACCTTCACTAATTAATGGCTACTATTTCACCAAAGAATTGGGTACCAGTAATTACAATTAAATTTAGGTAATTAAGGATATATATATATATATATATATATATATATATATATTAATACAAATATTAATCCTTACCTATATAAATTGTATATATAATACATCATGCACTGCTATAATTCAATCTCTCACTAGCTACATAAATAAAAATGATTCCATCATCTCCCTCTTTAAAAAAGAAAATATTATCTTATTTTATTTTTTCGAAAATGGCACAAATTTATTAATTGATGCATTTTAGCCAGAAATGGTTATATATTCAATCAAGGGAGTACCATCACTTGTCTAATTCTTTATTTTTTTTTCATTTTTGGGACATCGAGGGAATATCAACAATCAGAAAACTCAAACAATGTCAGAAAATAAGATTTGACAAGAAAGAAAAATATTCCTTTAGGCAGAACTAATGGAGTGAGGGAGGGAGGGAGGGACATACATAGCAAACAAATTTTATGTCTTTAGGAAAAGACGAGAATTGTCCAACTAATGGATAAGAGCAAATTGCCGGAAACCTTTGCAATGAAAGTATCCAACGGCGTTTATCCCCACCCCTTATATTGTACGAGTTCAAACATTTGCCGTGGCAAAATAATGTGCCAGTTTAAATTCTGGCCGACTTTGTTACTTTGGTGGCACCCACCACCACCACCACCACCACCTCATCTCATGCAACGAGCCTAAACCAAATTTCCTATCCACCTTCCGATGAAACAATAAACAAAGAGGGAAAAGAAAACGTAATGCTCCTTGAAATTAAACAACATTATTGAAGCAAAAATAAGTACTAGTTGTCTAATTTAAGTGTTGTTTTGGGATCCAATAAGATGGTTTACTTTACTACGTACTACTATATTTCCAATTGTCATTTAAGGAAGGTGGGTTTAGTCATGATTACAGACCCCATTCCTAGCTAGTGAAAAGCAAATACCATTAAGAAAGAAATAAAAAAGTTGAAGAAGATAGAAAAAATTGGGTATATATATATCACTAGTTGGTTCAGAATCTTAAATATTTATTTGATCAAGTGTTTTTCTTAAGATTATGGAGAAGAAAAGTAAGTGAAGCGTAGTTCAAAATTAATAACTGCATAATGGAATATTATCAACTACAAATATTATATGAAACACGGAAATATAAGAACACGTAGGTTCACCAATTGACTAGTCTTGTTTGTCTGATATATTCATTAGATGTCTCACACACTCTACAATGATTCACATATCAAACAATGTTTTTATATTAATTAAAAAAAACCTTAACTGTTATAACATTAGTCCAAACACATAATACTCAATATATTAATAAAACTTAAGACCGAACTACTAATAAATATTCAAATTCAATTACACTTTACGTTTTGCTTAGAAACGTCAAAAGTATGAGTTAATTTCAATAATCAGGAGTGGAAATTAAGGGAAGGGGCGGGGACATCAAGACATGATGTAGTCAGTAATTTATGAGAAGAAAGCATGCAATACCATTACCATCTTAATTTAGCTGATCTGATCGGCCGGGGTAACGTTGGAGGGCAAAACTGTGGTTTGACAGATTAGATTAACAATCGGTACCCTTCCAATCAGTACGTTAAGACTGGTGGAAGTGAAGGAGTCTCGTCTCATTACAAGAATTGGCTTTGTCATTAATTACCAAAAGTAGACATATTAATTAACTACTCCCTCCATCCTTTAATATAAGACTTTTTAGTATTGTGCACAAGTATTAAAAAAATATTTGTATAGCATTAAATATAATATCAAATGTCTATATTGTCCTTTTATTAGAAAAAGATATTGTTATTTATTGAGCAAAAAATAGTAAGAGAACCAAAGTTATATTTAATACTTTGGGTAATATTAAAAATTAAACAATTAATGCTTACTTAGAATTCTAAAACGTCAACAAAAAAAACTTCTCTAAAACAGGGCCGGAGGGAGTAAGTACTAACCATGGTTAATTTGTTAAGTAGGCTTTTCAACCAAACTCATCATATATGGAGTATTTGATAGTAAATGCAATACGAAAAATGTACTACTCCACAACACGTTGAAGAATCAGATGAAACCGCGCGCTAAGCTCATCATAACTATTCCGCATCAACATATATGGTTTCATTTCATATATAAGATTTACAATTAGCCAGATGCTAGTAATTAATTAATTAATTAATTAATGCATAATAGCTACTACTACTCCATAACTAAACAGAATAAGAATATTACTCGCTACATTTGTTGACAATTAATTAATGTTTCTAACGACTTACTCATGAAGATGTTTAATTAATCACATTAATTACCTTCTTCACTAAAATACTCCACTGTACTTGCCAAGGAAAGAATAATCTTTATCCACTTAGCCAACGGGCTTAGATTGATCAGAGAGTGTCATGATCTCACGGATTCTGTATCAAATCAAATTTACGTTCCACATTAGTCGTTTGTGATATATTACTACTAATTCTGTTTCAAAATTTTAAACTTTACATATGAATTTTGGAGCAAAATAAAATTGATCATAAAATGTCATGAAAATGTATGTATCCGGCGCCAAAATTATTTCTAGCCAATTTTTATTATAGAATTAGACTTCTATATATACATAGATAGCATCCACAACAAAACCAAAAATGAAATAGCATGAAAAAGTTTTTTTTTATTGATCTTATTTTGGGTTGAAATAATTAGTACGGTAAGTCAGCTGCAGTGAGCATGACTGGGTTGGGGAAGAACAATGGCCAACTTCTCCTCTTTATGAAACCTGAGTTGTTTGGCGATGAAGGCCTCTATTGTACGCTGGAATTCCTCGTTGCTCAATTTATCCACCAACTCCAACGTCTCCGCCGTGGATATTTCAATTCCCAGGCATTTCTCGGTCTCCGGCCGCCGGAGTTTTCCACAAGGCTTCTCCGAATTCTCCGACTGGCTCCTCCGATAAACTTTCTGATCCGAAACCGACTGATCAGCCACCAATGTAAGTTCAATTGCATCGTAATTTGGAGCACAAGTTACAGTATTCACTCCACATATGACCTGCTTGTCCTGGTAAAGTATTTCCTCCGGTCCCGGCACCCGAGGACAATTAACCGGCTCTAACTTGATGCTATTTTCTATCTTTCTAGTAAATTCATCATAAAGATTGATATCAGACTTTGTTGCGGCGGAAGATTGAGCAGTGAGTAGGCCTGATTTGGCGAGGAGAGTGAGGACGATGACGTTGCCGAGTAGGAAGATGAAGAGAGGGCTAATGACAAGGGAAATGAGTTGGCGGAAATAGTCGCCGGAGATTTTGACGATGAACGGAAGGCGTGAAGAAGTCCAGGAGAGGAAGAGCAGTGCGAGGCAGAACTCGAGTATTCGGAACAATTTAGCAACGTTCCGGAGGCGACGGTACCTTAGCATGGCGTTTGCCTTTTCAGTTTTTAGGTTATCGAACTTAAAGGTATCCATTAAGAAGAGTGAGAGAATTAGAGAGAATGAGGTTATAGTAATTGATGATTGCTGATTTTCCGGGAAAGTTTTAATGGAAAAAGGAGACCAAGGAAATGAGTGAGTAGTAGTCCTATAAATTATATATGGCTATAGGAAATAGGAAATAGGAATAGGAATAGGAATAGGAATAGGAATAGGAGTGTGACTTTCACAGTTTCCCTTTGTATTTCTAGGGGAGAACAAGTGGAGTGTTTCGATTTTTTTTTATGAAGCTATGAGTTTGTTTTTAAAGGCTCAAGGTAAAAAACCCCCACAAAAGAATTTATTCATTCCAGTCCAGACCAGTCTATCAAGAATTGTTAGTTTGCATTTTTTTTTCTTTTTTCCTAATTGTACGTACGGTATATATATATATATATATATATATATATATATATATATATGTTGTAATATCCTCTTAATTTGCATTTTCACTCTTCCCGTGTTTGGGCCTCTTAATTTGCTTAAAATTATTCTCTTCTTATACACTCCTATTTGTATGATGTGTTTGTTATATTAGTATTTTTTATGTATAGTAGTAGTAGTCATTGATAATTTATGTCATTTTACTTTTTTAACTATTCATCCAATTAATAGATTGTTGATATCGGAGAAAGAAAGAAAAAAAAGGAGTGAATGAAGAAAAACATGTGGGAGACAGGAAGACAAGTGGGCAATCTGGGATAAGATTACTAACGACAAACAAGGTCCAGCCCAGGCGTGTTGGAGCCTAATCTGCCTGCTGTGGGGTTCGCCCAAGTACAACTCCATTCGTGCCCTTCTTCCAAACTTTTTTTTAATTTTTAAAAGACTAAAATTCATTCCCACCCCACTTGTTGATATGATATTATTAAACCAGTAATGTCTAGAAGTTCTGTCATGAAAAGGAATTAGTTAATTGCGCGCCGTTTATACGGAAGACCCCCTCTTTTCTGGAAAGAAGTGTGTTTTTTATAAACTAAATGGTGTATATTGAAGTTCCTTATATACATGTTTACTTATTACATGTAATATATTTCAGGTAGCAAAAATAAACTTATTAAAGTGAAAAAATAAAGGTTTGAATAGAGTTGTAAAAGCACATACAATCGATATGAGTAAAGACATCTCAATTACTGAAACTTTCACCATCTTCAAGACCATTAATTGTTATTTGAAAATAAAATACTGGAGTATACAAATTTATAAAAAAATAAAATAAGTGTTAATTAAATAGTAGAGTAACTCTACTATATTAGAGTAGCTCTACGATAGTATAGTAGCTCTTCTATAGTAATGGTTGAAGTCACTCTAAACTCGATAATTTAAGTAATACGATAGTCATGAAAAACTTGTAATTAAAATTTAGGAGATGGAGTAGTTAGGATTTGTGAAGTCCCTATTTTGTAACGAATTGATGGTAATGAAGCTTTGTTGTGCTTTGTTTTTAAAACTTTGCTTGGTAATGCTCTATTTTTGAAACTTTGATTGGTAATGCTCTGTTTTTTGAACTTTGCTTGATAATGCTCTGTTTTTTGCTTTTGTAATGGTCTGCTCTGTTTTTAAACTTCACTATCACTATCATTTTCAGCTCTGTAATTTTCAAAGTCACTGTCATCTGGTTGACTATAGTACATAGCCTCATTCACATTTTTATCTTCATCAAAACCATGATCATCTCCATCTAAATTTATCTCAACCAGAGTCCATTTAGGAAGAGGAGGAGCAACTGACACAGGGTTCATATGAACAAAGATGATTGTTACTACTCTATAAATGGGCAAATAAAGACCTATGTTCTTAATGTCATAATCAGTTATGATTTCTCTTAAACCCCTCTCTTCACACTAACGATGAAAGAAACCCATTTCTATAGTCATATCCCCCAAATCTGACATAGTTAAAAGGTCTATTCTACAAAAGTAAATAAAACCTTGAAAGGATCACCATCTGCATGAATTTCAACAACAAAAGAGTGCAATTTTTAAAAAAAATAAATGATCATAACACAACAAAGAGGTGAACATTGTGCTAAAATAACAAAACTTTATACTCCTTCCGTCCCCAATTATTTGACGTTTTAGAGGTGGACACAAGAATTAAGATAATGATTGAAAAACATTAAATATAATGCTCAATTGTCTATAATACCCTTAAATCTTTTGTTGGGATAAGGAAAGAGAAAGAGTTTAATGAGGGGTAATTTTAGAAAAATTATCATTAATTCTCCTAAATTTGAACAAATGTCAAATAACTAGGGACAAATAAAAAATTTTAAAACGTCAAATAATTAGGGACGGACGGAGTAGTAAATTAGAGTGAACAAAAGCAAAGCGTCCACTAATAACTACTCCCTCCTATTCAGATTAAATGACATTTTAGAGTTAAACACACTTATTAAGAAATAACACAAAATGTCTTTTATGTCCCTAATTAATTATTTTTCTCTCCACAATTGTCTCTTCCCATTCTTCACAATTGTCCCTAATTAATTATTTCTCTCTCCACAATTGCATTTACTAAGCATATTAAATAGAGGGGTAAATTAAGAAAAAATAGTGCAATATTGCATAGAGATTCCAAAACGACACTTATATAGAATAAGATTAAACTCCTTAAAACGTCATTTAATCTGAATAGGAGGGAGTATTATATAAAATAACAAAGCTTTATATTTAGGACCAATAACATTATTGGACAATGAACAATACTCTTAATAGTTGTGGTTGATACTATTCGAATTGGTTAGCATGAAGTTCATTTTTGAGTAAGTTAGTCAATTGGCCAATAGAGTGTTGACACGCAGGCAAAGTTCTATGTATATCATCATTTTATTGGTCAATTGACCAACTTACTCAAAAATATACTTCATGTTAACCGGATCCGCTACTACTACCACTACTGGACTCTTCCTCACGTGACGTGACTCGCTAATATTTCTTTATTATACATTTCAGAACTACCCCGATCAGATCAGGGGCGTAACCAGCATGCGAATGTATTTTCACTTTTTTAATGTGAAAAGAGATTTTACTTTTATTTTCTATCTTTTGGTTGGTTCTAGTTTCAAAAAATTGAAAGTAAAATTAGTTATGAAACGAGGCCTGAAGTTTGGGCTAATCTTCAGTCTTAAGCAGTCATACACTATATTTCTTTTAGAATTGAACTTGTTGTGCATAATCTCATACACAAATTTGGTACTAGTGCTTATAAGAGGATTGAAATTAAGGTTTTAAAAAGTATAAACATTGGTGGGTGGGTGGGTGGGTGGGTGGGTTCTATTTCCAATTTCGAAATCCAAACTTGTCAGAGCATGAGGCGTCCATTTTATCAAGAGAATTAATATTTTTATAAATAAATTTGATAATTTCACAAACTTTTCCTTACATAAATAATAAAAGTGGAGTCCGTAAAAAAAGACCTTATAAAATTATTAAATTTACTTATAAAAATATCAATTATATTTTGTCTAATCTATTGTTTCTTCTTCAATAATCTATTCATATGTCAATATGAAATACTCTCTCCTGTTGTACTGTACTACCTACTACTCCGTAGCGGCACTATTCTCGTGAATACTTGACTCCTTCCAAACAGGACTTCTGCTTTCTTTTAAGAAACGGACAACTAATTACACATAACATGCTCACCATTCTCAGCACCTTAATTTGTCAAATCCTAAAATTTAAAATTATTATGAAATTATTTAAATTTTTTTTAAAAAAAAAACAAATATGATGTTTAATAAACTAGACTAAAAACCCGTGCAAGGCACATGTTAGTATCCATAATTCAACCTAAAATTATGGTGCATGTGTCATTTGATATCATAATTTGAGAATAAATTGTATAGTACGGATGATATTCAAAAGTTGTATGTATGTCAAAATTATTATATATATATATATATATATATATATATATATTAACGCCAAGATCTTCTGCCACGTCACAATCACGTAAGACGTTCTGATCCTGCACACTAAACACAGTCAACATCAAAAGCTTGACGGCTTCGACCGTCGGGGGATAGCTCAGGCGTGAGAGTCAGTATAAGCGATCACAATGGTTAATAATGGAGGATAAAATATATAGTGTATTGAGAGAGAGAAAGTTATCAGTTACATTTTCTTAGAAAACTTCCTTGTTATGATATACTTTCTAAATTTTGCTGCCACCACACCTTCTTGTCGTCGACCCGACCCTCGATCATCGATGGTTTCTGCCGATCGCATCAGCTTCACCCACTACCTCTGGTCACTGTTTTTCACCGCCGACCATCCCCGGATCCCATCCACATTAATGCATGACAGATATATCAGTCAACCATCATGCTTTTTCATCATTACCGGTCAAAGATGGAGATATTTAATATCTAATGGGTCAGCCCACTAACCCGACCCGATCTTATAAAGATTTAACAAAAATAATATAGTGACTAGGCCCAATAACTCTAAGGTCCATTAACAATGACCTGGTGGACTAACCAAATAAATAAGCCCAATCTGTTCGGCCCAATAGGTGAAATATCATGACCCAATATTGCCCCCCAGTCTTTTATTAAATAGGATGTTTAATGAAAGAGTATAAATGGCATCGGTTCAGGGCAAAAGAAATTATAATAAGATCAATAAAGGCCCAAAATATAGCTTTTCGAGGCTCATCTGGTGAACATCAAATAGCAACACAAAGGGTTCATTTTCGTCGACCTCTAAAAAAGTACCAACTGAAGAGCCTTTAACTACCGAAGCCCAAGCCACAGAATCAACTCCCACTGAAGGGACAAGCCAACCTCGCCAAAGAAAGAAAGCTGGCTGAAAATCAAAACAACCCATCACACAGACTTACAACGAGTGCTTCCTCGATATGCCCCTTGACGAACGGACCCGAGTCCTTCGTGCAAAAAAGAGGAAAATCCAAATAACTTCTCCAACCGCTGAAGAGTCACAAGTACCTCCCACAGAAGCTGATCTTCCTTCGGACACCCTGGTTGAAATTATGGTTTCTGACAAAGAGCTCGAAGAACAAGTAGAGCGCATATCGATGAGATCCCTCACTCTTTGCCAGAATCCAATGAGAAATTCCCATGTCGACCTCTAATAGCATGCGTTCGTGATACCGATGATCATCGATTCGGCAATAGTTTCATCATGGACCTGATGGACGAAGGAATGAAATACCGGACTAAAGGAATTTGATAGTTTGACTTATTCATTTACATCGCTGCCCATCAATTTGAACTGATTGACTAATAATGGTCATCTGTAGGCAAACACTATCTTCGGGTGCCTCCGTCCTGTAGGGATTTTGGCACAAAAACGCAGCGGAAATAAAATAATCAAAGCAATTTTCGAAACCCAACACAGGATCCATGCGAAAAATCAATTAATTCAGAGGTTTAGATATTATACCGAAAATGAAAGTGTTTCTGAAACGGCTTCGAATTCTTAACGCAATTCCTCACGAAACTACGCTCTCTATGGTATCCACATCGAACGAGCATTTGCCCCGAGCAGTGACGATTCTCGCAATAAGAGGGACTTCATAGTACTAGCCACCAAAGGAACCTTTATGAAACCTGTAAGTTTTCTTTTAGTCTCTCTCAAGAAATGGCTTAGGGTTTTCAAGATATGATCTATCCTAAGTAGATGCTATATATCCTATATATAGTAGTTAAATGGAATTAATCAAACCTAATTTCATAAAATCCGAATATATATATATATATATATATATATATGTAACTTAATTAAGTCTTACTTAATTAATATACATATATACAAACTTTCCTTTTAATTTAAATTCTTAAAATTTAAATTTATTCCCTTTAAATTACGTTACATGTGTGTGACCTATATGTTATTATCACGTTGGCAATAATTTTAAAATCATATTATAAAATTATAAATGTTGTGAAGCGATCTAAGTAATGCATCATCGCTACCCAAGTAATAATAAGATCGATGATTCGATGCAACCTTTTAGTGACCAATGTTTCAATGTAATTTAATCCTTTTAACCTTAATATCCTAGATTAAACTCGAGTCATGGAATGTGTCATACTCTTCATAATTTAATCTGAGTTTTCTTGATCAATGAGTAGACTATATAAAACAAATCACTATTTGAGCATGGCCATACATTTCATAGTCCTACTCAATCAAGAGGCCTATGGATATCACCCCAATATATGAAGGGTTAAATTCCATCTAGATCACTCATATTCCTCACACGATTCATGATGTACCCAATAATCACCTTTATAATCCACCTATTAAAGGTGACATTTGATGATATCAAAGTACATAAATTCCCGTGTAGTAATATAGTAATTTCGTGCCCAAGACCATTACATCATTATCACTATGAGAATTTCTAATGACACTTCGCATAATGCTCCACATAGAATTCTCATGGTGGGTCCGCCCCAAGATATCGTTCTCTAACATGTACCTATGCATTGACTTAATATCTCATATATTTATGACCAATGATGTAAGACCCCAAATTATTAATAAATAAAATTTATTTTTCTCTATTTATTATTTTGAAATAGTAAGGGTTGATTTGATTAATGTGGATAGTTATGGGTAAAATACGCAAATATTTCGAATAAGCAAGTGGTTATAACATATTCATTATTGTCGGAGAATATTCATTTGGTCGTGGAATATTCAGATCGTTTGGGAATATTCGCATTTACTCAGCGAGCCTTTTGTGGGCCCCATAACGGAAAGCGATTGGATGAAGAAAACGACAAATATAAGTTGTTTATAAACAACGGCGTGAGTTATTCTGAAGTTATTATTTGTTGGAATACCCAAAGGTTAAAACACACTAATACGGCGTTGTTGAGCGAAGACATTTCAGATTGCACCAATTATTGATTCTTACGTAAGAAAGCACTACTCAATAATTGTTACAAAGAATTATCGCTCAAAGATTTTATTTTATTGATTCAATAATTGCTACATTGATATTTTATATTACCGTTGTTTCAATAAATTGTCATTACACAAGATTTTCCATTATCGAAACAATAATTCATATTATCCTGAATAATATTATTAGATAACATTATTGGCAATGTCTAGAAAGTTCGTCATCAAGGAGAGGTTTGGTCACCTAATTGCGCCACCAAGAAGGAGAAATTCTTATTGAAAGCCCTCTTTCCTGAACCGCACAGTTGTCAATATTGTGATTCTCAGTAATATTATTTGTGAATAATTAATTATTGATTCATATGATGAGAAAAATATTGATTTTATGTGGATACAGATGGAGAAAATTTTTAATGTGACAATTGTTGAAAATTAAAATTTTATCTTTTTCTGATAAAATAATTCATTTAAATATATTATTATATTTTAATAATATAATAATGATGATATTTTTACGATGATGTGGGATATATGAGTATATGTGGAGGAGGAGTATTTTTGTTACCAAAAATATTTAAAGCATGTTTTATGTGTCGGTGGACCCCATTTCTTGACTGAAATTTGATTATAGCCTGTAAAATCGCCCGTTTGTGGATTTTGGGTCAATTTTTGTTTGGAATTTGGAAAAACTTCCTTGTGCAAAGTTGTAGATAATGGAATTTCCTATAAAAAGTTGCAAGATTCGAATTTTCTGGCAAAAGGGCTATTTATTGTAAATTATTGAAGTTTCGAAGCTCCGAAATAATTGATTTTTGGAAGTTTAAAATATTTAAAATAGGAAAAACGTTTTTTTTGTTTTGTGGGCAGCCCTAGCATGTGCAAGATAAGCTGAAATCAGTTGTCAAAATGTGCGTAGTGAATTTGTAATATATATAATATTATTATATTAAATTTTCTACTTAGGTGTTCTAAGCATTTTCCTATAAATAGGGTGCTTAGGTTAGAATTGAAAATCACACCAGAAACTGAAGTTTTCTCTCTCTATATTATTAA
The DNA here is from genome assembly GCA_020205605.1 of Panax ginseng. NCBI lineage: Eukaryota > Viridiplantae > Streptophyta > Magnoliopsida > Apiales > Araliaceae > Panax > Panax ginseng. The sequence continues at coordinate 163,414,452 of CM035129.1, forward strand.
GTGTATTCTTGTGAGTATTTTGAGTATACATTGAGTATTTCTATACTGATTGCAAGTTCAAGTCATAGCCTATATCCTGTTTCAACTAAAGTATCTTTGTCTTTCGAGGTAAGGATATTATTTTTAAAAAATGATATTAATTCTTCCAATATCATTATGCCAAAGTATTGATCTGAACTTTTAATCAAATTTGGAACTTGTTGTGTTCTGGAGTTACTATTCACGATATCAAGACTATTCACGATACTGACACTATTCACGAATCACGGCCTTTATTCATCTAAAAATGAAAATTTTCCCTTTCGTCTAAAATATCTATCAGTGGATACTAGCTTTGATTGTATCCATGTTTTGATCATTCTTGAATTTTACACCATTCTCGATTACTTATGAAGTATTTTTGAACTTGGATTGTTTAAAATACGAATCCTTAATATTTGTTCTTTTGTTTCAATTGGATTCGCTTCCTTTAAAATATTTTTCATCATCCTCGGTCCCTAAATGATGATATTATTGAATATCTTTGGCCCAGTAGTGCAAAGATGAATGATTTCTTGATGAATATCTTTGGCCCGTAGTGCAAAGATGAACAGGTGTTGAGATGAACATGACCGACTGATTAATATCTTTGGCCATAGTGCAAAGATGAACAGGTGTTTAGATGAACATGACCAATTGATGAATATCTTTGGCCTGTAGTGCAAAGATGAATATTTGATTCCAGATATATATTGATTGATGTTACAGGGATAAAATATCAACGATGAACTTTTAAATTCATATATATAAGATAGTAGTTTGCATTCTCTACTTAACTCTTCTAATGAATTGTTGTTTCCGCTGCAGATGTTGATTTAAAACTGGTTGTCTATTGTATTCTATTAGATTTTTCCCTGTTGAAGACTAACGATAATTTGTTGTATATTATCTTAGTCATAATATTCTTTATCGGGCTAGTTGAGCTCACCCTTTTCCTTTTTGTTCCATTTTTTCTTCTCGGGAGGCGAGAATGTAGCGAAATCTGCAGTCGGGTATGGAATGATGGTTATAGAGAGAGTTGTTTAGTAGTCCTCACCATTTTGTAAAATAATGTATAAATAATTGTGATGAGGATTTATTTGGGTATGTATATTGTCTGAAGACAATAATTGTATTTAAACTCACAAGAGAGATATGTTGTCGTATTTTACACGACAAATGTATTAATAAAGTTGTAGTTATTTCTGTACCATGTATTTGGCGACTCAGAATGGGTTGGATGGAATGGACCTATTTTGGGGGCGTCACGGTTGGTATCGAGCTTAGGGATATGATCTCCAGCGAGATCGGGGAATAGAACTAGGAGGGGAGAGACGAGTAAATTCTTCGCTAGTGTGTCCTACCTAAGTTTATTTGTTAGTTGGTTAGTATATAGGGATATTATGTGATATATTTATTTCCTTAATTAACCCTTGTTTTATGACAGTATTTGAGAATGTCGACTGAGAATATTAACAGTGGAGTAAATGAGATCTTGGAGATGCCTATACTTACCAACGAGGAGAACATGCAACAGGCTGGCAATGTACCTCCTGTGAACAACACCACTGAGCAGATGATGAACGATGGGATGTTTAAAAGCTTTTTGCAGTTCATGCAAAATCAGACGAGGGAGACTCGTGCATAAAATACCGGTGGAAATGATAACAACGTACGGGTGGTCACATCCAAGCAGTTCAAAGAGTTGGGACCACCAGAATTCTAGGGAAAGCCGGATTTGATTAAGGCGGAGACGTGGGTCAAACAAATTACCAAGATATTCGATGTCTTGGGATGCACGGAGGAATAGAAAGTTCCATTCGCTACTTTTATGTTCTGTAACGAGTCATATTACTGGTGAGAATCTGTGAAGCGTACCCATCCAAATGCACTTTCGGCGTCATGGGAGACGTTTGAAAGCAGCCTCAATGACAAGTACTTCCCTCGAAAGTATTCGTCATATGAAGGAAATGGAGTTTATTAGGCGGAGCGAGAATAACATGACGGTGTCCCAAAGACGAAGAGAAGTTCATGGAGTTATCCGTGTTTGCACCTCATTTGGTAGAGAATGAAGAACGATGACCGATGTTTTACGAGAGGTTTGAAACTCGGCGTCGTCGAGATCTCATTTCTCATAAATTTTCTCTCTATTCAGATGTTGTAAACAAGGCTCAATTATTAGAAGCGAGATAACGAAAGCACGGCCAACCGAGAGACCACAACCGTGATAATAATGGGAGATAGCGAATAACAAAACAACGATAACCAAATGAGAAAAAGAAAAAGACGGACAAAAATGGTAACCACTCGGTGGTAATCATGGCCATGAGAATAAGAAAGCGAGTGGGAAGAGATTTTAAAAAGAGGAGATTCAACAACGACCATGTGAAGACGCCTGCTGCAGTGAAACTAGTTCCAAGGAGGAGAAAGACCACCGGTTGTATGTTACAAATGCGGAAAGAGGGATATATCACCCCAAACCGCCCACAACAAACGGTTTAGGTATGCTATAATTATGGAAAAGAAGGACATATCACTCGAGATTATGCGGTATCGAAACCCAATCCAACGGGAATGGTGACTCAAAAGGATGTCCCGTAAAAGTCAAAGTCAATTCCTGGAAGAAGCGTTTGTCATGACCAATAAAATGCGAGAACCCCGAACGAAGTTAGCAAGGGTTAGTTAATTATAAATTCTTGCGAAGTTTATACCTTACTAGATACCGGTTTTTCCCATTCTTTTATCTCTTTGCTTTATTCTCAACGTTTGAACTTGACTACGGAGAAATTAGACTTTGACCTATTTATGGAGACTCCGTTAGGAGAAACTTTCATTACATCCGTTGTTTAGAAATTTTGCTTGATTCAGGTTGGCACTATCACATTACCTGTTAACCTTATTTTTATAGAGATATTTGCTTTTGATGTGATTTTAAGATTAACTACTCATCATGCCAAAATTGATTACTTTCGTAAGGTTGTTAGTTTTCATATTCCTAAGCAACTTGTTATTCGAATTCAAGCAACCAAACGATTAAAGTCAAACACTTTTATATTAAATTATAAAGCCATTTGTTTATTGAAAAACGAATGTCAAGCTTTTTTAGCCATGTCATGGACTTGAACAAAAATATGTCAGATTTGAACGATATTTCCGTTGTTAGTAAATTTCCTGACGTATTTCCTGAAGAATTTCCTGGCCTACTCCTAGAGCATGATATTGAACTTTGTATCGACTTTGAACCCGGTACAAAACCCATTTTTAAAATCTCATATCAAATGGCTCCTATTGAACTTCAGGAGTTAAAAATTCAATTATAGAATTTGGTACCTGAGCCTTTATCTGTTGACTTCCTTTATGGAATGCACCGAAGCCAGACTCTCCGTAGGGGACACCATATTCGTGCGGTAGTAAGAAATCGATAGTGTCATTGTGACGTCTTATCCAAGATTGGGATATGAGTCACGGTTGAGAGCAACCTAAGTCGATGTCGAAATCACGTAGCTTTCTAGGCTTAGTTAGTTATTATCGGAGATTCGTTGAAGGAGATTCTCGAATCGCTATTCCATTAACGCAGCTTACTCGTAGAGATACAAAATTCTAATGGAGTAAGGAATGTGGGAAGAGCTTCGAAGAACTCAAGAGGAGACTCATTTTAGCACATGTTCTGACCATGCCATCTTGGAAAAGCGAACGTAGTAGATGACGTGTTGAGTAGAAGATCGTATACAAGTATGAGTACGATATTATCAAAGACTAATTTCGTATAATTTACAAATAATAGAGATGGAGATGAAAACTCTAGGTACCCACGTGATGATATACGAGTATAATCGACTTTAATCGATAAAGTTAAAGCTGTTCAAGCTACACACCGGAGCTGATGAATTTGAAGAAGGAGGTGCAAGAAGTTGTTATTTCAAAAGCGAGAATCGGTGAGGTGAGGAAAGCTCAAAACTTCAATTTATTAATCCATTTGAAATTCTCGATCGAATAGGAATTGTGGCCTATAGACTCGTTTTACCTCCAAGTATGACGCGTGTTCATAACGTTTTTAACGTATCGATGTTACGTAAATATGTGGACGACCAACCACGTCATTGAGTTAGAACCGAGACGAGATAGCCAAGACTTAACGTCACGGAGGTACTGTCAAGATCTTGGATAGGAAAGAACATGTCCTATGTCTGGGAGGTTATACCACAAGTTAAAGTTTTGTGGAGAAACCATGCTATTGAGGAAATGACACGGGAGTTGGAAACGGAAATGAAAGCGAGGTATTCTTATCTTTTGAAACACTGTGTACGTCGTCGTCAATTCAAGACGAAATTTCATAAGGAGGGGAGGTTGTAAGACCCCAAATTATTAATAAATGAAATTTATTTTCCTCTATTTATTATTTTGAAATAGTAAGGGTTGATTTGATTAATGTGGATAGTTATGGGTAAAATACACGCAAATATTTGAATAAGCAAAGTGGTTATAAAATATTCATTATTGTTAGGGAATATTCGTTTTGGTCGTGGAATATTAAATCTTTGTCGGGAATATTAAATGCATACCACGTAGATCTTTTATGGGCCCTATAACTTAAATCGATTGGATGAAGAAAACGACAAATATAAGTTGTTTATAAATAACTTGGCGTAAATATTCACAGATTAATCTTGTTGGAATACCTTGGTTAAAAACACACTAATCTGCGCGTTGTTGAACAAGATGACACCAGTATTGCACAAATTATTGATTCTTACGTAGAAAGGCACTTTACTCAATAATTGTTACAAGAATTAATTCTCATTCGATTTTTATTTTATTTATTCAATAATTGTTGCATTGCTATTTTATATTACTGTTGTTTCAATAAATTGTCATTACACAGTATTTTCCATTATCGAAGTAATAATTCATATTATCTGAATAATATTATTAGATAACATTATTGGCAATGTCTAGAAAGTTCTGTCTAAGGAGAGGTTTGGTCACCTAATTGCGCCCCAATAAGGAAAAATTCTTATTGTAAAGTCCCATCTTTCCTGGGAACTGCCTGGTTGTCAATATTGTGATTCTGTAATATTATTTGTGAATAATTAATTGTTGATTCATATGATGAGGAAAATATTGATTTTATGTGGATACAGATGGAGAAAATTTTTAATGTGACAATTGTTGAAAATTAAAATTTTATCTTTTTCTGATAAAATAATTCATTTAAATATATTATTATATTTTAATAATATAATAATTATGATATTTTTACGATGAATGTGGGATATATGAGTATATGTGGAGGAGGAGTATTTTTGTTACCAAAAATATTTAAAGCATGTTTTATGTGTCGGTGGACCCCATTTCTTGACTGAAATTTGATTATAGCCTGTAAAATCGCCCGTTTATGGATTTTGGGTCAATTTTTGTTTGGAATTTGGAAAAACTTCCTTCTGCAAAGTTGTAGATAATGGAATTTCCTATAAAAAAATCGCGAGATTCGAATTTTCTGGCAAAAAGGCTATTTATTGTGAATTATTGAAGTTTCGAAGCTCCGAAATAATTGATTTTTGGAAGTTTAAAATATTTAAAATAGGAAAAACATTTTTTTGTTTTTTTGTGGGCAGCCTAGCATGTGCAAGATAAGTCAAATCATCAGTTGTCAAAATGTGCGTAGAGAATTTGTAATATATATAATATTATTATATTAAATTTTCTACTTTTGGTGTTCTAAGCATTTTCCCATAAATAGGTGCTTAGGTTAGAATTGAAAATCACACCGTAAACCCAAGTTTTCTCTCTCTCTATATTATTAAGTGTATTCTTGTGAGTATTTTGAGTATTCTTTGAGTATTGCTATATCTGATTGCAAGTTCAAGTCATAAATTTATATCCTGTTTCAACTAGAAATCTTGTCTTTCGAGGTAAGGGATATTTTTTTTAAAATGATATTAATTTTCCAATATCATTATGCCAAGTATTGATTTGAACTTTTAATCAAATTTGGAACTTGTTGTGTCGGGGAGTTCTTATTCACGTGATACGACCTTATTCACGTATATCGACACTAATTATTCACGAATATTTACACTATTAATCGAAAAAAATGAAAATTTTCCTTTCGCCTAAAATATCTATTGTGGATACTAGCTTTGATTGTATCCATGTTTTGATCATTCTTGAATTTTACACCATTCTGATTACTTATGAAGTATTTTTGAACTTGGATTGTTTAAAATACGAATCCTTAATATTTGTTCTTTTGTTTCACTTTGGATTCGCTTCCTTTAAAATATTTTTCATCATCCTCATCCTAAATGATGATATTCTTGAATATCTTTGGCCCAGTAGTGCAAAGATGAATGATTTCTTGATGAATATCTTTGGCCCGTAGTCTGCAAAGATGAGCAGTGTTGAGATGAACATGATGATTAATTAATATCTTTGGTAGTAGTGCAAAGATGAATAGGTGTTTAGATGAACATGACCAATCGATGAATATCTTTGGCACAAGGTGCAAAGATGAATATTTGATTTCAGATATATATTGATTGATGTTACAGGGATAAAATATCAACGATGAACTTTTAAATTCATATATAGAATATAGTAGTTTGCATTATCTACTTAACTCTTCTAATGAATTGTTTTTTCCGCTGCAGATGTTGATTTAAAACTGGTTGTCTATTGTATTCTATTAGATTTTTCCCTGTTGAACACTAACGATAATTTGTTGTATATTATCTTAGTCATAATATTCTTTACTGGGCTAGTTGAGCTCACCCTTTTCTTTTTTGTTCCATTTTTCTTCTCAGGAGGCGAGAATGTAGCGAGTACGAGTCGGGGTATGGAATGATGGTTATAGAGAGAATTGTTTAGTAGTCCTCACCATTTTTGTAAAATAATATATAAATAATTGTGATGAGGATTTATTTAGGTATGTATATTGTTTAGAAGACAATAATTGTATTTAAACTCACAGTAGATATGTTGTCGTATTTTGCATGACAAATGTATTAATAAAGTTGTAGTTATTTCTGTACCATGTATTTGGCGACTCAGAATGGGTTGGAAGGAATGGACCTATTTTGGGGGCGTCACAAATGAGATTTGGTCATCAGTCAATCCACATACTAGTCTCAATGCATCAATGTTGTCCCATCAACAATGATACTCGACTAGGGACATTTAAGAACAATGATACTAATTGTAATTATATAATCTCATGTTCAAGTCACATACTTGAAACCATATAATTTGTATCACTATTCTAAGGAATTTTATTATGTTAACAATTATATAACGCAGTAAATAAAACCATAATAAAATCATTCATTTATTCAATCAAATATAATATCAAAACGTTAAGCAATTATATCAAATAATTGGCCTCTAGGGCATAAACTCTAACACGTCCCAAATACAAAGATGCCGAAGAGGATGCCGCCCGAAGGGAAAATGCCATTCTGAAGTCGGGTCATCATTGATATAAATGTCGATCCAAGCTAAAGAATTAAAGCATCTGGCACATCGTCAGAAGCTTGAAGAAAAGCTCAAAGAGCTTGAGGCCTCATGAATTTGGGTCCGCCATCGATCAAAGACCTTAAGTAAGAAATCCAGCAAATCTACGTAAAATCCGGCCGAAATTTGAACGATGAGATCCTCCATATGTATGCCAAAGGATATGAAATTTGTCGAAGTAAAGGCAAGAAAAATCTCGGGCCAAGGTAGATCCATCTCTTCTAGGCTCTTCAGATGGTGATGATGACGATGAATAAGCCTGAAGATGACCTTCCCTTTACCCTTAACTGTAGAACTTTCTGTAAAAATTCTAATTTTTTATGAACAGTTAATATTAATGAAATATCAACTTCATGCCTTAGTACTTCTATATAAACATTTCTTGTCAATAATTCAGCATCAATCAACTTTGAAACTGTATAAGTGCCTCTTATCTTAAACTGTTAGTCAATAATCAAGCAAATTATATAACAATTAAGAATAATGATAACATAATCCGAACTCAACACTTGAACAAAATAAAGTAATGCATACTTATCATTACCGAAGTGTGAGACAGATCAGTCATAAGGTGAATTTACCGATCCTCCTCAAGACTATCGGGATCTTGTTTACCACTCGGGGTAAAACAAGTATATAAGGACATTTGTCTACCATGCGGGGTATAACAAAGATATAAGGACATTTGTCTACCATGCGGGGTAGAACAAAGATATAAGGACATTTATCTACCATTCGGAGTAGAACAAAGATATAAGGACATTGGAATTTGTTTACCACACGGGGTGAAACAAATTTATAAGGACACACCTGACAATAAGGCTACCATCGAGTGGTCAACGAGTCTGACCGAACCTCCTTACTTCGGTGCCTATTATTTACCACTCGCGGTAAAATAATATTAAAAGGACTATGGAATTTGTCTACCACGCAGGATATAACAAACCAATGAGGACACTCCTGCCGATAAGGCTACCATCGAATGGTCAGCGAGTCCACCCCGTCCTCCTTACACCGATGAAGTTTACCTACCACGAAGGGCCTGACAAATTCATAAGGACCACATGCCAAAAAGGTTACCATCGAATGGTCAACGAGTCCCCCCCGTCCTCCTTACACCATTGTGAATTTAGGACCAATAAAAAGAAGATCAATTGTGAAAAAGTGAATCTTTTGTCTTTGAATCAACTCAACTTGACATTTGCCTGACCGATTTTCCAGTAGAATATCTGTTTGCACACAGCATCCATGAGTTCTGCTTTTGCTGATTGGGACATAAACCTCCTCAAAGCTTCTTACGAGCGGTCCGTCATTCCATCCTAACCTCGCAGACTTTAGATGGATTTCTCCGAAGACATGTACCCACAGGGCGGTGTGCCCTCAGTGGATTCTCGGGAGTGTGATTTCTGGATCTACTTCGGTGGAAATTTTTGTCACTGTGGTGAGAATACTTAAGGCAAAATTCCTTATTTGTATTCTAAGGTGTATATTCTCTGAATCAACTCCTTCGACTACCTCGACCATAATCCCAAGAACCGATAGAGTATAATGCACTCTTCTGCCTCTTAAGAGTATGACTTCTTGATCTGCTTCGATGCTGAGCCCTTCCGCTGCTATGAGAACACTCAAGACGGAATGCCTTCTCCATACTCTCTGGTGAACATCCTCTTGAACAGCTTGTGTCATAACCCCAAGAACCCCTAAGGTGAGGTACCCTCTTCGGATCCTTAGAAATATGGCTTCTGGGTCTTCTTTGATCCTGAGAACTGCATCGAGACATATTTTCAAAGTGTATAGTGTAAAATCCCAAATTTTACGAATAAAGATTTAAATTTCTCGAATTTTTTTTTATGTTATGGTGTGTATTTGATATAATGTTATAGTTGTGGGTAATATTTATAAATTTTGCAAAGTATGCAAGTTGTTATATTATTTTCGATTGGTCGGGGAATATTGTGACGCCCCCAAAATAGGTATACAACACCCATTCTGAGTCGCCAAATACATGGTACAGAAATAACTATAACTTTATTAATACAACATAAAAACTATGAGTTTAAATACAAATATTATCATCTAGACAATATCCACACTCAAATAAGTCCTCATTATAATTATTAATACACTATTTTACAGAATAGTGAGGACTACTAGAACAACTTCTAGAACCATCATTCCACACCCCGACTAGTACTCGTTACATTCTCGCCTCCTGAGAAGAAAAATGGAACAACAAGGAAAAGGGTGAGCTCAACTAGCCCAGTAAAGAACATTATGACTAAGATAATATATAATAAATTATTGTTAGTCCTCAACAGAGAAAAATCTAATAGAATACAATAGACAACCAGTTTTAAATCAATCTTCGCAGCGGAAATAATAATTCATTAGAAGAGTTAAGTAGAGAATGCAAACTACTATCTTTTATATATGAATTTAAAAGTTCATCGTCGATATTTTATCACTGTAACATCAATAAATATATATCTGGAATCAAATATTCATCTTTTCACTACAGGCCAAAGATATTCATCAAATGGTCATGTTCATCTAAACACTGCTCATCTTTGCACTATGGGCCAAAGATATTAATCGATCGGTCATGTTCATCTCAACACTGCTCATCTTTGCACTACAGCCAAAAGATATTCATTAAGAAATCATTCATCTTTACACTACATGCCAAAGATATTCAGTAATATCATCATTTAGGACTGCGGATGATGAAAAATATTTTAAAGAAAATGAATCCAGTGAAACAAAAGAACAAGTATTAAGGATTCGTACTTTAAATAATCCAAGTTCAAAAATACTTCATAAATAACCAGATTGGAGTAAAATTCAAGAATGAAGATCAAAACATAGATCCAATCAAAGATAGGAATTATAACAGACAATCTTTGACACAGAATTTTTTTTTTAATTTTTCTGTGAATAATGTCATATTCGTGAATAATTAATCGATATCGTGAATAGTCTTGCCGTATCGTGAATAAGAACTCGACCTCAAAAGATAAAAATTTCACAAAAAAACATCATCACGCTTCGTGAATAGTACTCGTAAATAGTAACTCATGAATAGTAACTCATGAATAGTAATCCCGTCATGAAAAAGTTCCAAATTTGATAAAAAGTTCCAACCAATATTTCGACATAATGATATTGAAGAAATAATAACATTTACGAAGAAAATAACATCCTTACCTCGAAAAGAATAATCTTTCATTTGGAATCTGGATATAGTCTTTGAAAGAACTTGCACCGTATAGCAATACTCAAAGTACTAAAATACTCACAAATACGCTCGATATTATAGAGAAAGAAAGAGAGAGAAATCTTTAGTTTCTGGTGTGATTTTCAATTCTAACCTAAACACCCTATTTATAGGAAAATGCTTAGAACACCAAAGCAGAAAATTTAATATAATATTAATATTTATATTATAAATTCTCAACGCACACTTAGCATCTGAAATCAGCCACCTAATCACATGTTAAATGAGTCCCAACAATGTAAAAAACGTTTTTATTAATATAATTATTTAAAACTTCCAAAAATCAATTATTCTGGAACCTCGAAACTTCAATAATTCATAATAAATATCCATTTTATCAGAAAATTTGAATCTCGCGAATTTTTGTAGGAAATTAAATTCTCTACAACTTTACAGAAGAAAGTTTTTCCAAATTCCAAACAAAAATTGACCGAAATCCATAAACGGACGATTTTACAGGCTATAATCAAATTTCAGTCAAGAAATGGGGTCCACCGACACACAAAACATGTTTTAAATAACTTTTGCAACAAAAATACTCTTCCTCCTCATACACTCATATATCCCACATTCATTGTAAAAATATCACCATTATTATATTATAATAATATAATAAAATATTATTTTATCAGAAAAGATAAAATATCAATTTTTAACAATTGTCACATTAAAAAAAAATTTCATCTATATCCACATAAAATCAATATTTTTCTCATCGTATAAATCAATAATTAATTATTCACAAATAATATTACGTAATCACAATCTTGTGACAACCAGTTCGCTCCTGTGAAAGAGGGGCTTTCCAATAAGAATTTCTCCTTACTTTGGCGCACAATTAAAAGTGACCAAACCTATCCTTAGATGTAACTTTCTAGACATTGCCAATAATGTTATCTCGATAATATTATTCGAGGATAATATGAATTATTGCTCTGATAATGGAAAATACCGTGTAGTGATAATTATCAAACAACGATAATATAAAATATCAACGTAGAAATTATTGAATCAATAAAATAAAATACTTTGATAATAATTATCAGTAACAATTATTGAGAAGTGCCTTCACGTAAGAATCAATAATTGGTTCAATACGTGTGCTATCACAACAACAACGCCAGACATCGTGTTTTAACCACCGTATTCCAACAAGATAATAGCAGAATAACTACGCTTATTTATAAACAACTTATACTTGTCATTTTCTTCATCCAATCGCTTTCCGTTATAGGGCCCACATTGAAGTCGCTACTGTCGTATTTAATATTCCCTCGACGAAAGAAAGAATATTCCACGACCAAACGAATATTCTCCGACAACAATGAGTATTTTATAACCACTTGCTTATTTAAAATATTTGCGCATTTTACCCATAACTAACCACATTAATCAAATCAACCCTTACTATTTCAAAATGATAAATAGAGGAAATTAAATTTCAATTATTAATAATTTGGGGTCTTACAACCTCCCTTCCTTATGAAATTTAGTCCTCGAAATTGACGTACGTAGGACATGCTCTTTTCCTATCCAAAATCTTGACAGGTACCTCTTTATTCGTTAAGTCTTCGGCTATCTCGTCCGGTTCTAACTCAATAACATGGTTCGGGTCATCCACATATTTACGTAACATCGATACGTAAAAAACGTTATGAACACGTGTCATACTTGGCGGTAAAACGAGTCTATAGGCCACAGTTTCTATTCGATCTAGGATTTCAAATGGACTAATAAATCGAAGGTTTGAGTTTTCCTCACATCGCCAATTCTCGCTTTTGGAATAACAACTTCTTGTACCTCCTTCTTCATATTCATCACCGCCAGTGTGTAAATGAACGCTTTTAACTTTCTCGATTAAAGTCGGTTCTAATTGTATATCATCACGTGAGTCCCTAGAGTCTTTAACTCTATATCTATCATTTGTAAGTTATATGAAATGGGTCTTTGACAATATCGCATTCGTACTCGTATACGATCTTTTACTCAACACGTCAGCTACCTCATTCGCTTTTCCAAGATGGTATGGTCAAAACATGTGCCGAAATGAGTCTCCTATTGAGTTCTTCGAAGCTCTTCCCACATTCCTTGCTCCATTTGAATTTTGTATCTCTACGAGTCAGCTGCGTTAATGGAGTAGCGATTCGAGAAAATCTTTACACAAAATCTTCGATAATAACCAATTTAAGCATAGAAAGCTACGTATTTTCGATTCTCGACTTAGGTTGCTCTCAACTCGTGACTCATATCCCAATCTTGACAAACGCGTCATAATGACACCTATCAGTTTACTACCGCACGAATATGGCATCCCCTACGGAGAGTCTGGCTTCGATACATTCCACAAAGGAAGTCACTAGATAAAGGATCAGGTACCAAATTCTATAGTTGAATTTTTAACTCCTGAAGTTCAATAGGAGCCATGAGATTTTAGAAATGGGTTTTGTACCGGGTTCAAAGTCGATACAAAATTCAATATCACACTTTGGGAGTAAGCCAAGAAATTCTTCAGGAAATACATCAGGAAATTTACTAACAATAGAAATATCATTCAAAACTGACGTATTTTTGTTTAAGTCCATAACATGGGCTAAGAAAACTTGACATCCGTTTTTCAATAAACGAATGACTTTATTGGTTGATATGAAAGTGTTTGACTTCAATGGTTTGGTTGCTTGAATTCGAATAATAGGTTGCTTAGGAATATGAAAACTAACAACCTTACGAAAGCAATCAATTTTGGCATGATGAGTAGTTAATCAATCAATCCCCAAAATCACATCAAAAGAAGTATCTTTAAAGAAATAAGGTCAACAGGTAATGTGATGGTGCCAACTTGGATCAAACACGATTTATAAACAGTGGATGTGATGAAAGTTTCTCCTAACGGAGTTTCCACAGATAGGTCAAAGTCTAATTTCTCCAAAGTCAAGTTTAAACGTTGAGCACAAGCAGGAGAGATAAATGAATGGGTAGCACCAGTATCTAGTAATGTATAAACTTAGCATGAATTTATGATTAGCTTACCCGTGATCACCTCGTTTGGGTTCCTCGCGATGTTGACCACCACGACAAAATGCTCTTTCGAGAACCGCTTGACTTAGAGTTTTCTCGGGATGACCTTTTGAGTCACCATCCCCACTGGGCTTGGTTTCGCTACCGTACAATCTCGAGCGATATGTCCTTCCTTTCCACAATTATAGCATACCTTGAATTGTTGTGGGCGGTTTGAGATGATATCTCTCTTTTCCACATTTATAAAGATACTGACCGGTGGTTATTCTCTTCCTTAAAACCAAATTCTTTGGTCGACGTCTTCGCAGTTGTCATTGTTGAATCTCCTCTTTTTAAAATATCCCCAGACTCGCTTCTTCTATTTTCATGGCCACGATTACCACTTAGAGTGGTTGTCGCTCTCTTGTCCGTATTTTTCTTTCTCCATTTGGTTATCATTGTTACGATGATCACTGTCATCCAGTATGATCCTGGTTGCGGCCTCTTGGTTGAACGTACTCATTATCTCGCTTCTAATAATTGAGCCACATTGACAATATCCGAATATAAAGAAAATTTATGAGAGATAAGATATTGCCAATCTCGGGTTTTAAACCTCTCGAAACATCCTCGCTCATTCGTTCCTCATTCTCTACCAAATGAGGTGCAAACTGGATAACTCTGCGAACTTCGCCTCGTATTGGGACACCGTCATGTTGTTTTGTTCTAGTCTAATAAACTCTACATCTTTCATATGGAAAATACTTTCAGGAAAGTATTTTTCGTTGAAAAGTTTCTGAAACGTTTCCCAAGACATGCGGAGTGCGGCAGGCTGGGTACATTTCACAGACTCCCACCAGTAATCTGCCTCGCCACGGAACATAAAGGTGGCGAATGGAACCTTCTGTTCCTCCGTGCATCCCAAGACATCGAATATCTTGGTAATTTTCTTGACCCATGTTTCCGCCATGACCGGATCCGCTTTCCCTTAAATTCGTGGTCCCAACTTTTGAATCGCTTGGCCGGTGACAAGTCAGGCAGCGTTCTTATCATTTCCACCCGTATTCTCGTAGACACGAGTCTCCTCGTCTGCGGTTTTGCATGAATCGCAAAAAGCTCCTAAATAACCCGTCGTTCATCGCTCGCTTTCAAATGGTGTTGTTTACGGGAGGAATATTGCCTTCTGTTGCACGTTCCCTCGGTGGTGATTAAAGGTGTTTCCACGGTCTCATTAACTCCACCCTTAATATTCTCAGCTGCCATTCTTAAATACTGTCATAAAACAAGGGTTAATTGAACAAATTAACATATCACATATTAACCATATAGTTTGACTGACCAACAAATAAGCATAGGTATGACATACTAGCGAAGGATTACTCGTGTCTCCCCTCCTAGTACTATTCCCCGATCTCCGCCAGAGACCATATCCCTAAGCTCTGATACCAACTGTGACGCCACTAAAATAGATATACAACACCCATTCTGAGTCGCCAAATACATGGTACAGAAATAACTACAACTTTATTAATACAACATAAAAACTGTGAGTTTAAATACAAATATTGTCATCTAGACAATATCCACACTCAAATAAGTCCTCATTATAATTATTAATACACTATTTTACGAATAGTGAGGACTACTAGAAACAACTTCTAGAACCATCATTCCACACCCCGACTAGTACTGCGTTATATTCTCGCCTCCCGAGAAGAAAAATGGAACAACAAGGAAAAGGGTGAGCTCAACTAGCCCAAGAAGAACATTATTATGACTAAGATAATATATAACAAATTATCGTTAGTCCTCAACAGAGAAAAATCTAATAGAATACAATAGACAACCGGTTTTAAATCAATCTTCGCAATGAAATAATAATAATTCATTAGAAGAGTTAAGTAGAGAATGCAAACTACTATCTTTTATATATGAATTTAAAAGTTCATCGTCGATATTTTATCCCCTCGTAACATCAATCAATATATATCCGGAATCAAATATTCATCTTTTCACTCAGCAAAGATATTCATCACCGGTCATGTTCATCTAAACACTTTGCTTCATCTTTGCACTATGGGCCAAAGATATTAATCGATCGGTCATGTTCATCTCAACACTTTGCTCATCTTTGCACTACAGCCAAAGATATTCATTAAGAAATCATTCATCTTTGCACTACATGCCAAAGATATTCAAGAATATCATCATTTAGGATCGAGGATGATGAAAAATATTTTAAAGAAAAAGCGAATCCAATTGAAACAAAAGAACAAGTATTAAGGATTCGTACTTTAAATAATCCAAGTTCAAAAATACTTCATAAATAACCAGATTGGAGTAAAATTCAAGAATGAAGATCAAAACATAGATCCAATCAAAGATAGAATTATAATGAATAATCTTTGACACGTAATTTTTTTTTAATTTTTCCGTGAATAATGTCGATTCGTGAATAAAGTCAGATATCGTGAATAGTCTTGTGATCGTGAATAAGAACTCAGACCTCAAAAGATAAAAAATTTCACAAAAAAACATCATCACGCTTCGTGAATAGTACTCGTAAATAAGTAACGCGTAAATAAAGAACTCATGAATAGTAACTCGTGAATAAGAATCATGAATAAGAACCCCGTCATGAAAAAGTTCCAAATTTGATAAAAAGTTCCAACAAATATTTGGCATAATGATATTGAAGAAATAATAACATTTACTGAAGAAAATAACATCCCTTACCTCGGAAAAGAATAGTACTTACGATGGAATCTGGATATAGTCTTTGAAGGAACTTGCATCAGTATAGCAATACTCAAAGTACTAAAATACTCACAAATACGCTCGATATTATAGAGAAGAAAGAGAGAAAATCTTTAGTTTACGGTGTGATTTTCAATTCTAACCTAAGCACCTATTTATAGAAAATGCTTAGAACACCAAAGCGTAAAATTTAATATAATATTAATATTTATATTATAAATTCTCTACGCACACTTAACATCCAAATCACCCACTAATCACATGTTAAATGAGTCCCAACAATGTAAAAAACGTTTTTGTTAATATAATTATTTAAAACTTCCAAAAATCAATTATTCTGGAACCTCGAAACTTCAATAATTCATAATAAATAGCCATTTTATCAGAAAATTCGAATCTCGCGGCTTTTTATAGAAAATTAAATTCTCTACAACTTTACAAAAGAAAGTTTTTCCAAATTCCAAACATGAATTGACCGAAATCCATAAATGGGCAATTTTACAGGCTATAATCAAATTTCAGTCAAGAAATAGGGTCCACCGACACACAAAACATGTGTTAAATAACTTTTTCAATAAAAATACTCTTCCTCCTCATATACTCATATATCCCACATTCATTGTAAAAATATCACCATTATTATATTATAATAATATAATAAAATATTATTTTATCAGAAAAGATAAAATATCAATTTTTAACAATTGTCACATTAAAAATTTCCTCCATCTATATCCACATAAAATCAATATTTTCCTCATCATATAAATCAATAATTAATTATTCACAAATAATATTACGAATCACAATCATCGACAACCGTGCCATTCCTAAGAAGAGGGGCTTTCGATAAGAATTTCTCCTTATCTTGCCGTGGCAATTAGGTGACCAAACCTCTCCTTGAGATAAAACTTTTATACATTGCCAATAATGTTATCTAATAATATTATTCGGATAATATGAATTATTGTTCGATAATGGAAAATCTTTGTGTAGTGACAATTATTGAAACAACGAGAATATAAAATATCAACGTAGAAATTATTGAATCAATAAAATAAAATAATTGAGCAATAATTCATCGTAACAATTATTGAGTAGTGCCTTCTTACGTAAGAATAAATAATTGGTGCAATCTGGTATTATTCTTGTCAACAACAGCGATATTCATTGTGTTTTAACTACCGGGTATTCCAACAAGATAATAATGAACAACTACTGCCGTTATTTATAAACAACTTATACTTGTCGTTTTCTTCATCCAATCGCTTTTCAGTTATGGGGCCCATGAAGGCTCGCTACTGCGTCGATAAAATATTCCCACACGGCAAAGAATATTCCACGACCAAACGAATATTCTCCGACAACAATGAGTATTTTATAACCACTTGTTTATTTGAAATATTTACGCATTTTACCCATAACTAACCACATTAATCAAATCAACCCTTACTATTTCAAAATAATAAATAGTGGAAATTAAATTTCAATTATTAATAATTTGGGGTCTTACAAATATTCTTTGTGTCGGGGAATATCCATACGACGGTACAATCATTGGTGAACCCCACAACGGAATTATTGTCGGATTAAAAAAACGACAAAAATAATTTTTTATGAAAATAACGACGAAAGTTTTACCGTTAAAACTGTTAAACTACTCGGTAGTAAAAGTACAATAATACGCGTGGTTGCATAGTGGCACACGGTATTGGTTATTGATGCTTACATGATAAGTCACTCAGTTATACTCAATTATTGCTATAGTAATTGTTGCATCATATCGCTCATATTATTGATTCGATTATTGTCACAGTATCATCTGCATTATATTATATATTATTAAATCAATAATTGAGACGATAAATTTATTTATATTATTAAATTGTAATATTTACAATGTCTAGAAGTTCTATCAAGGAGAGGTTTTGTAAGACCCCAAATAATTAATAAATAAAATTTAATTTCCTCTAATTATTATTTTGAAATAGTAAGGGTTGATGTGATTAATGTGGATAGTTATGGGTAAAATACGCAAGTATTTCAAAATAAGCAAATGGTTATAAAATATTCATTATTGTCGGGGAATATTCGTTTGGTCATGGAATATTCAGATCGCTTGTGAATATTCGTATGCGACCAGTAGCGACCATGTGTGGGCCTCATAACGTAAAAGCTGATCAAGGAAAAAAACGATAAATATAAGTTGTTTAAAAATAACTACAGTAGTTGTTACTGCTTTACATCGTTGAAATACCCACGGTTAAAACACGAATACTGCGTTGTTGCGATAAGAAGACACCAGATATTGCACCAATTATTGATTCTTACGTAAAGGGCACTACTCAATAATGGTTACGAGAAATTATTTATTCAAGATTATTTTATTTTATTCATTCAATAATTCTTTGCATTGATATTTTATATTATCGTTGTTTCAATAATTGTCATTACACAAAGATTTTTCATTATCGAAGCAATAATTCATATTATCTCAATAATATTATTAGATAACATTATTGGTAATGTCTAGAAAGTTCATCTAAGGAGAGGTTTGGTCACCTAATCATAATTGCGCTACAAGAAGGAGAAATTTTATTGAAAGCCCCTCTCTTTCGTGGGGACCGTCAGTTTATCAATATTGTGATTACGTAATATTATTTGTGAATAATTAATTATTGATTTATATGACGAGGAAAATATTGATTTTATGTGGATATAGATGGAGAAATTTTTTTTAATGTGACAATTGTTGAAAATTAAAATTTTATCTTTTTCTCGATAAAATAATTCATTTAAATATATTATTATATTTTAATAATATAATAATGTTGATATTTTTACAATGAATGTGTGATATATGAGTATACGAGGAGAAATAGTATTTTTGTTGCAATAAATGTTTAAAACATGTTAAACATGTCGGTGGACCCCATTTCTTGATCAAATTTGATTATAAATGTAAAATCGCCTGGCTTGAGGATTTCGGTCAATTTCTGCTTGGAATTTGGAAAACTTTCTTCCGCAAAGTTGTAGAGAATTGAATTTTCTATAAAAAGTCGCGAGATTCAATTTTCTGATAAAAGGGCTTTTTATTATGAATTATTGAAGTTCAAGTTCAAATAATTATTTTTAAAAGTTTTAAATTTGTTTTAAAAGAAAAACGTTTTTGTGGTAGGTTGGTGGGCACATGTGTTGCAAAATATGCTGAAATCAGAATTTCCAAGTTTGCGTATGATTTATATAAATTTATTAATATTTTATTAAATTTTCTACTTTTGGTATTCTAAGCATTTTCCTATAAATAGGTGCTTTATATGTTAAAATGAAAATCACACCGTAAATTGAAGTTTTCTCTCTATATTATCGAGCATATTCTTATGAGTATTTTGAGTATACTTTGAGTATTGCTATATCTATGCAAGTTCAAGTCATAGCCTATATCCGGTGTTTCAACTAGAAGTACTGTCTTTTGAGGTAAGAGATATTATTTTTTTTTTCGTAATGATAGTATTTCTTCAATATCATTATGCCGAAGTATTGATCTGAACTTTTTAATCAAATTTGGAACTTTTAGTGTTCCAAGTTACTATTCACTTATACTTAAGATTATTCACGATAATGCTACTATTCACGAATCTTTTGACTATTCATCGAAAAATGAAAATTTTTCTTTTCGTCTAAAATATCTATTCGGATACTAGCTTTGATTGTATCCATGTTTTGATCATTCTTGAATTTTACACCACTATGATTATTTTTGAGGTATTTTTGGACGTGGATAAAACAAAGTACGAATCCTTAATCCTTAATCCTTGTCATTTTGTTTCATTGGATTCGCTTTTTTAAAATATTTTTCATCATCCTCGCCTTTTAAATGATGATATTATGGAATATCTTTGGCCCAGTAGTGCAAAGATGAATGATTTTTGATGAATATCTTTGGCCCAGTAGAGTGAAAGATGAACATGTGTTTAGATGAACACGACCAATCGATGAATATCTTTTTTGCCAGTGAGTGCAAAGATGAATATTTGATTCCGATATATATTGATTGATGTTACAGGATAAAAGATAGACGATGAACTTTTAAATTCATATATAGAAGATAGTAGGTTGCATTCTCTACTTAACTCTTCTAATGAATTATTATTTCATTAAAAAATTGATTTAAAACTTGTTGTCTATTGTATTCTATTAGATTTTTCCCTCGTTGGAGACTAACGATAATTTGTTGTATATTATCTTAGTCATAATATTCTTTATCGGGCTAGTTAAGCTCACCCTTTTCCTTTTTGTTCCATTTTTCTTCTCGTGAGGCGAGAATATAAATAGCGATTTGCAGCCTGGGTATGGAATGAAGGTTCTAGAGAGAGTTGTTTAGTAATCCTCACCATTTTGTAAAATAATGTATCAATAAATGTGATGAGGATTTATTTGAGTATAGATATTGTCTAGAAGATAATATTTGTATTCAAACTCAGAATGGGTGATGTATACCTATTTTGGGGGCGTCACGAGTTTGGTCACCTAATTGCTTTTGATAGGAAGAAATCCTTATTGGAAAGCCCCCTCTTTCCTGGGAATGACCTGATTGTTAAATATTGTGAGTTATAATATTAATGATGAATAAGTTCGTGTTGATTAAAGATAAATTTGATAGTTCCATTGTGTTGGGATTATTAGTGTTAAGTGAAAATCGACATCTATTCCGATGATAATTGATGTCCGAGGGTTATATTGATAAATCCCAAATCTATCTGATAATTGAGCAATTAATTGCTACTTCTTCACATGCTTATATAACTATTTGTTCACATGTGTATACTATTGAGTCATATTCATTTACTATTAGGAGAGTTGGTGCAAGATTGATAATATTTGCATGACTAAGTTAAAAAGGGAGGTATAGATGGAGGTACTATACTGTAATTCGTATTTTCACATGTCTAGAACTATTGAGTCACATGATTTTACAATTGATTCACATGATTTACTATTAGGAGAGTTGGTGCAAGATTGATAATACTTACAGGACTAAATTAAAAATGAAGAAAAAGTTGGAGGTATTGTACTGTAATTTTTCAAGCCCCAAAACGTGCAATTATCGAAATTATATTTTTCTATAAATAGAAGCTCATTCTTCCTTCATTTCTCACCAATTCACTAAAGCTTTAGAGCCATTATTATAGACAAAAATTATAGAGAGAAATAAGAAGAGAAGTCTGCTCCTCACTATTCCAAAGATTATCCATCTTTCTTTTGAGGTAAGTGGGTATTATTTTTTCATATTCATGAATAGAACTTCATTATTTCATTCTTTATTATTCTGTTGGAATAACCTCAGTATACGCTGGTCTACCCTATACTTGGTGAAATTCTTCATTATTCCATTATTTATTATTCTCATTGGAATAATATGTCTACATGCCAATCTCGCATACATGGTGAAATTCTCATTGTTATTCCATTCTTTATTATTCTCATTGGAATATCCTCGTTTGTGCGCTTTTACGTGGACCCGGGTTCCGTCTTTATTATTCTCGCTGGAATATCTTGTTCACATGCATTTTACGCCGGACCGGTTCCGCGCTTTTATTATTCTCGCTGGAATATCACGTCAATGCGCTTTCTGGGACTGGTTCCGTTATTTATTATTCGCATTGGAATAACTTTGTCTATACAAAGAATCGCATGCATGGTGATTTCATTGTTATTCCATTCTTTGTTATTCTGTTGAATATCCTCAATGCGGTGACATATTACGCTTTGACCGGTTCTCATTATTTATTATTATGTTGGGATAACCTATCTATGCGAAGTACCGCATGTCTGATGATTTCTTTTGTTATTCCATTCTTTATTATACTCAGTTGATTAAAGTTTTGACTTCTATACTCGTCATGAAATATCATTTTATTTGGTATTTTATGTTATGAGTTACTATTCACGGGTTACTATTCACCTAGTACTATTCACTCTAGTATTATTCACTCGGGTATTCGGGGCACTTTTTATGTTGGAATACTATTCACGAGTTACTATTCACGGGTTACTATTCACCGAAATTACTATTCACCAGAATATTATTCACTCAGATATTTGGAGTACTTTTCATGTCGGGGTACTATTCACGAGGTACTATTCCCGAAGTACTATTCCCGAAGTACTATTCACGGGGTACTATTCACGACGAAAAATTGATTCTTTTTGTCCAAATTATTTTTTTGTGCATGAATAATATTCTTAAATTTTACTCTACAAAGAAGTATCATGTTGACAATTTGGATGTTATTAGTTCCTGGATAATTTAATTCTTGAACTTATTTTATTGAATTCTTATATCATTGTCATCATCCTCATGTTTATATTATGTTGAAAGTCATATGTGGCCGATATTGCATAGATGGACTCGGTATGATTATGACCAGGGATTATTCGGTATAATCATGACCGTAATGTTACAAATGATGTGGAAAAAGTCATCATTGGCCTGTAGTGCATTGATGGACAGATTTTGGTATGATTATGGCTATGGATTCTCTTCGGCCAAGGGAGCAAAGATGAATTGTTTTATGGCATGATCAGGATCGTTGATGAAAACACGATTATCTTTGGCCCGTAGTGCATGGATAATTCGTGGTCGTGATACTAAATAATATCATTGGCCTGTAGTGCAGGGATGATTTGATGATGTGGATTATTTATTAAGCTGAGTCTCAGCGATAAAAGTGATGAAAAACTTTTTAAATTATAAAAGATAGTAGATTTTATTCTCTACTTGACTCTTTTGATGGATTATTTGTTCCGCTGCAGTTAAACTTGATGTCTATTGTGTTTTATCAGTTTAACATTGTTGAAGGTTAATGATAATTTATCCTGCATTATCTTAGTCATAATATTTTTTACTGGGCTAGTTGAGCTCACCCTTTTGCTTTCATTGTTCTCTTCAGGAAATAAGAACGTAGTCGGGACTAGTCGGGGAATGGAGTAATGGTCCGAGATGATAGCATTAGTAGTCCTCACTATTCTGTTAAATAGTGTGACAATAAATGTAATGAGGACGCCTTTGAGTGTGGATATTGTCTAGATGATAATATTCTTATTAAAACTCTCAGCTATATTTTGTCGTATTGTTTACACGACGTTGGTATAATTAAGTTGTATTTGTATTTTGTACCATGTATTTGGAAACTCAAGATGGGTGATGTATACCTGTTTTGGGGGCGTCACATATAGACTGCTTTACTACGTCTTTTAGACTGGACATAATTGGACGCCTCGTCCTTCAGCTCTGCCATCCGAAGCATCTGCTCCAGCTCTGCCATCCGAAGGATCTACTCCAACTCTGCCATCCAAAAGATCTGCTCCAGCTTTGCCATCCGAAGGATCTGCACATAATTGGATGCCTCGTCCTTCAGCTCGGCAATCCGAAGCACATGTTCAGCTATATCCTCGCTTTGCTTCAAGAGAACCTCCAAAGCTTTATCTGCTTCGTCTGCCATCTTAGTCAGCTTGGCAACCTTGTCGTCCTGACCACTTCGGTGTCGAGTTCTAGGCGGGGTGCCTTCTACTCGCCTTCGGCCATGATCACGCTCCTTGTCAGCAACAAAGACCAACCTCCTTCGGGCTTCACCATGGGCTCTCGAACGAGAACCCCCTGAATCATACTTGGAAGCCGTACTCTCAAGAGCACTATTGAGAGGACCCAGACGATCCTTAACTGAAACACGAGGCAAGGATGAACTTACAGCCATCGGTTGTCCCTCCGGTGTACTAGTTCTACTCCTCACCATTCTTTCCGACGTAGAACAAATGAAACTTTGTGATTGAAAACTCAAGGACACTAGAACACAGCCCTCCTTCTAGCGCCAATGTTAATGCCAAGATCTTCTGTCACGTCTGTGACGCCCCCAAAATAGGTATACATCACCCATCTTGTGACGCCCCCAAAATAGGTATACATCACCCATTCTGAGTTGTTAATACATGGTACATAAACAATTATAACTTTATTATTACAACAATAAAACTGTGAGTTTGAATACAAATATTATCTTCTAGACAATATCTATACTTAAATAAATCCTCATCATATTTATTGATACATTATTTTACAAAAATGGTGAGGACTACTAAACAAACTCTCTCTAGAACCTTCATTCCATACCCCACTGCATTTTAGCTATATCCTCGCCTCCCGAGAAGAAAAATGGAACAAAAAAGAAAAGGGTGAGCTCAACTAGCCCAAGAAAGAATATTATGACTAAGATAATATACAATAAATTATCGTTAGTCTTCAACAGGAAAAAAATCTAATAGAATACAATAGACAACAAGTTTTAAATCAATATTAGCGGTGAAATAATAATTCATTAGAAGAGTTAAGTAGAGAATGCAAACTACTATCTTCTGTGTATGAATTTAAAAGTTCATCGCTCTATCTTTTATCCTGTAACATCAATCAATATATATCTCGAAATCAAATATTCATCTTTGCACTACTGTGCCAAAGATATTCATCACCGGGTCATGTTCATCTAAACACTGCTTCATCTTTGCACTACGGGCCAAAGATATTCATCAGAAATCATTCATCTTTGCACTACAGGCCAAAGATATTCAATAATATCATCATTTAAGACTGAGGATGATGAAAAATATTTTTAAAGAAACGAATCCAGTGAAACAAAATGACAAGGATTAAGGATTAAGGATTAAGGATTCGTACTTTGTTTTATCCATGTCCAAAAATACCTCAAAAATAATCATAGTGGTGTAAAATTCAAGAATGATCAAAACATGGATACAATCAAAGCTAGTATCCACAATAGATATTTTAGACGAAAAGGAAAATTTTCATTTTTCGATGAATAATGTAATCGAATGATTCGTGAATAAAGGTCGTATCGTGAATAGTAAATCAGACACCAAAAGTTCTAAATTTGATAAAAAAACTTGGATCAATATTTCAAAGATAATGATATTGAAGAAATAATATTATTACAAAAAAAAATAATATCTCTTACCTCGAAAGATCGGTGCTTAAATTAAAACATCGGATATAAAGCATGACTTGAACTTGCCGTATAGCAATACTCAAAATACTCACAAGAATACGCTCGATAATATAGAGAGAGAAAACTTCAGTTTCTGGTGTGATTTTTAATTCTAACCTAAGCACCCTATTTATAGGAAAATGCTTAGAACACCAATGTAGAAAATTTAATAAAATATAAATATATATATATCAAAATTCCTACGCAACTCTTGAAATCTGATTTCAGCTCAATAAGCACATGCCACCTTCTAGAAAAAGTAAGAAAAAACATTTTTCTAATTTTAAAATAATTTAAACTTCCAAAAATCAATTATTTCGGAGCTTCAGAACTTCAATAATTCACAATAAATAGCTCTTTTGTCAGAAAATTCGAAACTCGCGAATTTTTATAGGAAATTCAATTCTCTACAACTTTATAGAAGAAAGTTTTTCCAAATTCCAAACAGAAATTGATCGAAATCCATAAACGGGCGATTTTACAGGCTATAATCAAATTTCAGTCAAGAAATGGGGTCCACCGACACATAAAACATGCTTTAAATATTTTTGGTAACAAAAATACTCCTCCACAAATACTTATATATCCCACATTCATCGTAAAAATATCATCATTATTATATTATTAAAATATAATAATATATTTAAATGAATTATTTTATCAGAAAAAGATAAAATTTCAATTTTCAACAATTGTCACATTAAAAATTTTCTCTATCTATATCCACATAAAATCAATATTTTTCTCATCATATAAATCAATAATTAATTATTCACGAATAATATTACGTAAATTACAATCACGATAACTGTGCGCCTCAGAAAGAGAGGGCTTTTCAATAAGAATTTCTCTTTCTTGGTGCAAGCAATTAGTGACCAAACCTCTCCTTAGACATAACTTTCTAGACATTGCCAATAATATTATCTAATAATATTATTCAGATAATATGAATTATTAGCTTCGATAATGAAAAATAATTGTGTAATGACAATTATTGAAACAACAAAGAATATATAAAATATCAACGCAAAGAATTATTAAATCAATAAAATAAAATATCGAATAAGAATTATCAGTAACCATTATTATCGAAAGTAGTGCCTTCTTACGTAAGAATCAATAATTGGTGCAATACCGCGCTTCTTGTGTGTTAACCAATTTAGTATTTTAACAAAGATAATCTTGAGAATAACTACTACAGTTATTTTTAAACAACTTATATTTGTCGTTTTCTTCATCCAATCGCTTTCCGTTATGGGGCCCATACATGGCTACGCCGTCGTACAAATATTCCCCGACAGTACGAATATTCCACGACCAAACGAATATTCTCCGACAACAATGAATATTTTATAACCACTTGCTTATTTTGAAATATTTGCGTATTTTACCCATAACTATCCACATTAATCAAATCAACCCTTACTATTTTAAAATAATAAATAGAAAAAATTAAATTTTATTAATAACAAGTTGGGGTCTTACACATCTTGAGTCGCCAAATACATGGTACAAAATTCAAATACAAACTAATAATACAGCAGTCATGTAAAATACGACAAAACACATGCTGTGAATTTAAATACAAATATTATCTTCTAAAAAATATCCAACACAATAATAAAGACATAATAATAAAAGAATGTCACCAAGTATAGGGTAGCCCGCGTATACAGGTTATTCCAACAGAACAATAAAGAAATGAAATAACAGAAGTTCTCTTCTTGAATACAAAAGAATAATATCCCTTACCGTAAAAGAAACTGGATATAGGAAAAGAAAGGTAGCAGACTTCTCTTTTCTTTCTCTCTAAAATTTTCTCTCTCTGCGGAGTTCAAATTGAATTAAGTAAGAAAAATAATGAAGGAATGAGCTTCTATTTATAGAAAAATAGAATGCATAAGAATTAACTCATGAAATCGGTCCCAGATTGATTTATTTTAATCGACGGTCCATATTTAAAGCAAAATCTTTTAAATAAAATATAATATATATTATATATTTTATATATATAAACTCACTAAGCGCTTAACAATTACGTCTGATAATTCACGATTGATTCTGTTGATCAATAAATGTCTAGCACTCAATTGATACCATCAAATAAAACAAACCTATTATATAATATTTATATATATATATATATAACACATGTCTTTGAAAAATTACTCCACCCGACAACATCAATCTCCCACCCAATTTTGTCAACTTGACAACTTAACCACTTTACTTATATATATATATATAATATATATAAATACATACCTTTTATATATATATATATATATATATATATATATATAACTCTAATATATATATATATATAAGTAATAAAACAAAACTGAGATGACTTCTCATGTAAGCATTAATAATCAATATCGTGTGCCACTATGCAACCACGCGTATTACTGTACTTTTACTACCGAGTAGTTCAACAGTATTAACGGTAAAATTTCCGCCGTTATTTTTAATAAAATATTTTTGTCGTTTTCTCAATCCGACAATAATTCTGTTGTGGGGTCCACCAATAATTGTACCGTCGTACGGATATTCCCTGACAAAAAGAATATTTCCCGACTAATCGAATATAATATAACAACTTGCATACCTTGCAAAATTTGTAAATATTACCCACAACTATAACATTATATCAAATTTACTCCATAATAATCAAAAATGATATTTATAGAAAATTCATTTTTATTCAAAAAGTTGGGGTCTTACAACGTCCCAATCACATAAGACGTCCAGATCCTGCACACTAAACACAGTCAACACCAAAAGCTTGACGTCTTCGACCGTCGGGGGATAGCTCAGGCGTGAGAGTCAGTACAGGCGATCACAAGGGTTAACAATGGAGGATAAAATATCTAGTGTATTGAGAGAGATAAAGTTATCAGTTACCTTTTCTTAGAAGACTTTCTTGCTATGATATATTCTCTAGCCCGATTTATCGTGTCACCCACTACTGTCTGACACAACCCCTTGATACTGATGATTTCTGCCGACTGCATACAGTTCACCCACTACCTCTGGTCACTGTTTTCCACCGCCGGCCGTCCCCGGATCCCATCCACATTAATGCATGGCAGATATATCAGTCAACCATCATACTTTTTCATCATTACCGGTCAAAGTTAGAGATATTTAATATCTAATGGGTCAGCCCACTAATCTGACCCGATCTTATAAAGATTTAACAGAAATAATATAGTGACTAGGCCCAATAACTCTAAGGTCCATTAACGATGACATAGTGGATTAACCAAATAAATAGGCCCAATATGTTTCGCCCAATAGATGACCCAACAATATATATATATATATATATATATATATATATATATATATATATATATATAGAGCCCTTCCATAAAGAAATCCTGTTGCCATGAGAATCAGTCAACAACCCTTTTTGACCCGCTGATAAACTTATCGGAAGGTGAGATGAAACATAAATATACCCAAATTTCTAGCATGAACTTGTACTTTTTATTTTAATATGAGGACCCCACCATAGTCAACATGTTGTCAGCTTTATTGAAATAAAATGAATTTTTAATATTAAATAATGCCCGAATCGACACAAAATTTGACTTACCGTGCCTTTTTTTATAAAATACTCCCATTACCATAAGCTCTTACAATTTATTTAAAAAAAAAAATCAATAGAATTTCTTTTCTTTTTGCACAAGTTCTTTATTTGCTTATTCTTTATAAAATATTTGTTATTTTTTTATAACTCTTTTATTTAATAACAAATAAAGAATTATAATTCAAATAAAAAATAATATTTTTATTAAATAGGATATAAAATAACAAATAAAATAATTCTTTAGGACATTAAAAATAGCAAATAAAAATTATAAAAATATATTTTTATAAAATAGGATATTATTTTTATTTGAATTATAATTCTTTATTTGTTATTAAATGAAAGAGTTATAAAAATAACAAATATTTTATAAACAATAAAGAAATAAAAGAACTTGTGTGTTTAGGAAAGAGGTTGTCTTTGGTTGGATTTTTTTTTTTTTTTTTTTAACAAATTGTAAGAGCTAGTAGCGGTACCGAGGAGTATTTTATATTTTTTAAGTTTACTTGATGTCTTTGAGTCATGACTATCAAATGTATCAAATATATCAAATGTATCAAAAATATATCAATTATCAAAAATGTATCAAATGTATCAAAATATATCAAATGTATCAAATATATCAAAAATATATCAATTATCAAAATATATCAAAATGTATCAAATGTATCAAAAATATATCAATTATCAAAATGTATCAAATATATTAAAATGTATCAAAATATATCAAAAATATATTAAATGTATCAAATATATCAAAAATGTATCAAATGTATCAAAATATATCAAATGTATCAAATGTATCAAATATATCAAAAT
Organism: Panax ginseng; assembly: GCA_020205605.1. Taxonomy (NCBI): domain Eukaryota; kingdom Viridiplantae; phylum Streptophyta; class Magnoliopsida; order Apiales; family Araliaceae; genus Panax; species Panax ginseng. Next base: position 163,444,477 of record CM035129.1, read on the forward strand.
GTATCAAAAATGTATCAAATGTATCAAAAATGTATCAAATGTATCAAAAATATATCAATTATCAAAAATGTATCAAAATATATCAAAATGTATCAAATGTATCAAAAATATATCAATTATCAAAAATGTATCAAATGTATCAAATATATTAAAAATGTATCAAAATTGTATCAAATGTATCAAAATATATCAAATGTATCAAAAATATATCAATTATCAAAATGTATCAAAAATATATCAAAAATGTATCAAATGTATCAAAAATATATCAATTATCAAAATGTATCAAATGTATCAAAATTATATCAAATGTATCAAAAATGTATCAAAAATGTATCAAATGTATCAAATATATCAAAAATGTATCAAATGTATCAAAATGTATCAAATGTATCAAAAATATATCAATTATAAAAATGTATCAAAAATGTATCAAATGTATCAAAAAATATATCAATTATCAAAAATGTATCAAATATATTAAAAATGTATCAAATGTATCAAAATTGTATCAAATGTATCAAAAATATATCAAAATATATCAAATGTATCAAATATATCAAAATGTATCAAATATATTAAATATATATATATATATATATATATATATATATATATATATATATATTCTAATACATACATGTACATCTTTGAATTAAGTATAACAAAGAATCTAGGGATTAACTCATTGACAGATCAAAATGATATAGATAATTTAAATAATATCTACTTTATGTATCGTTTTTTCTTACGATTAACTCATTATACTTTTTGTTTACTTATAAATTGTTAGAAACTCCGTTAAATCATATTGATTTTAAACGGTTTGCTAAGTCTGATTTCACATAAGATAGAGAAAACTGACATGGCAAAAGAGAAAAATCTGACGTTAAACTCATGTATAGACCTGGCAATATAAATAGTTAACTGTTGGGTCAAACCATATTAACAAGAACCAAATGGGTTGGTTAACCATTTTTATTTATTCAGGTCGGTTAAAGTTTGAACCCATATTTTTAAAACAAATATAGTTAATTAACTGGTTAACCATTTTTCAACCCATATTCTATTCAATTGCACTCATCTCTCTCTCTTTCAGTAACCGCACCAAACACGATTATTTTTTTTTGGGTGGGTGGGTGGGTGGGGGTACTAGAGGGTGGGTAGTGTATACATAATCGCTTAATATTAATTTATTTTGGGAGAGAGTGGTGGGGTGGGGTGGGGTGGGGTGGGGTGGGTGGGTGGAATAATTAATTGATTCATTTAACCCATTTCAAAGTTGATCAATCTTTCTACCATAACAGTTAGTTTGAATGCAGTTCATGTGTGATCTGCTTTTGACTTGCATTTCTTTGTGATTGCAGACTACTTGTTAAATATGTTTAACCACCATGAAATCAGGCCAAGGCCATGTCATTTTCACTGCAGAATGCTCACACTCCTTCCACTTCCACTGCATCACCTCCAATGTAAAACACGAAAAAATAGATTTGCCTCGTTTGCCGAGCAAAATGGAAGGAAGTTTGATGTTGTTGAAGAGCAAGCATGTCAGTTTATGGAAAGATTTGAAAGATTTGATCCAGTTTATGGAAAGATTTGGTCCAGTGACAATTTGATAATTTTTGCCAAGTTTAAAGTGTCGAATTTTGGCGTTTTCAGAATCTAATTTCATTAGAAACGAGTCAATAATCAAAAGTTATAAGTTTTGCTTGTGAAGCGCAATGTTTTTTGGTCAAACTCCATTGTTTAGGCTTTCAAAATTATATTTTACTATTTTTGGGTTGTTTTTGTAATTTTTTTTATTAGTTTTTCTTTTCCGTTTTGGATTCCGTCTTTAGGATTTTGTTATTTAAACATTTGTTATGATAGGAATAGCAGTTTTGATGAATAATAGACCTTTTCTTATTTTTCAAAATTATCTGAATTAAAATTTTGTTGTCTATTTCCTGTAATTCGTGGAATCAACAAGTTGTAGAAAGTTATCGTTGGCAATCGTGCGCGGTTCAATAATTGATAACATTTTCTGTTCATTTTCGCTTCGTCAAATTTCCATTCCAGAATTCTTTTTTTGAGTCCCAATTTGTAAAAAGGCACATGAGATAGTCATATTATATCAAACAATCATTAATTTCATATCTAACTGGCTATTATGATGGAGGATAAAAAGGAATCGAAACCATTGTGAAGGAGACGGGGATCCCAAGTGATAACGACGATGACATAATAGGAAACGACGATAATTGTAGCGACGAGAAGAATCATTAAGTAGCCCAGGACTTTGTGGCTAGATCATAACTTGAATGGATTCAAGTCCATTTCAGGGCTGGGACTGGATCTGAATATGAACTTTTATCGCAATCGGAGAATGACTTGACCTTGTTCGAGATAGGAAAATAAGCATTTTCAGATGTCGAAAACCATGTTGTATTCAAATAAGACATGAACATGATCGATTGGAAATGAGGCTGCTGGAGCAGAGGGTGGAGAGAGAGAGAGATGAGGAAGATGATAGAAAACCTATTAATTTCATATCTAAATGTTGGTTGTAAAAAATTATTTTATTAAAATAATTTTAATGTTAGATAAATGTGGTTTGACATATTTATCCTCAAATAATTAATAATTATGAAAAAAATATTTAAAATAATTTTTTAAATTACACATAAACACTTAGTCATCAATTTATATTGAAAAAATTAAACAACGTAAGCGCCACGTCAAATTTCTGTTAAAAATTTAACAGCCAAGACTGAATTTAAATTTTTTGTTAGAAAAATAAAGTATAGTGGGTTGACTGTAACAAAAAATAGTTGATTGACTCACTTGTAAGTTGATATAAAATAGAGTAACTAAAAAATTATTTAAGTCGTACTTTTCACCTTCATACTTTAATAGTTTATGTGAAATTATAATCCTACCTAATTGAATAAGTTATTAAATAATTCTCTATATTAAGTTATTTATAATTTTTAAATTAATAATCTTAAATTTAAATTTAAAAATAAATAAAATATTTAAAATTAATAATTTTATGGGTCCTTTACATAAGTATACAACAAATAGAAAGATATTCAAGAATAGTGCACCAATTAAATAATTACAATAATAGTGCAATAATATGTAATAATATCACTAGTAGTGCAATACACGTCACAGAACCCAAACCAAAAAAAATAGAAACACCTTGATTCAAAGAGAAAACTACTCCACTTTATGCGGTCCTCCTCCTTCGCCGTCTCATTCACCGTCGCCGCCGCTTCAACACCTTGAATATGTAGATCTTGTAAGTCTTCTTCTTCTTCCCCTTCGTCCTCATTCGTCGTCGCCGCCGCTTCAACACCTTGAAGAATATGTAGATCTGTAGATCTTGAAGATGTAGCCGCCATGGACGCCAATCTCCTCATCCATTACGGCCACAACTGCCAATATGACGAAAGTTGCCGCCGATAAAGAAGGCGAGATTTGGTCGTGGTTTGGTGGGATGGGGAGGGGAACGGAGTTTGGGGTTTATGGTGCCATCAAGGTGATGGATTTATGGGAGGATGACATCTTTTTGTGGGTTGAAGCCTTCTGAGGTGTTGGCATTGCATAAGACTCTGATGGCATTGTTGTAGAGGAGAGGGTTGCCTTTTGATGCATACGGGAACAATTTTTTAATTGGGACACTGATTTGTAGTCAAATAATTTTAGTACAGTTGGTAGCCAAACATTTATACAAAGGTAACCATTTTAGTTTTTGTGGGTAACCAAGATAAATTTCAGTGCAGTTGGTAACCAAAACTTTCATACAAAGGTAACAATTTTAGTTTTTGTTGGTTACATTTGTATTAAGGTTTGACTACCAACTGCACTATAAAAAAAAAATCTATAATAGATTTTTTATAATTAATTGGTAACCCAATAAAACTGAATTTGTTACCTTTGTATTAAGGTTTGGCTACCAACTGCATCATAAAAAAAAAATCTACAATAGATTTTTTTTAATTAATTAGTAACCCAATAAAATTGAATTGGTTACATTTGTATAAAGTGTTGGCTACCAACTGTACTATTAAATAAAAAAATCTATAATAGATTTTTTAAAAATAAATTAGTAACCTAATAACATTGAATTGGTTACCTTGGTATGAATGTTTGGCTACCAACCGTCTTTATGAAAAAATCGCAAAGAATCGTATTTTATGAAAAAATCGCAGGTGTAGATGTCGATTGGGGGTGAGGGGGTCCGACAGTACTTTATAAATTATTTATATGTATGTATTCCCAGTTTGGAGAAATTCAATTAGCTCGTCAAATATTTGATGGAAGCTTATGTAGGAATGTGTTTTGTTATACTAGTTTGCTAAGTGTGTATTGCAGTAATGGATATATTGATGAAGCTAGCAAAGTGTTTGATTCAATGCCTGAAAGAAATGATGTTTCTTATAGCGCGATGATTGCTGGTTATATATGGAATAAAAATTTTAATGAGGCAATTATGTTGTTCGGCGGAGGGGATAGAAGGGAGGAGAGAGAAAGTGCTAAATTAAAACACTCAACTAAATTAAAGGGGTGAGAATGCATTAATTTTGTAAATAAAACTTTAAATGCATAAATTGTGTAAATATTTTATGAGTGTACTATTATTGTAATAATTTTTAAAAATGTAATAAAAAAATGTAATTGTACCTAATTTTATTACAAGGATAGCCTTTAAACCAACCGTAAGCGTCTCTTTGTCCCAAACTCAAATAGTATCTGATCTGTTCACGTGGCCAGCTGCAATGCCGATTTGGGCCCCCACCATCTAGGTAATCTGTACTTGTAGTTTAGGCCCAGAGGTAGGAGACATAGCCCTGAAAAATAAGGTGCCGTTATATTATATCCCGTTGATCACCTACAGTCTGTCTACCCTTCTTTACTTTTGACTCGGTTTCCCCTCCCTCCTTCCTAAGGTGCACCATTATTATTATTATTATTATATATATATATATATATATATATATATATATATATATATATATATATATATATATATATATGGTTTCCATCCATAACAACCGATCATTTGTGGAAAGCAATCTTTTTTTTACTGCTGATTTTTTTTTTTTTTCTCCACCAAAATTTTAATAGTGCCAAGAAAGGGGTTCTTCCACAACAACTCAATTCACGTGGATGAAACCCCTATATATATATATATATATATATATATATATATATAGTCCGATTTTTTTCATCAAACTAGAAGGAACGAACCGGCTATAACGATCGGTTTTTTCGTCGATATAGCATAAAAAACTGACTTTCTATGCTATAGTGATGAAAAAAATTGTCGCTATAGTCGATTCATTCTTAATTCACTCTTTGCAGTTCGCTGAAAAAGCGTACTATATATGCTACAAGCTACAACATCAAAAATTTTGATTCAAAATGTTTAATAGTCATCTATAAAACATATAAATTCAGGCCCAGCTCCTCTTGATCACGAATCCAATTTCAAAAATATTTATAATTATAATTATAATTTTAAGATTATTAAGTCATTTATAATTTATAGACTAATAATTTCACCTCTAAATTTAAAAATAAACAAAACAATCTATATTAATATTCATATCCTACTGTAATCAAGTATGATAATTGCGTGAGCGGTGGAGTAGTGGCGGTTGGTTGGTGTATTTTTTTAGTATTTTGGGCTACATTATCTTTTCTAATTCTTGTTTGACATACGAGCTTTATTGCTCAGCTCTGTTTAATAACAATAACTCTACGTGGACAAGTAAATTAGACAAAATAATTAGAGCCAATTTAACAATACAATTTATTTGTTAACTGGAATAATTTTTTTTTGTTCTTTTGATTTAATTATTCTGTCCAATTTACATGTCCATATAGAAACTCATCTAAGAAAGATGCCCCTTAACGGGCAGGTATCAATGTTTGATTAAGCATTGAGTAATCAAATATACAAAACACTAAGATTATATTTGTTTGTAAATATTATAATTTAAAATAATTTATATTATTTTAATACTATTAATTCTAGAATTATAATCACATATTATTATGCCATTTTACAATCCCTAGTTTAAATTTAAAAATAAACAATATATTTAACTATCCAAAATATAATTCTTACAAACAAATATAAATTAAGATAAAAAAATTAATCCAACTGAAAAAAATAATCTAAAAAATTCACTATAAAAATAATAATATGGATAATACAAAACTCTCAACGAAATAAACCTATTGTTTATTAACTTCGGACACCCTCAGTCCTCAGACTCTCTATTTGCTGTCAGTGAGCTTCTCTAACTCGGTTGTTGTGGTGCATATAAGCTTGTACACAAAATTAATGCGGCCGAAAGTGGCCGTATTTGCCTAAAAGAAAAAATACAGCTAATCCTGTACATATTCACCCATTTCAAGCGTGATCGTCCCCTTAATAAATGCAAGTCAACTTTTCAACACCGGCCATTGTAAATTTCTCCACCCCTTTATGTTGAAAATATATCTATTTATATATACTTTGAAAGAAAATGTTTGTATCAACTGCCACTTTAAACAAACCCACCACAATCCTTACTTGCTTTCCAGAATTAAAACCTCGCAAATCCATTTTGCACTCAAAGTTAACGACCTTGGAAAGAGGGGGTAGGAGTCTAATCACCATGGCTGAGTCCATTATAACTGATGTATGCAGAGAGAGTAATGGAGATGAAGGGATTGGAGCCCTTGAACAACAAGTTTCTTTTGACGTTTCACCCAAATTTTGCAGCTGGTGGACTAGAATCCACTCTCAATCACCTGGTTAGTATCTTTTCCATATTGGATACATATATTAAATTTATGGATTTTTTAAATTTAAAGCTGTAAATTTGCTAGTCTTTGCTCCAATGATGTAAACTTTTGGATGAACTATGATAAGAGTCGCGTGGATGACAAGGATACGATTATTTTTATACAGCTTAGGATTTGTCTAATTTTATTTTATTTTTCTCTTTTCCTTGACCTTTACTCTGTGTATATGTGTGTGCAGTGGCGAAACCAACATTGGTTCGTAGTGGGGTCAATAATTAGAGTATCAGACAATAAATTAAAATTGATAATTATAGTAACAAAAAACGACTCAAATATATAACCACAAAAATATAATATGTCATTGTTGTAACCATCAAACTTATCCACAAAAAATAACTAGTAGAATATAATAATTACAATTGCCCTCTGTGTGTTTTCATTCGTTGAAATCGTTGCATAATATAATCCGATGTATGTAATCAAGCAATCATTCATCATTTGATCTGCCATGTAATTGCGCAACCTACTCTTAATTATCTTTATCGCATAAAAAGCTCTTTCAACAGTAGCAGTCGCAACAGTAAGATTAATGCCAACTTTAGAAGAAAATTTTTTGTTAGAAAAATAAAGTATAGTAGGTTGACTGTAATAAAAAACGGTTGAGTAACTCACTTATAAGTTGACATAAAATAAAATAATTAAAAAATTATTTAAGTCGTACTTTAATAGGTTATGTTAAAATATAATCCTACCTAATTGAATAAGTTATTAAATAATTTTATATTAAGTTATTTTATAATTTTTAAATTAATAATTTTAAATTTAAATTTAAAAATAAATAAAAATTTTGAAATTAATAATTTTATTACAAGGATAGCCTTTAAACCAACCGTAAGCGTCGCTTTGTCCCAAACTCAAATAGTATCTGATCCGTTCACGTGGCCAGCTGCAATGCCGATTTGGGCCCCCACCATCTAGGTAATCTGTACTTGTAGTTTAGGCCCAGAGGTAGGAGACATAGTCCTGAAAAATAAGGTGATGTTATATTATATCCCGCTGATCACCTACAGTCTGTCTACCCTTCTTTACTTTTGACTCGGTTTCCCCTCCCTCCTTCCTAAGGTGCACCATTATTATTATTGCATATATATCTATATATATATATATAATCCCATTTCTTTCAGCGAACTAAAAAAACTGAATCGACTATAATGATCGATTTTTTCGTCGACTTTCTATGCTATAGTGACGAAAAAACCCGTCTCTATAGCTGATTCATTCTTAATTCACTCCTTATAGTTATTTGAAAAAAGCTGATTATATATATATATATATATATATATATATATATATATATATATATATATATATATATATGCTACAAGGCTACAACATCAAAATTTTTGATTCAAAATGTTTAATAGTCATCTATAAAACATATAAATTCAGGCCCAGCTCCTCTTCATCACGAATCCAATTTCAAAAATATTTATAATTATAATTATAATTTTAAGATTATTAAGTCATTTATAATTTATAGATTAATAGTCTCACCTCTAAATTTAAAAATAAACAAAACATTTGATATTAATATTCATATCCTACTGTAATCAAGTCTTTCAACTTGATTACTCTTAATTATCTTTATCGTAGAAAAAGCTCTTTTAACAGTAGCAGTCGCAACAGATAAGATTAATGCCAACTTTAGAAGCCGATATACTAAAGGAAATACAATATGTTTCTTAGTACCTACGAGCTTTCTTGCAAGACAGTTAATCCCTTTAACTTCCAAAAACTCTTGATTTGTCCGCATATCAGAAATGTAATTATCTAGTTGACTATGAAGTTTCATAAGATCCATTGGAAAAAAGTCATTGAATAAATGCTAGCGAGATGAATCAATTTGTCCTTATCAAAACGAGCGAAACAATCACTAGGATTTAAGCATGCCACTGATAAAACAAGTCAGTACTTGCTTCCGTAAAATGATCAAAATTGAGGGGGTGGGATAGGTGGGGGTGGGGGATGCGGGTAAGGGGTGGGGTGGGTGGATAGGTAGGTGGAGTGGGGGTGGGAGTGGGGAGTGGGGAGTGGGGAGTGGGGGGAGTGGGGAGTGGGGGTGGGGTAAGGGGTATATACATAATCACATAATATTATTATTTTTGGTTTGGTTGGGGTGGGGTGGGGTGGGGTGGGGTGGGGGTAAGGGGTATATACATAATCACATAATATTATTGTCAAATCAAGTCTTCATGAAACCCATAACAGTATTAAAATGGTTAATATGGTTTTTAACCATAACCATATGGTTCCAACCCACATTATTCATATTAAAAATAGTTAATATAATTTTAGTTCTTAAATGAACTGAAACCATAACCCATAACTCATAACAATATTAAAATGGTTAATATAGTTTTTAACCATAACTTCCAACCCACATTATCCATATTAAAAATGGTTAATATGATTTTAGTTCTTAAATGGAACCATAACCATATTTTGAAAACTAAAATCAAAACCAACTCATAACCATATCTTGTCAGGCCTATCTGTTGGTATCTAATGAAGTGTTTTTATTTTTTATTCTTTACGGAGGCACCCCACAACCAAAACTCTTCCGGGTTGTGCACTGTGTACCCTTTGGGCCCAAAGTTCTTATTTGGAGTTTTGGAAACTCCACATCAATATATTTTTCATAAGCATGTATAGTCATGGAATTGCCCTTTACATAATAAATAAATAAACAGATTACTGTTTCTAATTTGCAATATTCCTTTTTACTGGCTACTATTGCAGTAATGGAATGGCTTGGTGTGAATGGACTTGCAACAACTCTTGCTGGGTTTCTCTTGGCACTAGGTTCATATTTTGTAAGTATCATCTAAACTCTTTTAATGGACTTCCTTGGTACTCCTATAAAATAGTAACAAATACCCAATTCACCAATAACTTCCCCGTTATTTATAGGAGTTCATATTCTTGTAAAATTACTTGTTAATTTGATCGTCCAGACTTTGTAATCAGTTTTTAACGGCTAGGGGACGGTAAAGCTAGTAATAATGTAGAGCAAATATACCTGGACAAATTTAAAATTAAAAAAAAAATTGATAACTGACAAATTCCAATACACTCTTACACTTGTTTTGATTGCATAGTAGCTTGTGTCACATACTCACATTAGCATATGAATCAAGTCATTCTATCAATAAGAACCCTAATCTTTCCTGAAATGTAATCTCCGGAAGCTAGATTGGATATAAAGTAGATATTAAGATTTTCATTTGTTAATTCTAACTAGTTTATCATAGAAAAACAAATGTGTTCTTGTACATCTAGTTTATTGGTTAATTTAATTGACCAATTCCATGTCCACTAGATTAGTTGTCTTATGGGTTCATTATTGTTGCACTTTCAATCTAGATTTTTATTGTCGGAAAATTAAAACGCCCAGAATTGTAGATTTCTCATGTTGTGTTGCTAGTTTTGCAGTCATGGTTACGGGTTTCCCAACAATTTCATACGGTCAGCCAAGTGGTTGTTGGCGCCTTGGTGTGGTTTTGGTTGTGGGAGGCAATTGTGCTCGAGGCATTTATCTCCTATTTGTGGGTTCAATTCAGTGTAGTGTTTGGAGCGTCTGTAATTAGTTTAGGCTTTACTTTATACATATTTAGGTACTGGGTTATGGACGAGAAGTGAACTTTCTAATATACAGCATCATAGGAACATGCTGCGCTTCTTTTGTTTTACTGCTACACCAGCTGGAAGATCTGTAACAGCTAAATCTTTTACGCGATCTTTCTGTTTGCTGGAATATCGGTACAGCTAAAAAAATATTATGCAATGTACACATTACATGAGATCATCAACCACCGGAAACTCTATCTCTGTTTCTTAATTTGTCCTTAAACTGGGGATATACAAGCTTTATAAACTTGAATTTCCAACAAATATTCATATAGGAACAAAAATACATTAATACTTATTTAAATACTAATAGGTGACGGTTTAATGTATAAACATTCACACACGCACAAAATAAACTTAATTTTATTCATTGTACACTAATACTACTAAGTAGGAATTTAGGTAATTAGTATGTATTAATAATATATTAATATTTTCTCTTCATGAAGCCATTTCTTATATATTTTGTGTATAAACCTTCGAGAATACCAGTGGAAGGTTGTAGTATTACTACCGCTTGTTGAGGTTACATAAACACTAGCAATTAGGCCATATGTATATCCCCTCCTGGACGAACTACTTGCATTCATCTCTAAAGAGAGAGAGTATATTCCAAGCATACAATAGGATTTGGGACAAAATGAAACACACACTTGACACTTGATATAACAAGGATGGATGCATCGAGATTCCTTACTAGTGTCCGATACGCTTGCCCTTGTTTCTAGCCAACCATTCCGCCCTCCTAGCAGTCCTTGCCCTCTTCCACCTCTCAACGTTGGCCATTCTTGCATATATTTTCCGAATCTGATATAGTTTATGACACTGTTGGGCAATAATGTTTGCAGTTGAGGGACTCTCGCTCAAAACTATCTCGTACCCATCTCGGAATGAGTCCATGCCTTCAGTTAAAAGTTGCCAGAACAGTCCTCCAGCAGCTGCACCACCGCGCTTGGCCGATGCATATACTTTGTAGTAAACGGTGTTGAACAAAAGGTCCCTCTGATGGGGGCTGAAACCAGAATCTTTCCCAGATTTTCCAAATTCTGTGATGAGTAATGGCTTCCGAAGAACATATTGTGCATCTTGAATGTGGGTGTCAAGCCAATTGTTCATAAAAGTGAGTTGGTTTTGGTCATTTGAGCTAGATAGCCTGATCATGCAAAAAGGACAAACAATTAATTTTACTAGTGTTGGCCCATATCTAGTTCGTTTGTTTTTCCCCCCCTACAATAATTGATAATTACCATTGATCAGGATAGGAGTGAGCAGTAGCAAAGTCGATGCCAGGAATCCGATTGTTGGCAATGAAGTCGGTTCCTATATCAAATCCAGGATTGAGTGACTTCCTCTGAGGTGTTGTTTGTCCGTAAAATCCTTCTAAGTCAGCTTCCAGCAAGTGATTTCTGTCTATTGACTTCACATGAGAAGCCATTTCCATTATCCAGGCCTGTCATGTCATATGGTAAGAGATAAGTTTTCACTAATAAAGAAGCTTAAATCAGTTTGTAGTCTACAAAAACTAGTTACGGTAGGTACAAACTGTGGCTTGGGCAATACCAGAATCATAGACTAAATATTGTGTTTTTTGGGGGAACAAGCTTGGTGTAAAAAAGTCAGATCTGAAGGTCATAGAGAACCTGAATAGTCCGGCCTGATGGATCTGAAGTGCATCTGGGCTCATTCATAAGCTCCCAGGCCATGATTGTTGGGTCATTCTTGTAAACAACTCCAGTAATTGTGTTATATCTGTTAAGAACAGTCTGCAAATTAAAGAGAAACTCCACTCATAAATACAAGTTTAGCTTATAATTCTCACATCCCACAAAATTAAGAAAAGGTTTAGAAAATTCCCAGCATGAATGAATATCAAATAAAATCCAAATCAAGAAACAATAAGAAAATGGTATGGTGTGAAAGACAGGAAATTAATCCACCAATTACCTTTACATGGTTCTTATAATATCCCTTAACAACAGGATTTCTAAAGAAATCATCATCAGAAGTCAGGTACTGCCCTTGATTTCTGGCCCAATTCACATACTGCTTTTTACCCCCAAAGCTCTCATAGTTATTTACCAAGCTCAGTACAAGCTTAATTCCATATCTTCTGGCCTCAGCCACAACAAAATCCAACCCCTTTGAACCAAGAACATGAACAGAATTAAGGTTAGCAAAAAAAAAAAAAAAAACAGTATATACACACAAAAATGCAAGTGAAACATATAAAATTGTTTGAAAAAGATATCACCTTAAATGTTTGGTCATTATAAGATCCAGCAGAGAACTGCAAGGGCCTGTATCCACCATCACTAAAAGCCCAAGTTCTTGCAACAGTAAGGCCATGGCTAGAAGCTTCACGGAATGCAGCTGAAACTTTAGATCTCTGAGATGGGTCAGAAGCCAAATACATCAACCAGTAGGCATTGAAGCCATTAGCATAATAAGGACTGCCATTCAACATAAAATGAACTCCTCTGGTTGTGATGAAGCCATTCCCAGCTTCAACTTGAACAAGAAAAGACTGTTGCTGGATGAAAAGAGCAAGGCAGAACGTTAATATCAGATGCTTCATATCTCTTATAATCACTTTTACAACTTTCCCATTGCAGGAAGGAGCATTTATGCAAATGAAGGCAGAGACTAGAGAGGGGATATGATGTTGTAAAAGCAGAGCTGCAGAGTAGAGGAAGGTGGGGGCTGTAAGAGTTTTTATCTTCATTTAACACCAGTATAGTATAGACTATAGTATAGGGAAAACAACAGTAATTATCTCTATTCATACTCCTTCCATCACACAAAAAAAAAAAAAGTCTCGTTAGCTAAAAAAAATAATGTCTTCAAATTTTACCATTATACCACACTAATAAACTAGCAACTTATTATTTTAGAGAGTATACATAAAATAAAAATATATCCTTAATATTTGCAAATTTTATAAATGAAACTCTTTTTTTTAGAAAAATTGGAGTGTATTTTAACCAGGCTTCAGCCTATAAGACGTTAGAACTAAAACAAGGCTCTTTTGAGTTCTAATGAGCTAATCTTCTCCCAGTAAGATTTCATTATCAACCCTCTAATTAAGCTTAATAAAAAAACAAATAAATAAATAGGTTAGGACGGGAATAAATCTAGATATAGTGTAACGAGACACAGCAATATTGATTTGTGCATATCAATAATTACTCTCATTTATTTTTAAATCAAATAAAGTAATCCCCCTATGAATTTTTATTCTTCATAAGATATATTATCAATTTTGTTGTTGCGTGTTTATATTCATTTCTCGTTAATAATTAATGATTAGTAACTTTTTAACTTTAAAAACAGAAAAAGAAAGATGTGTTTTACTTGAATAAAATAATAATACAAACAATTTATGTCCAAACTAAAAAAAGAAAGAAAAGAAGAGAGGCAGAGGCATTTATAGTCCGTCCTCCAACACATGGCGGAAGCTTGTGGGTCTGTCTACATTAACCATGCGAACAAGCCCATCCCCTGCTTCTGAGTTCTCTCTCTATATCCATTAATAAACTACAAAAACTTGAAACCCCGCCCCTTTGTTACAACTAAAAATGGTTTTCTTTTTTTATCTAACTCCGATTCTCCTCTCCGGTCCAAAATCTGGATGGGACCTCCCTCACTAGATTTGGTGTTTACATTTCGCAATCACCGACAGTTCATCTCTGCCGCTGCTTGAAATTGAAATTGAAAATTTGATTTTAGTTCATGATCAATCCTTGTTTTTGTAGCCTACGCTACGGACGTATTTATTGGCGGGTTTAGCAGAACCACTTTTTTTACGACAAATAGGAGTGGTCTGTCGGCTTACCACATTAGATTCATTACACCTACACCCCCCGCTAACTACTGACTACTGGTACGGCCCACTGACCTCCCTCTTTTTTTAAGACAGTCACTCACTCGGCCACCCCATCATCACAGGGAGGAGTGGCGGGATGTGATCAACTTTACCGTAACCGAATTCATATCCATCATCACAGAATCATCCAATTTATTTATAACACAACAGTTTTGATCGGTCGATATAATTTGAGATACTTTTAAATTTATAATTAAAATTAATATAAAATATTTAAATTTTGAAAACAATAATTAACAATACTTTTAGTTTAGGTTCTTTGGCAGTTGAAACGTTTAAATTTGTTCTCTTTTTTATCTTCACCCCAACCTCTTCAATCAAGTACACAAACATCTTGTTTTCCGACCAAACCGGATAGCTAGGTGGTGCAATTTTTATCAACATGCATACAGGTAACAACGATCCCGCTACCAACAGCCTTGTTTGTATTTTAATTTTTTGTGGGAGAGGGGGCACGCTGGTTTGGTTTGGATTCTACCGTGTGCTGAAGAGCTTACCTGATAATAGAAGCAAGGCTTCTACCCCAAGCATAAAAGTTTGATTTACATTCAAATGTTACACCCAAGCAACAGCCAACAATTTTGAGAACAAATTCAAAAAGATGGAGCCAACCTGAATAAAAGCAGTGTAGATAAAAACTAAACGTGAAAGCTGAAAGCCACACAAAAAATGCTAGTGTTTTCCACGATTTGGATTTTGGACGTACTGCTCCTTTAAGGATTTATTGAGAGTTATACAAACAATGATATGTAACCCCATTTCAGATTACCGCAAGTTTCTCATACAATTATTTTTCTTAGATAAAATACCTCCTCTATATTAGTTTTTAGCTGGAACTATACATCCTGCAAGGGGAAAAAAGTTATGCAACAAAAAAGAGACGAGGTAGTAGGTATTCACATGACGGCGAATTTGACCTTTGGTTTCTTATTTCTATCCTATGACATGAGCTGCAAAAACTAATCCATGTAGAAAGAAACTCATCACTATGATGACTTGACACTCTCGGGAGCACGGGATTGTTTGGGGGAAGATGATCCTTTTCCAGTTGGGAGGTAAGACCATGCTAATGCAGCAGTTCCAAGGGTAACTGCAGCTGCAATTGACCCCCAAATCCACCTCTGCCTTCGCTTCCTCCTTTGCCTAAGTCGCCGAGCTGCCTCTGCACAAGGGCAAACATAGGAAGAGATTAGAACTGCTGTTTGTATATTTTTTTTGAAGATATAAAAAATAATAATAATAGTGAAAAAAAACTATGAGTTTTCCTCACTCCAACAACAACAGAAATCCACCTCCAAACAAAAGTCCAAACTCAATTCTGTTGCTTAATCAACCCGCATTGAATTTCTTAATATAAGAAAAGTACAAATGGAACATAAAGGGAATTGAAGAAGTAAAGGCAATAACAAGTCAAGGATATGCCAGATTAACAATAACAATAATGTAGGGTTGAAATATTTAAGCCACTAAACAGTTCTTCAGGTTGAGTTCTAGAAGAAAAGCCAAGGCTTCCACCCAGTCTGTTGGTGGAACAGAAACCAGACACACGAAAATATGAAAGGCAGTTCAAGAATTTTACTAAAAGACACTTTACTAACTTTGACATACTATAACCAAACAGGTAAAAGAAGAAATGAAGAAAACTATGCAATATAAAAACTATACAGGATAAAAGACAAAATTCACATCAATTCTGGGAATATAATATAACTGAACGATAAAAATATATGATAAACAGAAAATAAGTTGCGCATGAATAATTGGCCTATTTTAATATGTCACAGAAATCTCACCTACAACTTCCTGATTCCTCTGAGACATCTCTCGATTTACAGCCTCATAGTAATTCAGTCGGTCCCATAGTCGAGCAATCTCAAAATTTTTAGCCTCCAACTGGGCTTCCATTTCAACCTCGACCTCAGCCTTTGCAGTTCCCCTCCCAATAGAATTGGACACATACCGGGCAAGATAAACTTGCTGACACAGCTCTTTTCCAGGGTCACCCACTAGTTCATCCTCCAGTACACCAATGGGATCAGCGGGGAGTGTCAAGCCAACAATTGACAACTGTTGCCGGATCCTCAGCCAATGGTTTCGCATAGCATTCATGGCGTCTTCTGCCTGCTTTCGCTTCTCTATCTCCATCAATAAACTTAATCTTAATTCACGCAATTCAGCTTCAACGTCAATCAGACTAGGCTGGGGCCCAATTTCAGAGGACAATTCTAAAACAAGAAATGGCAAAAATGCAAGTAAGCCTACCAATTTTCTAATGCTGCAACATAAGACAACCGTATTACTAGTATTTCATAACCAACAAAAAAGTTAAAGGGGAAAAGGGGAAAACGATGCTTAAATTATCAACCTTTATAAAAATTTACATTTGAAAATTAGGAGGGGAAAAAGGGGTTGTAACATAGATTATAGAAAACTATAATAGTATATGCAAGTATCTAAAAGCTATTACAGTCCAAATTGTTGTTGCCGAGTAGTGAAGGTAATCATGCAGGGTCTAATTACTAGCAGCAACATATATATAGCAAAAAAACGAGTTTTACAAAAAAAAAAAACAGAAGACCAAGTACCTTCCCAAGCATCATAAAACTCGGCCACTGGTGTGGTGAGATTCAAAGACTGTTCCACTCCACCACTAGTCTCGCCCTCGGAATTGCTCTTAACACTCATCATGTCTTGAGGATCAAAGAAATCACCTAGCTCAGCATCACGTAGCCCATTAAATGTAACAGACTTCATAGAACCATTTTGCGCAGCCAAACCATTACTCCATTCACTGCTTGCAAGTTCTACGTCAGAAACACCATTGACATGATCATCCTCAACAGGCCTAGGAACATTAAACATAAACTCAACATCCTTGTCAGAATCAACAACTTCCTTTTCTTCATTTTTTGCATTCTCAGGTGCCTTTTCTTCATTTTTTGCATTCTCAGCTGCCTTCTCTACAACTAAAGCTCGTTGACAAGTAGCCACGTCATCCTCCGAGAAACTCTTGAGAAGGCGTGGCCCACGCCGTTTGTGATTAATGATATAAGGGGATGGAGGGAACGAAGATGGAGAATCTGGAACAACTGGAAGTGGGGTTGACTCAGGCGTGGCATAGAGCGCTGGAGAAATCCGAGCCCGGTGGTGTTTCTTATCTACCTGTGTGGTCGAGACACTATTTCTCCTCTCAATCCTTGGTGTAGGGACATTAATCCCCCTCTCCGACATTGAAGTAGGCAGGCTGATTACCCTCTCAAGATTTGAACTAGGAGTAGCATTTCTACTCTCCGGTTTTGCATAAGAACATATTTCCCTGCTGCCATTGTTTTAGAAGCTTCGGGCTCTATTAACCAATCCAAAGCTATAGCTGTAAAAGTTGACATGACTCTAAAACATTAAACAATCTGTCTATCTTATCAAATCTCCCTCCAAAAACAAAGCCATGACTGCTCACAATGAAGTTAAATAAAAACCAAATCACATCTACATCTCAGAATTTGGGCAATTTTTTAAAACAATAAAACCTGGATGCAGCAACTTTACCAATTGAAAATATACTTCCCAGTAATTTCCAAACCTAAAATTATATAAATATATATATGATTAATATCTTCATTCAGTTTATTCTCTCCTCAAGAAAAAAGAGATGCATAAAAAGTACCAAAAGCCTAAGGGGAAAACCAAAGCTATTAAAACCCTACCCCAAATTGAGACCTACGTTACACTTAAAACCCTAGAAGAAATACTAAAACGAAAAATGAGTCAGCATCTTATGATTTCAGTAGCTATTTTTGCAGCTTCTGTGAAACTAGGTATATATAAGATTAAATCACAGAAAAAAATGATCATAAATAACCAAATTCGTATAGAAATAACAAGATGGAAACGCACAAATAGAAGATTGATTTTCAGATGATACGTATATAAAATAGGAACAGAAAAGAAATACTACCTTTTTTTAGATGCCAATAAAGATAGAAGTTGAAAATTTCTGGGTAGTCAATAGGCGCGAGATGGATCGGAGATGAATTTTCGTGAAAAAATAGGACACCGTCCCGTTTGTTTTGATTCAAGAACTCGTCATTGTCTCCCTCCTCCTCCACCACCACCTCCTAACCTTTTGGAAATATGACAGGGAGAGCCCCACTTTCTATTCTATTTTTCTCCCCTCTTCGGGGTGAGTCGTTGCAGCTGCACCACGTTGCTCGGCAAAACAGTAAAATTAAATTAAATTAAATTACCGGTTTATGTTTCTACTCACTTTGTTCCCCGTGAAGATACTTAACTATCAAAAAATTTGTTTTAAAAGAAAATACTAATTTTTTTTTTATTGATAATATAATTTTTTTACAATGTTCTCAATTTACTATGCAATAGTATTAGTAGTATTTTGTTTGTTGTTAACGTCAAGATCTTCTCCGACGTCCTAATTATGTAAGACGCCCTGATCCTGCACAGTAAACACGATCAACACTAAAAGCTTGATGGTTTCGATCGTCGGGGGATAACTCAGGCGTGAGAATCAGTACAGGCGGTCCCAAAGATTAATAATGGAGGATGAAAATATCTAAAGTCTTGAGAGATAAAAATCTTAGTTGAATGTGTGTACCTTTTTTTGAAGACTTCACAGGGGTTATCTTTCTCTTTGCCATGGTTCACACCTACTACCGCTCTGACGACACATTTCTCCTCGTTGATTTCTGCCATTGCATCACAGTCATCACCTTTTTCACCTGCACCGCTTATATCGTAAATAGGTTATAATCTCATCCACATTAATGCATTGCAGTCACAACAGTCAACAACCTTCCTTTTTAATCATTACAAGTCAAATATAGAGATATTATAATATCTAATGGGTCGATCCATTGATCCGACCCGATCTAAAAAGGACCCAACAGGAATAATATAATGACCATACCCAGTAACTTTAAGACTCACTAATGAGGACCCAGTAGACTAATCAAATAAGTAAGCCCAATCTACTTGGCCCAATAGGAGAAATATCATGACCCAACATTTGTGGTAGTACGTATTTCTGTACATCTCTTATTTACATAAAAATATTGCATCACTTATTATTAGTTAAGTACGTCATAAAATAAATCTGGCTTAATCATTCATTATTTAGCGACAGGTAGGTGTTTAACACATCTTTAATATCAGTAAATTTTATAAATGAGATTATTTTCACCTTTGAAAACTACAATCATTTTTTTAAAAAAAAAATCCATTTTTGAAATTAATTTATGAAATATTTTAACTAATATAAATTTATTTGACATATTTGGCTTCATCGTTGTTTATTTCAAATTAGGAAAAGCGTTAAAAGAAATCCAATTGATTCGTTAACTTCTGCAGCATATATTTTCTGGGTTTGTCGAGTTTACCATTTAATGATATTCTATAAATGATATGAACCCATGTCATGAAGATTCACCAGAACTATTAGATATAAAATCATAGGAAAACATCAAAAAAGACCAAGTCCAAGTGGATGTCAAGATCAATAAATCTTAATTCACATAATCCAAAAACATAATCATGATAGACACTAAATTGGCACATAATGTTTTTATTTCTTCATTTATAGTGTATCACAGGAACATTTGAATTCACATCCCATAAACCTCCTTCCTTCACATACTCAATATACCTTGCGAACTCTGGCTTAGACGTCGCCTTCTTTCCGCGCCGCTTTTCAAAAATACTAAAGATGGGATGAATCTTGCTAGCCTTCTTAACTTGCTTGTCTTCAGACTTTTCTGGAATCTTGGTAGCTTTTTTCGCTTGCTTTTGTGCAGAACCGGGCACAAGATTTCCTTCTGGTGCCATTTTGCTACGTGAACCAAACAGTTTTGCAGGCAAGGTTACGGACCTACTCAACTTAACCTCCAACAAACCAATGGAGGACTCATCAACTAACCGTTCATATCCACTTCTGCGCGTACTCAAAGCTCTAAACATGGCTATGAAAGATGGAAAATTACTCTGCTGGATCGCTCCTACCTGGGCATAAATTGATGAAAAAAGAGTGGGCGAGGCTTGTAGATATATGAAAAGAATGTGGAAATCTGGCCACATATATTACTGTAGTCATGTTTGGTAAGCTTATTTTGTAGTTTCTGTTTGAATTTCAAATATATTCTGACGGGTCAAGTATTAGAGCCTGGAGTTTCCTAATATTGACTTTGGGTGCAAATCCAACAAACATGAAGAACAAATTAAGTAATTCATGCATAAAGCCAAAAAATAAACATGCTCAAGCCATCACTGTGTGGACCAGTTGGGACCGTTAGGTAAGCCTACTGGCTGTCAAGTTTGACTCCATTTTGGTTTAGAGACAGTAAAGTAGCTTTGTCCTACCATTACTGGTCGAATTTCACATGAGATGTTTTTTCAAGTGAGTAGGTTTATCAAAAAATGTACTACAATTTTGAGCTGATCAACAACTAGCTAGATGGGTCAAACTACTGGGTTCATACCACTTAAACTGCTTGTGATCAACTGAAAGACGCAGTGACCATAATTACAAAGATTAGTCGATTAGTATATGAACGTACTCGGTACAATGTGGAGCTAACTGCCACTAGGTTGGTTTTATATACAGGCCATTACACAAAGGGTAGATGATTAATTACCAAATGCAGCAAGTTCACAGAAGAGAAGCTATCAACTAAAGCGACAAGGTTTCTATACAGTCTCCTATGGTGTGCCATAAATAGAGAGAAGATTTAGTACATATACAATGAATAAACAGCATCTAACTGCAATCACAACCTTGATCATTAAATTGCCATACCTTATATCTGCTAAAAACCATAAATTTATGCATGTTCCGTAGAAATATATAATCACGATTGTGCAAAGTGACTCAAGATCGAAGCTGGATACACTGGGCTGGTCTAAAGGCTTCTTCAAGAGTGTTTTACAGTCCAGGTTTTAGTTTGACAGCATGTGCATCTTTATCTTCTTCTTTTGCATCTCATCCCCATTCTTATATCAATAAATCCACATCCTAAGGATACACTAACTCATGAACCTCACAATCTTTTCCCTTTATTAATTTCATTGCTTTTGGCGCAACACAAAGTAGAATTACTTTCAACGGTAAATTAGAAGACAGTTCATACACAATCGCATATGATCAGTTTAACACGTCCATGCAGCGGTGACTGTGGCGCCCCCAAAATTTTAGACACTCATATCTCGAATTTTGGTGCATCACGCTACTACTACAAATATCTTACAAAATCATTAACAACGGAAATAATAGAATAATTTACATTGATGTAATATAAATATTCACGTCCCAAGGTACCAGAATCACATTACTACAACAATTTTGTGATTAGCTTAACATAGCTTAATCATTCTTGAATACATCATAATCATCATAACAATAATAATAATACTTCTAGTCTTAAGGACTAAGTTATTACTACCGCCTTGCCCTTTCCTTTGTCCTTTCACTCGAAATACCGCCTTTTCTTGCCTTAATCAGAATGTTTTAGGAAGCAAGAATGAGCAACAAATTTGCCCAAAGAAGTAATATAGCTAGAAGAACAAGCGGTTATAACATTTGAATCTTTCATGGGTATAATAATAATCGATAGTTCAAGGATATCAAGAATATCAAGAGTATTCAATAGGTGTCACTATGGATGAAGAATATCAACAAAATTTCGGGATTTTCTCATTTCGAGGTTCAACATAATTGGAGTCTTGAGCGATCACTAAGGACCAAGAACTCTTACTAGAATTAGCGATATTACATCTGTAATCCAACATCCACGAGTACATCGGTGATCGACTTAAAAGTACCTATGTTATGCATAACATTTAATCATACTCATAATATCATGCACGCGTCGGTTCCCAAACGATATATAATTTCCCTTCTATGAGGGTTGTTCATCTCGATAGATTTATGATAGTCCGCACCAAATCAATCGGTTTGGATAGCTCTTTAACTCATAATAATAGTCTAAAATTAATCAAGGGCTTGTATGTTTTTCATCATGCAATTAGAATGATAAGTCCAATGCTTACAACAACGTCCAAGGTATACAAGTGATTTTCGAATAGAAGCAGATATTTGCTTGATAAAATATGATTGATATGACAACAATTCAACGTATAAAGTGTGAATTTAAGGAACTTGCAACACAATAATAATAGTGTTCGGATACTTGCTCAATGTAAATTTGAGTGAGGTTAAGGAACTTGCCCAATAATAACCATAAGTTAGGGATAGAAAACTTGCATGATATAAGTAACAAGTTTTTAGGGATAGGAACTTGCCTTTAGCGTTGATTACTACTAATAATAAAAATCACCTCAACGAACTATGTACATCTATTCATGTAAATACAATATTTATTAGCCAAACACACTTGATATATATCAATAACATATACACATAACACATCTTTCTTTCTATCTGCATTGTACCCATCAAAACTCATAACTGGACACTTCAACACGCCATCTATCATTGACCCGCTAGCTTATTCGTAATCCTTCTTCCTCGAAGTTCTAAGAGGTTCATTGCTTTAAATAGACCATAACGCCTATTAATCCCACCGACCTTCTTCTACGCGTGTTTGCAAGTATTAGATTTATTTTCCCGAAGTTGGTACAACTCTCCACTTAGAACTTATTCGTACTTAATAGTTTACAATAGTATAGGAGTAGTTATTAATCCATCCTCATATCAAGTTATGATCTTTGTCTCCGAGTTCCGGACATCTCGCCATGTCCAGAAGATATCATGACTTGTCCAAGACATCGCGCTACTCTGTCCAGAGACATCACGCTTTGTCAAGACGACTCCTTCAGAGAGACTTGATTACACTATTTCGATAAAGTTTAAGTTCGTCGGGTTAATTTTCATCAAGACTTTTATATCATCTGAACCTGAAGGGAATTTCTTAATCGTGATCTAACATGGCGACCGAACCCATCGGTTGGTTCCTAAGTATGCAGTGCATTTACACCCCATGGATTTGAGTAAGTGAACATGCTGCATTTTGCGAGTAGTCACAACTTGATTCCGCATAATTTTAACGTATTCACGCATCGAAGGTAAACTTTCTAAACACCCTATATCATGCTAATTCATCATACTTGACCTATTAATCAAAACGAGAATCAACAAGACTCGAGTTAAGAACGGAGTAGAAATTATACCTTCTCGAGCTTTAACCTTGATATCTCACACTCACGATTTGGTAATGCTTGTTGTTAAGAATTCTTTATCCGATTTCTCCAACACTCTTGTCATTAAAACAGATCGCCCTAGTGGCTTGTATTTAAAGAGAAAAACATGGACCGACACTTGCTTTACCCAATGTTGGGATTCACGGTGCAATAAAAAATGAACAATAGTTATTTAAGGAGTTGTTCAATCACTCCATACCGACCCACTTAGCTAGCCATGCATACCTAGGATTAGCGACTTAAAAATTTACAGTAAAGAGAGTTTGAAGCTCTCGTTCTTTGTACTTGGTGACCCTAATTTGGGGACAAGAGAATGAGATCTCGAGATGTATGTAAACAAAGAGGCTAGTCGGTCGTGCCCACCTTGCCCATGCCACATTTTAATTTAACCAATGCTTGTACTCCCAGTTAACTATTTTGTTGGGTTCCGAATTGGATTCTAAATATCCCAAGTTATTGGGCTAACTTAACAGTCCATCAATTAACTTATTGGGCTAGACTCCCAATTCATGCAAATACTTAATCATCCTTCACTAAGTTCATCATTGTGTCACACAACACATTTCATGAACCTATCTTATCGATCAATCAATGTACTCGATTTTAATTCAATTGAGTTACTCTCCTCATGCCCGTAAGCATTTATAAAATAAATAATTCACCTACTCTATTAATTAAATCATAAAATTTACTGGGTATTACATCCTCTCCCCTTATAAAAAATTCCGTCCTCGGAATTGATCTGAAGGTTATACTGAAAAGATGGGGATAGTCTCTCCTCATCCTATCTTCTAATTCCCACGTAGCCTCTTCTCGACATCGTGGTTTCGCCAAACAACCTTTACGTAAGATATAACTTTGTTTCTTAGCATTTATTCTTTCTTATCTATTATCCTAAGCAGAATTTCTTCATATGCCGCATTCTTCTCTACTTGAATGGGCTCATAGGAAATTACGTGTTTATAATCGAACTTGTATGGTAGTAGAAATGCGGAAATGTGAAACACGTTGTGGATGTGTTCCAATTCGGTGGCAAAAGCAACTTTGATGCCACTTCACCCACTCGCTTGATATCTCGAATGGCCTTATGAACCTCGGACTCAATTTTCCTTTCTTTCCGAATCGATCTTTCCTTCCAAGAGATACCTTCAAAAACACAAAACTACCGACTTGAAGGTCTCGGTTACGACGATGCAAGTCGGCGTGACTTCTTTTCATGCGATCTTGAAATGCTACCAATTTGCCCTTATTGTTGCTACCACGCCGGTAGTTTGTTGGACTAATTACGGTCCCAAAAGTCGCCGTTCTCCGACTTCATCCCAACATAATGGCGACTGCACTTTCTCCCATAAAGAGCTTCGTATGGCAAAGATACCGATACTCGCATGATAGCTATTATTGTGTTTAATTCTACTAATGGTAAATGGTCGTCCCAATTCCCTTGAAGTCCATCACGCAAGCTCTCGCATGTCCTCCAACGTTTGTATGGTTCGTTCACTCTGCCCGTCAGTTTGAGGGTGATAGGCAGTACTCAATCTCAATTGAGTTCCCATCCGTTCCTGCAAACTTTTCCAGAATTTTAACGTGAAACGCGGGTCTCGATCAGAGACAATCGACACCGGCACTCCATGTCGCGATACGATTTCCTTTACATACAAATTTGCTAACTGGTTCAAATTGAATCGAATCTTGATGGGTAGAAAATGAGTTGTCTTTGTTAGTCGGTCCACAATAACCCAAATGGCATCGTAACTCTTCTGTGTAACCGGAAGTCCAACCACGAAATCCATCGTGATGTGCTCCCATTTCCATTCTGGTATTTCTAGCGGTTGAAGTAGTCCACTTGGCCTCTGGTGTTCCGCTTTGACTCTTTGACAAGTAAGACATCTGCTAACACACTCTGCAACCTCTCTTTTCAAATTAGGCCACCAAAATGGTGTCAAGATCCCGTACATTTTTGTGCCTCCCGGATGTCTGAATACGTCGTATTGTGTGTGCTTCGTGTAGATTTCCTTTCTTGGTTCGATTACTGGTGGCACCCATACTCGACCCTCGAATCTCAATATACCATCCTTATCTACTTTGAACCTTTCTTCCTTATCTTCTACTATTCTCTTTATTTATCTTCTCACATTCTTCATCTTTCTCTTGTGCCTCCTTTATTTTATCCAATAACGTCGGGTGAGCTCTCATCATGAGAAATCTTCCTTCCGCTTCTCTTGGTTCCTCCACCTCTATTTCCAACCTTTCCATTTCTCTTATTAAATCCTCTTGAGTTGTCGATTTGAATAACTTCTCCTTCCTTTTCTACTCAAAGCGTCATTTCTGACGTTTGCTTTTCCGGTGATAAAGAATTTCACAATCGAAATCCTTGATCGCCCAACCATCTCCTTTGTCGCGTATTCAACTCCTTCTTTGTGAAGATATATTTGAGACTCTTGTGATCCGTATATATCTCACATTTTTCTCCATACAAATAGTGCCTCCAAATCTTCATGCGAAAGACTACCGCCGCTAACTCCAAGTCATGGGTAGGGTATCGTTTTTCGAAATCTTTCAACCGTCATGAGGCATATCTGATGACCTTGCCATGTTGCGTTAAGACACAACCAAAGTCCTCTATGCGATGCATCACTATATACAATAACAAATCCTCCCGTATCATCCGGTAATGATAATACAGCGCCTCATTCAACCTCCTCTTCAATTCTTGGAAACTTTCCTCGCGTTTGTCCGTCCCATACAAACTTCTATCTTCTTCGTTAGATTGGTTAATGGGGTTCTTATCTTAGAAAAATCTTGGATAAATCTTCGATAAGACCTTACTAAACCTAAGAAACTCCTAACTTCATTGGCGTCTTCTACTGCTCCTTCTAATTA
Organism: Panax ginseng; assembly: GCA_020205605.1. Lineage (NCBI taxonomy): Eukaryota > Viridiplantae > Streptophyta > Magnoliopsida > Apiales > Araliaceae > Panax > Panax ginseng. The sequence continues at coordinate 163,470,938 of CM035129.1, forward strand.
CTTACCGCTTCCACCTTTACAGATCCACGGAAATTCCATTTTGATCTATCACGTGTCTAAATCGGACCCTTTCCATCCAAAATTCACATTTTGAAAATTTAGCGTACATCTTTTCCCTTCTCAATGCTTCCAATACCATCTTCAGTGTTCTACGTCTTTCTTCCTTCGTCTTTGAATAAATCAAAATGTCGCCGATAAATACTACTACTTAACTTATCTAAGTATGGCCCGAAAACTTCGGTTCATCGAAGCCCATAAATCTTTGCCAGAGCATTGGTTAATCCAAATGACATCACTAAAAATTACGTAATGTCCGTAGTAGCGAGTTCAAACGCCGTCTTTTGCACGCCCTCCTCTCGCTTTTTCAACCGATGATAACCCATTCGTAATCTATCTTGGAAAAACACTTTGCTCCCCTTCAATTTGATCGAAAAAGTCGCTCATCCTTGGCAATGGATATTTATTCTTAATTGTCACTCGGTTCAACTCCGATAATCGATACAAAGCCTCATCGATCCATCCTTTTTCTTTACTGAAACAACACCTGTGCTCCCCGAGGAGACACACTTGGCCGAATGTAACCCTTATCTAGTAATTCTTGCAATTAAATCATCATTTCCTTCATTTCTCTTCAAGGCCATACGATATGGGGCTTTCAAATTGGTGCGGTTCCCTTGCTAGGTCTATTATGAATTAACTTCTCATCGGCGGAAGGCCAGCGCTTCGTTTGAAACACGTCTTGAAATCTTTTACCACTAATATATCTTTCATTTCTATTCTCTTTTGATGAATGTCCACTATATAGGCTAAATAACCTACACATCCTTTCTTTAACAATTTCTTGCTTGCGTCATCGTAAAAGCGACACGATTGCTTGAGATGATGAGCTACCAGTAAAAACACTACCTTAGACCGATTCGAGGTGCGAAGGTTCACACTCTTCTTCCGACAATCGATTATCGCAGCGTGGCCGGATAACCAATCCATTCCTAATATCACATCAAACTCTCCCGGTTTAATCTAATTAAGTCTACGTTTAGTTAAGTGACCTCTAATGTTTTGCACAACAGCTTTGATGAAACAATTTACATGGGAATTACTTCCTTATTCGCAATTTCTACGTTCAATGAGTTTTCTAAACGTTCGGGAGGTATGTTTAGTCGATTAGCAAATTCTTGAACCTGAAAGGAATAGGTAGCACCGAATCAAATAATACATAGCATTTATATTATTGATTGGGGCATACGACACCGCGTCCCTTTTCATTCATTGCGTCCGGACGGTCGGGTTAAAGGTTCTGGCGGTCGGTTTATTGGATTGTGTTGGTCCGCCGATCATCGACTTCTTGCCCCCTCCCGGTTGGCGCTTCCTCCGTTCTTCCCTTTCTTTGGGCGATCCTTGATTTGATGCTCAACAGAGCCACACGCGAAACATCCTCTTGCTCACTTTTCGGATTCGGGCGATTAGGTGAAATGTACCCTTCGCGGCATGATTGTAGCGAGATCTTTGCGCCCGCTTCCAAAGATTCCCTCGATGGTTTTTCCCACATTTCGAGCAAGCTTCGCTTCTTTTCTTAAATCCTCCTTGATAATTTTACGATCGGTTTGATGCTTGATTGGTTGGTGTAGTTATGCGTTGTTGCGGTTATCCCATTTCTCTTTCTCAAATAACTTCCACCACCGCTACTCCTCCACGAGTCTCTCCTCCAAAGATTCTTGTTTTTCTTCTCCTTGTTGTATTGGCTCAATGTCTCGCTACCTCCTTCAAAGAATTATCGCGCTTCTCCAATAATGTGGCGAAAAGAGTCGATTTGAAGGATCGACACCTTGTTGAACAACCAAGGTTTTAGTCCAAGTTCGAGCGTCGAGATTTCCTTTCTTGATATACACTGATGTGTCGCGAATCGTGCGAGTTCATTGAACTTGGCCGCATCTTGAGCCACCGTCATCTCTCCTTGTTTTAGTTCTGTAAACTTTACCTCCATCCTATTCTTCATGCTCTTGAAGTAATTCTCAAAGAACAAAGTCTTAAACTTTTCCTGTGTTATAGTCCCTTCTCCCGCTTTCTCTGTTGATTTGCTTCCCACCAAAGAGTTTGCTTCACCCTCATCATATATCACGTGAACACGGTTTTTACGGTCTTCGCCCACACGAGCAACGATGGCGAAGGCTTTCTCCATTTCCTTGATCTACGTTTGTCTTACGATAGGATCGGTAGTACTATGAATTCGGAGGTCCCACACTCTTGAAGTCCTTGAAGTTTCTCATAACGAGAGCTACTTGGGGAACGGGTGGTACTTGTTCATTTCTTCCCTAAGAGCCTCCCCTAACAAATCTACAAGCCTCTGAATGGGATCTACTTGTCCTCTCTCATCATTAACCGACTCTTCTGGAGCAGTTAATCTACGTCTGGGCGGCATTTTCCTACATTATGACACTCCCATTTTTATTATCTAATTATATTACTTAAACAATTCTCCATAAAATGAATAAGATTTCGGAATACATTTCAGAACAAGATCATTTATATTCATATGTCAAATTGTTACATCACATGATTATCTCCAAAGATACTTACATAAATGACACAACTTATCCCCTAATATCACAAAAGATGGGGACAACCATTTACATACTACCCTCTAACATAACTTTCGAAAGTTTGGGGTTTACGACATCTCACATTCTACATAAAGATTACAACAACGGATAATACACTACCTGACGAACTACAACTAATAACTTTTAGCGCTTAGACTTAATCTATCATTCCGCGCTCCACACGCTCTGGTACTCCTCCGAGAAATGTGCACCACCACATCTCGGCTTATGGTGTCTTAAAGTCCATCCTGCTTTCTGTCGGGTAGTGGTTTACCCCATCAATCGGTCCTTCCACGGCCGCATGCGCGCAATGTATAGCTCATCCTATTCATCTTCCTCCTTTTGCACCTCACTTCATCTTCTAGATCGTTAGCCTACCATTGGCCCATTTCCTTTTCTTGAAATGGATCCTATCCATTACTTCCATCCTTAATCGAGTACGGATAGCTTCCTTCTGTCCCCTCGCTCAACTCCTCTCTGCTCCATCTCTTCCAACTTCCCCGCCATTCTACATTCCTAGCCACCGCTTGTGAAAACAAAGCCCCATCCGGATTCCTGCCTCACTTACGGTGAGCAATCTCTACTTCCATCTCTGCATCACTAACTTTCTTTGGTGGTCTTCGTCCTTGACTTTTTGAATTTTGGACTCTCTGTCTTTGGCCTCGACCTCTAACTTCTCAACTCTGCACCCTAACTCTAAAATTTGCTCCTCATACTCCCCCCAACATCCTATCCTCAAAAGTAGCCTCGTCGGAGTCCCCCATGGGCTCATCCACCATCTGCCTCCTCCTCCTGCATCGACTCTTCTTGGTATTGGCTCTATCTCCTCTTCCTCGTCATCATCATCGATAGGAACTACAGTTGATATAGGTTCTGCTATCAATGGTGCCTCATATACCATGTGTATGTCACGCGGCTCCTCTTCTACTACTCGGCTAGGTCCTCCCATGTCAGTCATCCTACAATCATCGACACGAGACAAAACAACCAACAACTCCACTAGAATCATAAGTTCATTGTATAAAATGAAGTTATATTCTATAACACGCTAAGTCCATCTCTATGAAAACTCTATATGAGTTTCATCACTTTCTATCTTCTGAGTTCTCCTAAGTTATAATCTAAGGGCTCTCGCTCCTAAGGTTTATAACTATGGCTTTGATACTGAACTCAGTGGCCCCCAAAATTTCGTACACTCATATCTCGAATTTTGGTGCATCACGCTACTACTACTGAATATCTTACAAAATCATTAACTGAAATAATAGAATAATTTACATTGATGTAATATAAATATTCACGTCCCAAGTACAATGTGAATCAATTTACAACAATTTTGTGATTAGCTTAACATAGCTTAATCATTCTTGAATACATCATAATCATCATAACAATAATAACAATATTTCTAGTCTTAAGGACTAAGTTATTCTCCGCCGCCTTGCCCTTTCCTTTGTCCTTTCTGAAATACCGCTTCGCTTCTTGCCTTTAACTCTAATAATGTTTTAGGAAGCGAGAATGAAGCAACAAATTTGCCCAACCAAGTAATATAGCTAGAAGAACAAGCGCTTATAACATTTGAATCTTTCATGGGTATAATAATAATCGATAGTTCAAGGATATCAAGAATATCAAGAGTATTCAATAGGTGTCACTTATGGATGAAGAATATCAACAAAATTTCGTGATTTTCTCATTTCGAGGTTCAACATAATTGGGTCTTGACGATACTAAGGACCAAGAACTCTTACTAGAATTAGCGAGATATTACATCAGAATCCAACATCCACGAGTACATCAATGATCGACTTTAAAGTACCTATATGTTATCGTAACATTTAATCATACTCACGTATGCACGCCGGTTCCTCAAATAATATATAATTTCTCCTTCATGAGGGTTGTTCATCTCGGTAGATTTATGATAGTCCGCATCCAAATCAATCGGTTTGGATAGCTCTTTAACTTTAATAATAATAGTCTAGCCAAATCAAGGGCTTGACAGTTTTTCATCATGCAATTAGGAATGATAAGTCCAATGCTTACAACAACGTCGAGGTATACTGAGTGATTTTCGAATAGAAGCGGATATTTGCTTGATAAAATATGATTGATATGACAACAATTCAACGTATAAAGTGTGTGAATTTAAGGAACTTGCAACACAATAATAATAGTGTTCTTGATACTTGCTCGATGTAAATTTGAGTGAGGTTAAGGAACTTACTTAATAATAACCATAAGTTAGGGATAGAAAACTTGCATGATATAAGTAACAAGTTTTTAGGGATAGAACTTGCCTTTAAGCGTTGATTACTACTAATAAATAAAATCACCTCAACGAACTATATACATCTATTCATGTAAATACAATTATTTATTAGCCAAACACACTTGATATATATCAATAACATATACACATAACACATCTTTCTTTCTATCTGCTTGTACCCATCAAAACTCATATGTGCATTACACTAACATGCTCATCTTATTGACCACCTTTAGCTTATTCGTAATCCTTCTTCCTCGAAGTTCTAAGAGGTTCATTGCTTTAAGTAGACCATAACGCCTATTAATCCCACCGACCTTCTTCTACGCATGTTTGCAAGTATTAGATTTATTTTCCCGAAGTTGGTACAACTCTCCACTTAGAACTTATTCGTGTACTAATAGTTTACAATAGTATAGGAGTAGTTATTAATCCATCCTCATATCAAGTTATGATGCTGTCTCCGAGTTCCAGGACATCTCGCCATGTCCGAAGATATCATGACTTGTCCGAAGACATCGCGCTCTGTCCGAAGACATCACGCTTTGTCCGAAGACAGCTCCTTCAGAGACTTCGGTCTACACTATTTCGATAAAGTTTAAGTTCGTCGGGTTAATTTTCATCAAGACTTTACTATATGCATACAACCTAAGGGAATTTCTTAATGCATGATCTAACACGACCGAACCCATCGGTTGGTTCTAAGTAATGCAGTCAAATTGCACCCCATGGATTTCGAAGCGATGAACATGCTCATTTTGCGAGTAGTCACAACTTGATTCGGACAATTTTTAACGTATTCACGCATCGAAGGTAAACTTTCTAAACACCCTATATCATGCTAATTCATCATACTTGACCTATTAATCAAAAGCGAGAATCAACAAGACTCGAGTTAAGAACGAGTAGAAATTATACCTTCTCGAGCTTTAACCTTGATATCTCACACTCTGATTTGGTAATGCTTAAGAACTAAGATTCTTTTACTCCGATTTCTCCAACACTCTTGTCGCTAAAACAGACCGCCTAGTGGCTTGTATTTAAAGAGAAAACATGGACCGGACACTTGCTTTTACCCAATGTTGGGATTCATGGTGCAATAGAAATGAACAATAGTTATTTAAGGAGTTGTTCAATCACTCCATACCAAACCACTTAGCTAGCCATGCATGCATGCAGGATTAGCGAACTTGAAAATTTGCGTAAAGAGAGTTTAGAGCTACTATTCTTTGTACTTGGTGACCCTAATTTGGGGACAAGAGAACAGATCTCGAGACATGACAAGGGCTAATCGGTCGACCACCTTCCCCACGCCCACATTTTAATTTAACCAATGCTTGTACTCCCGATTAACTATTTTGTTGGGTTCCGAATTGGATTCTAAATATCCCAAGTTATTGGGCTAACTTAACAGTCCATCAATTAACTTATTGGGCTAGACTCCCAATTCATGCAAATACTTAATCATCCTTCACTAAGTTCATCATTGTGTCACACAACACATTTCATGAACCTATCTTATCGATCAATCAACAGCTCAATTTTAATTCAATTGAGTTACTCTCCTCATGCCACGTAAGCATTTATAAAATAAATAATTCACCGGCTCTATTAATTAAATCATAAAATTTACGGGTATTACAGTGACTCAATTATAACAGTAATTCATTTGCAGCTAACTTGAAATTGACAAGCATCTGGAAAACTGAATTTGAAGATAAAGCAAACAATGCTAGCACTGGTGTCTCCACATAATGACCCTAAAATGGACTGAAAAAAACAGCTTGTGACGTTGGTCAATCATGCACTTATTCTCTGATCCATATTCATTTGTAATCACACTGGGAAAGAAGCTGATCAATAAGTACCAGAAAGTAGCAACGAATAATAGAGAACAATGAAACAAAGAAAAGAAAAGACACTTGCAGCAGTTCTATGAGATCACCAGATGTTAAATATGCAGAGAGTTACAAAGTGAAGAGAAAATCATTTGAATTAGTTGTCAGTATTTGTTTTCTATAGTCAGGACCAGACACTAGCTTGTTCATGGTAAAGGACTTCCAAGTCATAAGCATAAAGCAGAGTCCAAAATGCCATAAGAATTTGAACATCTGATCAGTTAGTTTTTGTTTCTTTATCATTAAATTGATACCGCAAAGAAAACGATTGCTTATATTGATCCTTTGAAACCAAAATGACTAACCTTGAGATACGCCGACTCCTGCACAGGCAATGCAATTTGCCACTTGTCGTGTAGCCTCGGTAATCTTGAGAATGAGCAAGATCTTATGTTTACTAGATGTAACAGAAAGGGTCTCCTCTAGCAGAAGCGGCCACATAAAATTTCTTGTTGAACAGATACGCATGAGTAGTTGAAAAGGTTGGTCAAATTAATTTATATACTTTAGAAATCAATTGTGAGATTGCAGGGGACAATTTAAAAGGCAAACATGTACGCAACAATTTTTTCCATCCTTCTCCATTTTTTACTTGGTCTGCATCTGTCTAAGAAAACTGTTTTTACATTACACAGTTGAATACGGAGACCATAGGTAACCATGATGCCTATCTCCTCTACGCAAGTATTATGGAGAACTTAGACGGATGGGTAGTCAGGTTATTACCAGCTGCTGTAGTGACCCAACTACTTCCTACTTCTTTATTTATTCCTCTCATCTTCATAATGCTTCTCAAGTTGTCAACAGCATCCCACCTACCAACGGCTGCATAGAAATTTGAAAGTGCTACATAATGCCCTGGGTTATTAGGTTCCAACTCAAGGAGATGCTTAGAAGCAAATTCACCCCTGATGACATCGTGGTTAATTCTACAAGCATTTAATAAAGCTGCCCACATTGCAGCAGTAGGCTTAATACCATCCTTAACCATATCATCAAATAGACACCAGATTTCTTCAATACGACCTGCACGGCCTAATAAATCTACGAAGCAGGCATAATGCTCAGGACCTAAGTCGACACTATACTTTTTCTGAGCTAAAACAAAACACTCACATCCCTGTTCCACCATATCAGAATGTGCACAAGCTGATAAAACAGCAAGAAACGTAACAGAATTTGGTGAGACACTACTTCCCTCCTCTCTCATTTTTTTGAACAGCTCGAAAGCTTCGATCCCATGTCCATGACTTCCATATGCATCTATCATGCTTGTCCAAGATACCACATCTTTTAGGGGTACTCCTTCAAAAACTAAATGGCCACTCAAAAGTTTCCCGCATTTTGCATACATGTCTAACATCGAATTGCACAATTGGGTATCAGATGTAAACCCCTGACGGATCGCTACCCCATGTATTTGCTTCCCAATCCACAAATCTGAATTCTCAGAGCAAGCAGCAAGAGCACTAGTAAGGGCAATGACATTAGGTTTCATTGAACTCATGATCGACATAGCCACATCATACTTCTTATTCCGTATACATCCAGATATCAATGAATTGGACATAATATCATCCTTTCTCCAATTCAGATTTCTATAGATTTTAATTGCTTCACCAATATACCCAACATGCGAGTAAAAATCAATTAGAGCAGTACCCAAAACCACCAAATCACGGCCCATCAGTATCACCAAAGCATGAACTTGCTTACCCTGTCTATAAGCATTCAAAGAAGTACAAACTTTAAGCACGGAACACAAAGTGAACTCACTAAATTCCACTCTTTGCTCTCTCATGTCTTTAAAAACACCAAGTGCTTTTAAAGGGAAATCGTAATGTAGAAAGCTTGAGAGCAAGGCATTCCAAGTGACCACATCCTTAAAACCCATTTCATTGAAAGCAAGAACCGAATCACCCAGCCGGCCATATTTGGAATACATGTTAATTATAGCAGTTTTGGTGATAATTTCAGTATCTGAACCTAATTTGATCATCAGAGCATGTACTTGCAGGCCGCGCGCAGGGTTCGGTAGAGCTGAGCATGCACCTAACACCGGAGTAAATGTATAAGAGTTGAGATCAAAACGGATGCGGTGCATACAAAGGAAGAAATCCCACGAGGCAAGAGGGTCGCCATGACGAACATAGGAAGCGAGAAGCGAATTTAGAGATGAAATGTTCCTGTGAGGCATTTCGTCGAACAGGTGGTGGCCTGCTTGAAGTAAGCGTCTTTGTTGCTTTGTGACATGGTTTAAAATACAGTTAATGGGTATTCTGGCCCGGGAATAACAGACAAAAGGCCTTTGTGTAGACATTAAAACTGGGACTTGATGTATTATATTAGAAATTCCGTCCTCATTATGAAGTCACTAAGCACGGTCGGCAATTGTACTTATTATCTAGCATAGCATGTGATGAAATATAGGCACATGATTATCAAAAGAAATAAAATAAAATAGGGCGGTCATAAAAATGCTTCTAATTTGCATGGTTTGTAGGGTGGGTTAAAATTTGAGCTTTTTTTTTTTTTTTTTTTTTTGCAGGAAACCTTAATTGGCAAAATATGGATTCCGTTTTTGTTGAAATATTTATAAATTTAAAATGAATATGAATTCATTTAAATCTTTCATAATACAATTAAAAAAAATCATAAATAAACAATCCAAAAACTTACAAAATTTATTGTTTTCAAATAATAAATGAATTTAAACAATTTGGATTTTAAAATATCTGATATTTTCTTTAAAAGGTCAAACTTAAACCTCATATTTTGAACTGAAAGAGTAATATAAAATTATAAACCTCTTCTATTTTTATTATAGAGGATATGTACCTCAAAACACTTTGAATCCAAAATCACTCGCATTTTACTACTGGTAAATTATGAAAATGAATTTATTAACTTGTTAGGGGGATAATATTAGCATAATAATATTTTAAAGATTAATCGAAGAGTTATTTCTCAAAGCATATGTTTATAGAAATCGACGGTCATATATAGTACATATGTAGCATACCAACAAATAGAATAAGACGTTGAGGAAGTGAAAAAGTAGGATCTATATAGCCTTTGAAGCAACACTTGTAAGAAAACTATTAATAATAATTAAAAAATATATATGAATTTGACCTTTCACGAGTACGTAATTTGGCATTATTAGTGCTGAATGAAGTAATCATGGTGCTAAAGTTGAAACACTGCCACAAATAATGTCACTTTGGAAAAAAAAAATTCTTAATATGCATGCAAAATCTCAGTGATTAATCTGGATTTGGTATTACCATTTGTAGGCCTATTCTTTATGCTGAATAGTTTCCACCTCAAATGAGAAAACATGAATGACTAGCCATTTTGTATTCTATTCCTTTCCTACAAGTTCATTAGCCGATCACAACTTTTGGTGCCAAATTTTGAAGAGAGCGCTTTCCTTCATTCACTAATATCTCTTCCTTGCCAACTCCATCAACCTTGAACTTACATTTAGAAATTAAATAAGAGAACTAAAGAAATCAAAGATATGCAGAGATTACTAGCTAGCAGTATAAATTACATAATGTTAGGTAATGTCACTGAAGCTGTGTACCCACCCATAGGCAGACAAGAAGCCTCAATTATCGTTCCTCCGAGTTGAACTTGTTCCATGCTTCCTATAGATGGACAAGACTTATTATAGCAATCATTATCAAGCCAAGCAAAGAAATGAAGGAAACAGAACCTAAAAGGGGCAATTGCAACAGAATTGGTCTTGAACGTCAGGACAATCAAGTAAAATGGCCATATGGCAAATTCACAAGTTACCACTGCTCCCATTGTACTCCTTTGAAATTTGCTAGACTAAATTATATTAAGACAAAGAAAGACTATAGAATCCACATCCTACAGAAAGTAATAAGAGCACTAGAAGATTGTCTCCTATGGTGACATCTGCCATAAGGATTCTCCCTATGTTGATCTGTAAATGTAACAGAAACTCTCAAGTGCTTTTGGGCAATAAAATAGTTGCTACTTCGAGTGACGGAATTTTTGCACTAATGACTAAACCGAGCCTCTCACGAGTCGTGAGTCGTGACATTTTAAATACGATAATATTTTTTTTTTCCAATACTATGAAATACAGCCTCATTATATTACATAATTATGACACTAGCACGGTGCTGAAAGATTTCTACACAGTGCAAAGCTCATCCCATGCACATATATGTAATATCGAGATTTAAGTTTTCCATTTACCCTAATGATAGGTAAGAAATTTATGCCCATGTGCTAGAATAATACCACAGAAAACAGATTAGAAAACCATAACAAGCTAGATCTTGAAGTTTCGTGTCTAGATTTCAGAGAGAAGATTACATTACAAAGACATTCTAACTTGGCAACCGTTCAGAAAGTTTGGGAATCATATAGCATAATAAACTCAATATATTAATATAGCAAAAAGAAAATCATGAATGAATTTGGTGAAAAAGGTAAACAGTTCGCACCTTTAGAAGATCAAACACCTTTTCACATATGTACTTTTGCTGAATACTAGCACCCCGTTGTTGCAATTTGTCAGGGTGAACAAAAAGAGTGGCCTTCCTGTACGCTTTCTTTGCAGCAACAGCAGTTATAACATCAGTTAGTGGAATTGGCTTCCAACCACTATCATGCCCAAGAATCTGCCAGTAAATAAAGTTTGATTTAGTGCTTAAATTAATGAAGTATTTAAAATATGACTAGTCATATATTCAACCCTATTACTATGACCATACTCTCACTTGACAAGTTTCTTTTCTTAGGAATTTGTGAACTCTTTCTTGAGACTTGAAAACAGAAGACCTACTTATCCTCTTTTAACTACTTGTACTAATGGTTATCTATATAGGCTATGGTAAGTAACAATTTTTTTTGCCCCCTGCAATTATCTATTAAAATCAGTTCATTTGAAAACAAAGATTAGACAAGAAAATATGATGTTGTGACAAACAGGCATGTAGCATGTCACCCATTCTAGATATCAGGACCATGGTAGAGCTCCTACATAATATTGATTATCTGATGCTATCTAGACTATGAAAAGACTTGGCTTTTGAAGAGTTTATCACAGCCGACATCAGCTTCCTGATTGTTGTTTGTGAGGGCTTGCCATTCTTTAAACAAAGTGAATCTTTTATTCACCCACCCACTTCAGTGGTGTGTTTATGCCTGCAGAATTTATGAGATAACAGCAAGTTTCTTATTCAACAACCTCAAACACACTATCTACCGACTACCATAAACAAACGAGTAATGCTATTCTCACCTACAATTTATTCAAACAAATCAAACCTTGCATTCCAAGGGGTACCAATAAAAGCTAACGCTTGGATTTCCCCTACCAGGGGGGTGTACCCTTGGGATTACTCGAATGCTATAAGAGGTTTGGACCCCCATGATAACAAAAAATATATATTCATTATGACAAGCTTAGTGGACCAACATTTCTGAGTAGATGCGCATTTGATATTATATATTGTGCTTCAAAGGAAATCTAGATTAGTTGAACCTAACATGTGCAACATGTAAACTGTCAATTACCTGCCAGATTGATCCCTAATTGTCGAGGCAAGTAACCCAATAGGAAACTAGAGACCAGTGGAGGAAAGTGCAACACTCAGAAGCCCAGCATTAGTCAAATCTCAATTTTGTCTTCCTGTTTCTAGTGTGCCCATAAGAATTACCAGCACCATTGGTAATTTCATAATCCAGGACCCCACCCCACCCCACCCCTCCCCTCAACCCAAACACAGTTAACTACTCCTTCTGAAAGTACAGTTCACAATGTCATAAAAAACATAGCAAAAAAGTTTAGCTCAATCATGCACCCACATCCCAATGAGGAAACCACACTCAAATTCATGGAGGGAAGAGTAACAATGGAACATACATATTGCAATGTTGAAAGCAATGCACGTAGGTTCCCTTCTTTTCCACTTGACCATCGCTTGACATCTGCATCCAGAGATTCTGCTAATCTCTGCAAGACGAAAAAAATAGTTTTAAAAATACAATATGCAAAAGCAACTTAAGATTACTCGGGTAAAAGGATGCTCACATTTCTCTCTGCTTGCTCTTTATGAGCAAGAAGATCACGCATATTCTTCTCTGCCAGAGCTTTTGCCTGAAATGTTGTCAGATATAAGGTTGAGGTTGTCTTATTAGAGCCAAATAAAAATCAAAAAATAACAAGCACATACAGCACGCTCAGCTGTTCGCTGATGTCTCTCTAATCGAGCTTTACACCTCTGAGCTGATTCACCTTCAAGTCCTACCAAGTTATTAGTTTTATATCAAGCTTCATACACAACTTATATTTTCAGTAGATAGCAAGCTAAAAACAAGGTTGATGGAAAGTAACACTAAAGAAAGCACTTATCTACTTCACAGAAAACTATAGTTGATGTTTTATATATCACATACCACTAACTGAAGAATATGAATATTTCAAATCACGGGAAGACCCCACGCCATATTGCAGGTCCTGCAGATTCTTCCAGGTGCAATTTAATTAATAGGCTGTTTAGCGTGTAAGTCAAATATAACACTAAAAAATATATACTCACAGAAGACGATGAGCTATGTCTCAGTCCACCATTACTGGAATAAGCCGAGAAATTATCAGACACTGATCTCTCCATTCGCTCGTGTGCCGCAAAAGAAGCCTTCTCAGCCATTGCTTTTTCAAAAGCACGCTCTCGAGCCTCAGAAGTTGCTCTTTCCACTGCAGCACGCTATGCCTTGATCCTGGCCTCCGTTGAAACCTTTTCAGCAGTTAGCCTCTCCCTAGCCTCTGCAGATGCCTTCTCTAATCTTTCTCGGGCATCTGCCAATGCTCTTTGTCGAACTTCCGCAGTTGCTCTCTCCACAGCAGCCCTTTCTGCCCTGTCCTTGGCTTCAGCTAATGCCCTTTCACGAGCTTCACGGGTAGCAGTATCAACAGCCATCCGATCCTTTTCTCTTTCTCTCTCTCTCTCTTTCTCTTCCTCTATCTTTCTTAGGCGATCGTCTTCCAGATCTCTTTCCCTTTTCAACCTCTCTTCTTTTTCTCTCTCTTCTAATCTAAGCTTCTCATTAAAATTTGTCTCTTTTCTTTCTGGGCTTTGGCTATCGAGCTTTTGAGCTGGCAGAACATCTCCCACTTTTCTTCCATGTTGAACCCACTCTCGGACTACGTGAGATGACGCGAACTTATCCCTGTTTTCTCCCTGATCAGAGGCAATTTGAACTCCATTGATGTTCTTCCTCCCCTCTCTGTGTTTATTAGTTATAATGTATGCATTCTCAGTATCAGAAACTATTTCAGAAACTCCCTTACTTTTATCAATGTGTATCCCTCCAATGTCATCGCCATCTTCCTTCGATTTTGCCACACTGTCATGTAGACAAAGTGAGACTTTAGAATCTTTCGTTTTATTATTAGTTTTTTCATGTTGCGAGTCACTTTGATTCATTCCATATGAGTCGAATCTTCCTTCAATCAGCTCAATCTTCTTTTCAACTACTTCCATTTCCCTTTCACAAATTTTGGGTTCTGTCCTCAACCTTCAATTCTCTTCACATAAAGGCACTTTTTGAGTTTCCAGGTTTCCATGAATTTTATCATGGCCAGCCACTCGAGTTGCTTGAGGGCTATCAGTACATGCTCCATCAGACGCCTTCTGCACCTCGACATTCGCAAAAAATTCCTTGGTTCAAATTCCTGTCAGTTTCTTCCCTCTTAATTTGCTCATGGACACTGTTTAGTCCACTGAATCCGTCGCAATTGTTATCATCTTTAATCCTTTTATTACAGTCTACTCTCTCATTGGCCTCTTTTGATCCATCCTCAGTACCTTCCTCATTGAACATCACTTCTGCTCCCTTCTCACTCTCATCACTTTCATGAGCCTCTCGTGGTCTTTTATTAATTTCTTCTTGTTTCCAAGCCTCTTTGAGTCTCTTCTCAGTCTCATCTCTTTCACAATCATTAATTAGTCTCTTCTCACTTTCCTCTACTTCATAAGCCTTTTCTTGTTTCTTAGTATTTTTCTCCTGCTCAAGAGCCACCTTTGAATTCTTCTCATTCCGTTCTTCACAGGCCCAATATTTCTCTTTCTTGTTCTCTTGCGGCTTGAGATCCACTTGTAATCTATTCCCACTCTCTTCCTGCTCAATAACCTCTTTTGATCTCTTTGCTTTCCCACTAGGCCCAAGAGCTTCTTCCCACTTTTCCTTTTTTTGTCCTATTTCATGAGCCTCCTCTGGTTTCTTCTCAATTTCTTCTCTTCCACAAACTTCTTTTTCTCGCTCCCCCTTGGCACCCAGCTCTAGTGCCTTCTTTAGTTTTCTCCCATTCCCCACTCGCTCAACATCCTCTTTAAGTTCTCTTTCATATTCTTCACTGTTAAATGTTTCCTTTATTTCCCTTCCACGCCCTTTCCTTTCATGAGCTTTCTTGATTCCTTTCTCATATTCCACTCTTTCATGAACCCCCTTTAGTTTCTGTTCAGATATCACTTCATTCGCTTCCAACTGGTCTTCCGTCAGGATTATACAATCTTCACGTTTATCAAGTTCATTAAGTCTCTTCTCAGTTTCTCCAAGTTCTGGACTCACTCTAGTTTTCTTCTCCTTCTCCTGCCATTCACCAACTTTTTGAGCCAAATTTTCTTTCTCCTGATGCTCCTCTTGCATGGTTGACCCTTTGGCTGCTGCTCGTCTCCCCTTGTTTTCAACCTGTCCACCAACACCTTTAAGCTCTTCAAATTGCTCCCCATTTTCTTCCCATTCATGGTCCACCCTGGCTTCTTTCGTTCTCTTATTATATTCTTGCTGCTCAAGCACTCCCCCAGTACCTTTTTCTTGCGGTCCACAGTCATGGGACTTTGAATGTTGTTCCAAAGTCTTTTTGTCCTTAACCTTCGTTGGTTTGAGTACTTCATAAAATTTTCGTTGGTTTGAGTACTTCATAAAATTGTGTTTCTTCTCTCCAAGCAACAGTTCCTTCAGTCTTATGTGATACTTGAGATGATGTATGTTCCTTACCATGATCACTGACTGCAGATTTGCGTGCCATATCAATATGGTCTTCTCCATCTATCGCACCTGAAGCAACGTGGGTTGTGTTCCTTACCTTTTTCCTTTGTCCTGCAGCATAAGTTTTCATTTCATTGCCTTCTCTTTCACATGCGCTTTGCACCCCCTCGCCTTTACAACTATTGAATCTATCAAATCTGCTCGTCTTTTTCCCACCATGCTCTAAATCATTCTCTAAGTGTAGCTTTGTACGGCTTTGAAGACCCTCCTTCCTCTCCATTAATTCTTTCGCACTCCTAAGTTGTGCCTGAGCTTTCTCCACTGCATTTTTCATAGCCGCAGCAGATGCTGCAGCGGATGAACTTGCATCTATTTCCACATCAAAATAGGGTGGTGAACTGTCAGATTCCATCCTTTCAAAAGCATAACTTTTAGAAGCTTTAAGTTTTGAATTTAATCTACTAGAATTTCCCTTTCTATCAGTAAAAGCGGGTGGTGGTCTTGACGGGGGAGGCAAAGGAAAAGGCTGAGTTCTAAGGCTGATATCAGACACAGATATAAATGCCTTATGAGGAGAACTGGCTTTGTCATGTCCAGCCAAAGGGTTGGGTTCACTTTCATATTCTTGTAAACCAAAATCACTATTTGGGGGTTGTGAAACAGTTTTTCTGAGTCGTTTTCCTTCTGTAACTCCCCCACCAAAATCTGTAATCTGGTTAATACGCAAGTGTGAATTCTCATCTTCTATTTTTTGTGCATGCAATGTTTCATTAACTATGAAGCTATATCCAGGAATAGCATCCAATTTAGTTACATGTGTCACCCCATTTAACATATCTTCCTTGCCTTTTGGCACAGCCTTATGATATGATATGTTAAACTGCTTAGTGCCATCAAGTGAATTGTGGAGATCTCCATATGACAAGCTTTGATTCTTTTCAGAGCAAGCAGAAGGATCTGACTCATCTGAGAGAGACTCACTTTGAGCTGGAGTCCTAAACACCAGATCACATGTCAAATTTCTTTTTCAACTAGATCCCTTTCCAGTCAACTTAATAAAGACAGATTAGAATGCATGAAATGCCAAATAGCCAGCCATCAGCACAAACACCAGTTCATGCATCAAGGATTGTGACAATAATGACTTTCTCATATGCATTTGCATACTGAAAGCATACTTCTCTTGTAATGTTATGTCATACAAATTTCTGCATATGACACGCAAAATATAGGGAGGTCATTACATCATTATTATGGAATTAACTTCTTAAAATCTCAATTAGCTAAGGAAGACTGTTTATTTGAAAAAGAACAGAAAGCTCCATAGGTTGATTGAAAAAGCAGCCAGTTTGTTGTTATGTGTCTCAAACCTCAATTAATCAACAAGATTCCAATATAGAATTTCTAAATTGTTAGCTTGTTACTTACCATGCTTGATTGCAAACTTTTTTCCTTGCTGATATTTTGCTTAAACTAAGTTTTATTGATTGAGACATAATTTAAAGTTTAGCGATACTTGGTTTGATCCTTGATTTATATCTGTTATTACCACTATTTATAGACTTCCAATGCATAATATATACTTCGATATCAATTACTACTGTTAGTTAAAAACTGTTAACCAAACAAATTCTCATACAAAAGTTCTAATCCATATTTTGAAAAAACTTATGGTCTATGCACAAAACTCATGGTGATATAGTATAACGTGAGACTCATTATGTTAAACAAATTGTTCAAGAAACTGACACAGAAGCTCAAAAATTAACTATAGTGAACTACAAATTGTTCAGTTCCATCCTTCCCACTTCCATCTTCAAATTGTGGGGAAAAAGAATTACTCATCTTTTATAAGGGAAATATGAAAAAGCTAATGAGAACCAGTTCAAAAACTTTCTTCTCTAAGAAACCTTCTATACTTTACATTACAAAGTTATATAAAAAAGTTCTTAATAAAAATTTAGGGGGCGGACATTTCATAAGGAGCATATATAATGCACGAAAAGACACTAATGTAAGTAAAGTTAAAATTTAATTTTTGAAAAAAAAAATCTTTGTTTGCTCTCTACTTTTCTTTTTTCAGTATCTACCGCAGAGGCATAAGCTAAAATACCTTTCAGAGTCGTCAGACCTGAAAATGACTTTTATAATCGATAAAGCTGCAGAATTTACTCATAAGTCACAAACTGAGTATCTGAAAAAATGCACAAAATGTTCCCCAAAGAAGACCATGCTATAAGCACATCTGATCACCATAATCTCCAACCCAAAAGAAATTTGAAGCAATAAAAAGTAAATGAGCAACAAACGAACAGTATGTAAGGTTCACCAGAAGAAGAAAAATGAGGGCAAGCTGAAATGGTACGGTAGCATACCAAGCTTCGTCAGACGAATCATCTCCGCGAGTAGATTGTTTGAACAATTCTTCGTAAGAGACAGCGAAATCTAAACCGTTAAAGCCGCCGAAAACTTCAGAGTAGTTAAACTCGGAGCTCCGAACATCGAAGAAAAGGTCAGCGTCGTCGTCGCCGTCGACCGCCGGAAGATCGAGAATCGGAATAGAAGAGCCTCGAGAGGCGTGAAAGCCTTCAAAAATCTCAGAATAGTCTTCAACGCGAGGAGAGAGAGTGTGAACTCCTAACTTCGGCGAACCTCCGAAAACGTCGTCGTAGACGGTCTTACCGGCGAAGCCATTGCTGCGGTAACTTTTCTTAGGAAGTGAATCTGAGAGGTTTTCCATGAAAAATGGAGTAAGTTGCAGCTGCTAGGGTTTTCTGTTGTTTACACTACCCCTCCCTGCTTTTTCAGTTTTTCTTGCTTTTCAGTTTTCTCTCTCTTCTGCAGGGCTGTGTAGCAGAGTCGGAAAGGAGGAGCTACTGAGCGACGGGCAGGGAGAAAATGGGAATTCAAAGTGGAATTTTTCGAATGACCAAATAGGACTTTATTTTGAAATATAACAAGCAGAACCGATCAGGTGAGGTTCTTATTTTGTTAAAATACGAATTTTTTTTTTTTTTTTTTTTAAAATAACTAAAAAAAATATTTAATATTTTATAGAACTGATATTTTTTTATAATATAATGTTTTGGGCGTGATTTGAATCATATACTAAAAAAATAATGATGCAGTCTCCATGTATTTATCTGCACTGCTTATTATAATGTGTCCAAATCACATCCAAAGCACTGTAGTATGAAAAATTTCAGTTCCATAAAATATTAAACTTTTTTTTTAGTTATTTTAAAAAAAAAAGCCAAAAAAAAACAAACAAAAAAAAAATTCTTATTTTAATAAAATAAAGGAGTCCTTATCTGATCCTGACCCATATAATAAATATTCAAGTAAATAAAATAATTATGCTGATTTGGATTAATCGTCGGCCGATTACAAAAATAATCGGCTCGGGGCTCGGGGCTGGGGGCTGGGGGCTCGGGGATAGAGGACTAGCGACTGATTGATTGGTTTCATGGGCGGTTTGTAGGAAAATGGTCGTGGACATACTCATGTAACTCATCTATGGAGCGTGCTAGATACTCTCTCACCATTCAAAATCAATAATAATAATTACAAAATTAGATATATAAGTTGATGAGATCAAACCCCGTCATATCAAACTTTAAAATTAATATGACTTATAAATATTTATAATAAAATAAATTTATTATTAATAGTTTTTTATTATATATTATATAATTATAATAATTTTATTAATTAAAATTAAATAAATTGATATTAATTTAAAATTTAATAAGTAATTGATTGACCTCAAAATTTAAATTGTATTTAAATTTGGAATGGAAAGAGTAACTATATATACAAAAAGAATTTTAAATTAAATTAATTTGATTGATCATCAATTTCATGAGTTTAAATTTTTCACATTAAAGATAAATTGACCCAAATTTACGCAACCACTAATCTGACCTAAAATCTACTTTATTATTTATTCGTTTATTTATTACTATTCATGTGAGAAGTAGCTTATGAAATTATTATATTTATTTGTAAAAATATAAATTTTCATAATATATATAGACGAAATCCATTCTAGTGTTAGCCAGTACCGACCTTGGGCTAAAGTCCAAGATACCCGGACTTTAGGTCCAAAAATTTTCAAGGCCCTCTTAAATATTTTCTTCCTTTTATTACTTAAATAGAATACTTAAATATTAAAACAAATAATCAATCTGTAATATTCTACATATACTGATTATTATAATATTCTACATATTTAAAGCATATAATTTGTACAAAATAATTTAATTATTATGTACCTGGGGGTTCATCATCAGATTCAGTTTTTTGGGTTTTTTTAATTGTTTGGGAGTAGTGTTAGACTCTTAATAAAGGAGGCCCTATTTGGTAATTACTTTTTTGACTTAGTGATAATGTGATATCCAAATGATGCTTTGGAAATATTGAAATAGTCGGTTATTATATTTGATATTCTTTCGTATTGATGCTCTTTTGTTCAGTAAAAGTTCTTCCTTTTTTTATGGGATGAATTACATATTCTATTGCATTTTTAAAAATAATTACAACAATAGTGCCCTCATAAAATTTTTACATAACTAATATACTTCCATATTTATTTATAATACTAGTGCAATTATGATTCCTTAATTTAGGGAATTAGTATTCAATTAGAATTCCTTTATTTAAGGATTAGTTATACCCATAGCTTTTTCTCTCTCCTCATTTATAACAACTACCGCTGAAGAACTACCTTCTTCTTCATCATCCTTCTCCATTCAACGTAGTTGAAAAGAACTTCCGTTGTGCAGCCCCTCCCACCTTCTTCTCCCTCCTGCTACATATTAAAATGTCGTCTTTAGCACTGAAGAAGAACTACCGTCTTGCTTCGATCTTTGCGGCAATTCTACAATGGTGGACCTACAGCTGCGTCTCTCGGTGACGGATCTTTCATCGTCTGCGCCTGCGACGACATTATTAAAATCGTCGATACTTTAAATGCTTCAAGGAAGATTTGGATCAAAATAATGCCATAGATAGAACTCCCGAGGTTAGGGCTTCAGTGGAGAATATGTGTTTGCTGCTAGAACATGCGATGGCATATGAAGGCTCTGTTGAGTTGCATGCTAATGTGTCCAAGGCAATAATTGAAATTGGAGCTCATTTTCTAGAGGTTGATTCCATATGTTTCTGAACTCATGAATTAGTTTGTATGTCCTATTTCTATATTCCTTTTGACATATGTTTCCTATCCACAGATGGTAGCACAGAGCGATATGAATACTAGATGATGATAACCAAACCTTCATACCAAGGTAACCAAATTGTCATATCAAAGTAACCAATCAACCTCTACACTTTAAATTTTTTTTAGTACAGTTGGTTACAAAACCTTCAGATCAAGGTAAACAAACCTTCGTACCAAGGTAACAAAACCTTCATACCAAAGTAACTAATTAACATCCACACCTGTAAAATTTTCGTAGTGCAGTTGGTAGCCAAACTGTGACGCCCCCAAAATAGGTATACATCACCCATTCTGAGTTGTCAATACATGGTACAGAAATAACTACAACTTTATTATTACAACAGTAAAACTGTGAGTTTGAATACAAATATTATCTTCTATACAATATCTATACTCAAATTAATCCTCATCACATTTATTGATACATTATTTTACAAAAATGGTGAGGACTACTAAACAACTCTCTCTAGAACCTTCATTCCATACCCCAACTCGTACTCGTTATATTCTCGCCTCCTGAGAAGAAAAATGGAACAAAAAGAAAAGGGTGAGCTCAACTAGCCCAGTAAAGAATATTATGACTAAGATAATATACAACAAATTATCGTTAGTCTTCAACAGGGAAAAAAAATCTAATAGAATACAATAGACAACAAGTTTTAAATCAATATTCGCAACGGAAATAATAATTCATTAGAAGAGTTAAGTAGAGAATGCAAACTACTATCTTCTATGTATGAATTTAAAAGTTCATCGTCTATCTTTTATCCCTGTAACATCAATCAATTTATATCTGAAATCAAATATTCATCTTTGTACTACAGGCCAAAGATATTCATCGATTAATCATGTTCATCTAAACACTGCTTCATCTTTTGCACTACGGGCCAAAGATATTCATAAAAAATCATCCATCTTTTACTTTGGGCCAAAGATATTCAATAATATCATCATTTAAGGCGAGGATGATGAAAAATATTTTTAAAGAAACGAATCCAGTGAAACAAAATGACAAGGATTAAGGATTAAGGATTCGTACTTTGTTTTATCCATGTCCAAAAATATCTCAAAAATAATCATAGTGGTATAAAATTCAAGAATGATCAAAACATGGATACAATCAAAGCTAGTATCCACAATAGATATTTTAGACAAAAAGGAAAAATTTTCATTTTTCGATGAATAGTTCCGTATTCATGAATAATTATGTCAGATATCGTGAATAAAGGCCAGATATCGTGAATAAAGAACTCAGACACCAAAAGTTCCAAATTTGATCAAAACTTCAGATCAATATTTCAAAGATAATGATATTGAAGAAATAATATCATTACGAAAAAAAATAATATCCCTTACAATCCCTTACCTCACAAAGAAAAAATTACTTTTAATTGAAACCTGGATATAAGCTATGACTTGAACTTGCAATCAGATATAACAATTGTACTCAAAGTATACTCAAAATACTCACAAGAATACGCTTTCGATAATATAGAGAGAAAACTTGATTTACGGTGTGATTTTCAATTCTAACTAAAGCACCTATTTATAGGAAAATGCTTAGAACACCAAAAAGAGAAAATTTAATATAATAATAATATATATATACAAATTTGTCTACGCACCTAGAACCATCTGAATTCAAAGAACTTGCATGTGTTTAATGAGGCTAACCAAACACAAAAAATGTTTTATTAATTAAAACAATTAAAACATCCAAAAATCAATTATTTCGGAACTTGAACTTTAATAATTCATAATAAATAGCCCTTTTGTTAGAAAATTCAAATCTTGTGAATTTTTATAAAAATTCAATTCTCTACAACTTTGCGAAGAAAGTTTTTCCAAATTCCAAATGCGAAATTGGTAAAATTTCATAAACAGACGATTTTACAAGCTATAATCAAATTTCAAATAGAAAATGGGCCCACATACATGTTTAACATGTTTTAAATAACTTTTGCAACAAAAAAATACTCTTCCTCCTCATATATACTCATATATCCCACATTCATTGTAAAAATATCATCATTATTATATTATAATAATATAATAAAATATTATTTTATCACAAAAGATAAAATATCGATTTTCAACAATTGTCACTTTAAAAATTTTCTCCATCTATATCCACATAAAATGAATATTTTTCTCATCATATAAATCAATAATTAATTATTCATAAATAATATTACAGAATCACAATCTTGTGCAACCAGTAGTTCTTGTGAAAGAGGGCTTTCCAATAAGAATTTTTCTTTCTTGGTAGCGATTAGGTGACCAAACCTCTCCTTGAGATGAATTTCTAGACATTGCCAATAATGTTTTCTAATAATATTGTTCAAATAATATGAATTATTACTTGATAATGGAAAATACGTGTGTAGTGACAATTATTGAAACAACGATAATATAAAATATCAACGCAAAAATTATTGAATCAATAAAATAAAATCTTTGAAGCGATTACTCTTGTAATAATTTTTGAGTAGTGCCTTCTTAAGTAAGAATCAATAGTTGGTACAATCAGGTAATGTCTTCTTTGTGCAACAACGCCAGATTATCTTGTTTTAACCATCGAATATTCCAACAATGTAAATCCAGTAACAACTACTGCCAATATTTTTAAACAACTTATATTTATCGTTTTCTTCATCCAATCGCTTTCCGTTATGGGGCCCACACAAGGCTACTGCAGTCGTCGAATATTCCCAACAAGAAGAATATTCCTTGACCAAACGAATATTCCCAGACAAAAATGAATATTTTATAACCACTTGCTTATTTAAAATATTTATGCATTTTACCCATAACTAACCACATTAATCAAATCAACCCTTACTATTTCAAAATAATAAATAGAGGAAAATAAATTTCATTTATTAATTATTTGGGGTCTTCTGACCTCCCTTCTTATGAAATTTAGATCCTCGAAATTGGCGTGACGATACTGGTGTTTGAAAAGATGAGGATACCTTGCTTTCATTTCCGTTTCCAACTCCTGGGTCATTTTCTATATAGCATGGTTCCTCCACAAAAATTTTAACTTGTGGTATGACCTTCGTCGTGTAGGACATGCTCCTTCCTATCCAAGATATTGACGAGTACCTCTTCGTACATTAAGTCTTGGCTATCTCTCGTCCGGTTCTAACTCTATAACGTGGTTCGGGTCTTTCACATATTTACAAAGTGCAGATATGTGAAACACATTATGAACACGAGACATACTCGGAGAGGTAGCGAGTCTATAGGCTACATTTCTACTCGGTCGAAGAATTTGAAATGGACCAATAAATCGTGGATTGAGCTTTCCTCTCTTCCCAATCTTGTAACTCCCTTCCATGGAGCAACTCATGAATAATACATGATCCCCTATACTAAATTCCACGTCCTTTCGATGAAGATCCGCATAACTCTTTTTATCGATCTTGTGCCGCTTTTGTATCGTTGTCGAATCATTTGGATCTTTTCGGTGAGTCATACATACTAACTTTCGGGTCCCAACAATGTTGCTTCACCCACCTCATCCCAACATATTGGAGAGCGACACTTTCGTCCCATATAATGCTTCAAATGGAGCCACACTATATACTTGCTCGATAAGCTTGTTGTTGTAGGAGAATTCCACCAATGGTAAATACTTATCCCAACCGCCTTGAAGTCTGGGACACGAGTCTTAATAGGTCTTCAAGAGTTTGAATAGTCCTCTCTCGATTGTCCGTCTGTTTGAGGATGGTATCTTAGAAATCAATCGTAAATCCGTGCCCATAGCTTTTTGCAAAGCCAACCCAAAATCTTGAAGTGAATCTTGGGTCACGATTCGAAACTATGGATCTTGGCATGCCATACAACCTCACAATCTCATTTATATATATACTTAAGAAGGCGTTCGAGGAATAAGTCTCCGTGTCGGCAAGAAATGAAAGCGGACTTGGTTAATCTATCAACAATAACCCAAATGACATTGATTCCTTGAGAAACCGTAGGAAGAACCGTGAACGAATCCATGGTAATGTGTTCCCACTTCCATTTCGAGAATCTCAAGTGGTTGCAACGGACCCTTAGGTACTAGATGCTCCTTTTTACACGTTGACAAGTTAAACACATCGAGATAAACTTTGCAATCTCTCTCTTCATATTGTTCCACCAAAATGTATGTCAAGATCACGATACATTTTAGTACTTCCGGGATGGATTGCAAATGGTGTATTGTGTTCCTCCATCATAATCTTATACTTCAAATCGTAGTCGTTAGGAACACAAAGTCCAGGTGAACTAGAAGTATTCATTCTTCATCAATTCTCGCCCTAATAATAGCACCTTCTTATACTTTCTTCTTCATACGCGCATCGACCTTGGTCCTGGCTTGGCAAGCAACCTTAACTTTTTCTATTAAAGTTGGCTCTGTCGTATACTTGACATCATCGCACTCATTCCTGCATATGATCTTCTACTCAATGGGTCAGCTACCACGTTCGCTTTTTCAGGATGGTATTGAATAGTGTGGTCGTAATCTTTCAACAACTCGAGCCAACTTCGTTCTTAGCGTATTGAGTTTCTTTTGTAAAAGAAATATTTGAGGCTTTTATGGTGCGAATATATCTCCACTTTCTCCCCATATAAATAGTGCCTCCGGATCTTTAACGCGCTTTGATTGCTTAACTCTCTAGATCATGAGTAGGATAATTCCTCTCATACTCTTTAAGTTGTCGCGAGGCATAAAGGCTATGACTTTCCCACGTTGTATGAGAACACATCCTAACCCTTTGCACGAAGCATCATTTGTAGATAACAAATCCATCCGCATACGGATGGTATTGTTAGAACAGTGTCTTAAAATGAGTCTCTCTTGAGCTCTTGGAATCTCTTCTCGCATTCTTCACTCAGTCGAATTTTATATCTTTCCGAGTCAATTTGAGTTAATGGAGTAACGATTCGAAAAATCCTTCCACGAATCTCCGATAATAACCAATTAAGCCCGACTACGTCTTTCGGTCACCGAAACTTGGTTGCTCCCAACTTTGTATTGCTTCAATCTTGGCCGGTCCACAGATACTCCATGTTTCGACACCACGTTCCCAAGGAATGCTACTTCCTCGAAGCGAACTCGTATTTCTTCAATTTGGCATATAGTTTGTTTTCACGAAGCCTTTGGAGTGCCAGCTTCAAATGGTGCTCATGATCTTCATGACTTTTGGAATATATGAGGATGTCATCAATAAAGACAACAACGAATCGATCCAAATATTACTTGAATACTCGGTTCATCATATCCATGAAAGCCAGCGGAGCATTAGTCAATCCGAAAGACATGACTAAGAATTCATAATGCCGTCTGCATCGAGTTACGAAGCGATCTTTGGAATATCCTCGATTAATCTCTTGGTGATGATATCCGAGCGAAGATCGATCTTTGAAAAGAATTGTGCTCTTTCTGTTGGTCGGGTCAAACAAGTCATCAATACGAGGTAGAGGATACCTATTCTTGATGGTGACATGGTTCAATTCTCGATAATCAATACAAAGTCGCATACTACCGTCTTTCTTCTTTACTGAATAAAAGCGAGATCACGCCAAGGAGATGTCTTGGGGCGAATGAAACCGATGTCCAACAACTCACATAGTTGGACCTTTAACTCCCGAAGTTCAATAGAGCCATTCGATATGGGGTTTTAGAAATGGGCTTTGTACCGGGTTCAAGATCAATAAAGAATTTCACTTCACGTTACGGGGTAGAGGCCAGGAAGTTCTTCAGAAATCGTCGGAAAGTCAATAACAACGAATATTATTCAAATTTGGCGTGTCTTTATTCAAATCCATAACATGGGCTAAGAAAGCTTGACATCCGTTTTTCAATAAGCGAATAGCTTTATGTTTAGATATGATGATGATTGATTTTAATGGTTTAGTTGATTGAATTGAACAACGGTGATTAGAATATGAAAACTAACACGCTTACGAAAATAATCAATTTTGGCATGATGAGTAGTTAACCAATCAATCCCTAAAATCACATCAAAAACAAGTATCTTTAAAGAGATAAGGTCAACGGTAAAGGTGATGGTGCCAACTTGAATCAAACAAGATTTATAAGCGAGTGGATGTGATGAAAGTTTCTCTAACGGAGTTTCCACAGATAGGTCAAAGTCTAATTTTTTAGGAGTCAAATTTAAGCGTTGAGCACAAGTAGGAGAGATAAATGAATGGGTAGCACCTAGGTATCTAGTAAAGTATAAACTTCACAAGAATTTATGATTAACTTACCCGTGATCACCTCGTTTGGGTTCCTCGCATTTTGACCGATCACAACAAACGCTTCTTCCAGAGGCAGATTGACTCTGATTTTTACGGGACAATCTTTTGAGTCACCGTCCCATTGAACTAGGTTTATTGTCGTATAATCCCGAAAGCGATATGTCCTTCCTTTCCACAGTTATAGCATACCTTGAATATTGTGGGCGCTTTGATGATATGTCCCTCTTTTCGCATTTGTAGCATCGACCGGTGGTCGTTCCCTCTCTTGGAACCAGTTTGTTCTTTGGTCTTTGCCATTTTCACATTGTCGTTGTTGAATCTCCTCTTTTTAAAATCTCCTCCCGATTCGCTTTTTCTATTCTCATGGCCATGATTACCACCAGAGTGGTTACCATTTTTGTCCGTCTTTTTCTTTCTTCGCTGGTTATCGTTGTTTTGTTGACTGCCATCTCCGGTATGATCCTGGTTGTGGTCCTCAGGTTGATCGTACTTTCGTTATCTCGCTTTCTAATAATTGAGCCTGCATTTAACACATATCTGAATAGAGAAAATTTATGAGAAATGAGATCTTGACGTATCTTGGGTTTCAAACCTCTAAGAAACATCCGCGTCATACGTTCCTCATTCTCCACCAAATGAGGTGCAAACCTAGATAACTCCGCAATTGTGCCTCGTCTTTGAGACACCGCGTATTTTGTTTTGTTCTAATCGATGAACTCCACTTCCTTCATATGAAGAACACTTTCGAGAAAAGTATTTGTCATTAAATAGTTTACGAAATGTCTCCCAAGACATCTTGAAATCTTGGTGAATGAATGGGTACGCTTCACGAGACTCTCACAAGTGATACCGCCTTCGCCACGGAACATAAAGGTGGCGAATGGAACCTTCTGTTCTCCGTGCATCCCAAGACATCGAATATCTTGGTAATTTGCTTGACCCATGTTTCCGCCATGATCGGATCTGGCTTTCCTTAAATTCTAGTGGTCCCAACTCTTTGAATCGCATTTTGTGACCACCCGTGTGAATTGCTATCATTTCTCCTCAGATTTTGAACACGAGTCTCCTCGTCTCGATTTTGCATAATCGCAAAAAGCTTCTAAACATCCCATCGTTCATCATCTCGCTCAAATTGGTGTTGTTCACGGGAGGAACATTGTCGACTGTTGCACGCTTCTCCTCGTTGGTGAGTCTGAGACATCTCCACGGTCTCATTTCCCTTTGTTAATATTCTCGATTCAACATTCTCAAATCTTTGTCATAAAAAGGGTTAATTAAGCAAATCAATATATCACATAATATCCCTATATATCGACCAACTAACAAATAAGCTTAGGTAGGACACACTTTAGCGAAGGATTTACTCTCGCCTCCCTCCTAGTTCTATTCCCGATCTCCGCTGGGAGATCATATCCCTAAGCTCGATACCAACAAAGGACGCGCCCCCAAAATAGGTATACATCACTCATTCGGAGTTGTCAATACATGATGCAGAAACAACTACAACTTTATTATTACAACAAGAAATCGTGAGTTTGAATACAAATATTATCTTCTAGACAATATCTATACTCAAATAAATCCTCATCACATTTATTGATACATTATTTTATAAAAATGGTGAGGACTACTAAACAACTCTCTCTAGAACCTTCATTCCATACCCCCCAGGCTAAATACTTTATATATTCTCGCCTCCGAGAAGAAAAATGGAATAAAAAGGAAAAGGGTGAGCTCAACTAGCCCAATAAAGAATATTATGACTAAGATAATATACAACAAATTATCGTTAGTCTTAACAGAAAAAAATCTAATAGAATACAATAGACAACAAGTTTTAAATCAATATTCGCATGACGAAATAATAATTCATTAGAAGAGTTAAGTAGAGAATGCAAACTACTATCTTCTATGTATGAATTTAAAAGTTCATCGCTCATCTTTTATCCTGTAAACATCAATCAATATATATCTCGGAATCAAATATTCATCTTTGTACTACTACGAGCCAAAGATATTCATCGATTAGTCATGTCATCATCTAAACACTGCTCATCTTCTGCACTACGGGCAAAGATATTCATCGAAATCATTCATCTTTGCACTTCTGGTGCCAAAGATATTCAATAATATCATCATTTAAGGTCGAGGATGATGAAAAATATTTTTAAAAAACGAATCCAATGAAAACAAAATGACAAGGATTAAGGATTAAGGATTCGTACTTTGTTTTATCCATGTCCAAAAATACCTCAAAAATAATCATAGTGGTGTAAAATTCAAGAATGATCAAAACATGGATATAATCAAAGCTAGTATCCACAATAGATATTTTAGAGCGAAAAGGAAAAATTTTCATTTTTCGATGAATAGTCTTGAGTATTCGTGAATAATGTCGATACGTGAATAAGAATCAGACACCAAAAGTTCTAAATTTGATAAAAACTTCAGATCAATATTTCACATAATGATATTGAAGAAATAATATCATTACGAAAAAATAATATCCCTTACAATCCACTTACCTCACAAAAGAGATGATTTTTTAGTTGAAACACCTGGATATAAGCTATGACTTGAACTTGCAATTATATAAGCAACAGACTCAAAGTATACTCAAAATACTCACAAGAATATGTTCGATAATATAGAGAGAGAAAACTTCAGTTTCTGGTGTGATTTTCAATTCTAACCTAAGCACCCTATTTATAGGAAAATGCTTAGAACACCAAAGTAGAAAATTTAATATAATAATAATATATATATATATACAAATTTGTCTACGCACCTAGAACCATCTGAATTCAGCAACTTTCATGTGTTTAATGAGGCTAACCAAACACAAAAAAGCGTTTTTGTTAATTAAAACAATTAAAACATCCAAAAATCAATTATTTCGGAACTTCGGAACTTCAATAATTCATAATAAATAGCCCTTTTGTTAGAAAATTCAAATCTCGCAAATTTTTATAGGAAATTCAATTCTCTACAACTTTTCAGAAGAAAGTTTTTCCAAATTCCAAACAAAAATGGACCGAAATCCATAAACGGGCGATTTTACAGGCTATAATCAAATTTCAGTCAAGAAATGGGCCCACAGACATGTTTAACATGTTTTAAACAACTTTTACAATAAAAATACTCTTCCTCCTCATATACTCATATATCCCACATTCATTATAAAAATATCATCATTATTATATTATAATAATATAATAAAATATTATTTTATCACAAAAGATAAAATATCGATTTTCAACAATTGTCACTTTAAAATTTTCTCCATCTATATCCATAATAAAATGAATATTTTCCTCATCATATAAATCAATAATTAATTATTCATAAATAATATTACGAATCACGATGGGCAAGCGACCGTAGATTCACCAGGAAGAGGGCTTTCCAATAAGAATTTCTCCTTACTTGGCAAGCAATTAATTAGGTGACCAAACCTCTCCTTAGACGTAACTTTCTAGACATTGCCAATAATGTTTTCTAATAATATTATTCAGATAATATGAATTATTGCTTCGATAATGGAAAATACGTGTAGTGACAATTATTGAAATAACAAATATATAAAATATCAACGCAACAATTATTGAATCAATAAAATAAAATATCTTTGAGCGATAACTTCTTGTAACAATTATTGAGTAATGCCTTCTTAAGTAAGAATCAATAATTGGTACAATCTGCAAATGTCTTCTTGTGCAACAACAACGTGTATTCATCGTGTTTTAACCACCGGGTATTCCAACGATTAAAATCGGTAAACTACGCCTTTATTTTTAAACAACTTATATTTGTCGTTTTCTTCATCCAATCGCTTTAGTTATGGGGCCCACACAAAGGTCAAGGCCGTAATCATATGAATATTCCCAAACAAATAAGAATATTCCCGCATCAAACGAATATTCCCTACACAAAATGAATATTTTATAACCACCGCTTATTTAAAATATTTAAGCATTTTACCCATAACTAACCACATTAATCAAATCAACCCTTACTATTTCAAAATAATAAATAGAGGAAAATAAATTTGATTATTAATTATTTGGGGTCTTACACAAACCTTCGACACTAAGGTAACTAATTCAATTTTATTAAGTTACCAATTTCGTTTGAATGTGATGCGATTGGTAGCCAACCATTCATACAAAAGGTAACCATTTTATTATTTATGAGTAACAAAATAGTTATAAAAAAAATTTCAGAACATTAATAGTTACATCTATTTATTTTTAAACTTTTTTTAGGGCGAATCTTCTTCTTATTCTCATTGGCGTTTTGGACAATGGGATTAAATGTGAGAATATCGGTGATTGTAGCATTGACGGACTATTATTTTAAAGTGTATGTGAGGGAGATGAAGATTTGAATTTTAATATTTAAATTTGAATTTGTTTTTGTTGTTAGATCCAAATATTTGAATTTGAATTATTAATTATGGCGGTTATTTGTCCTTGATTTTAGGTTTCCTTATTAATGTGAATTGTACTATTTTTGTAATATGTACAATCTTTTTATAATTATTTGGTTGATAAACTTTTCTTGTAATTACTTTCTATTTGTTGTATACTTATGTAAAGAACCCTTTTTATTTACATCTTAATGCTTAGATTATAAAAGGCCCATTTTTTTGTTGTCCGCTTTTAGGCCTTCAAAACTCGAGTATTTGGCCTCAGTGTTAAAGACAATAAGACTCGATAACTTTGTTTACACCTATTTGGTAAAACTACGTATTTTTTATAGTGTTTTTTTTAACTTTCTCTTTTCTATGAAAAAAGAAAATCTATTTAATTTTCTACACACTTTAGGATAAGAATTGTTAGTGCTCTAACTTGTGTATATGTTTGATTTGATATGAAAATGAGAACTTAATGTATATTTATAAAATCAATAGTTTTTGTAAAGTTCTTATAAAGACAATTTTATGTAAAAAGACGTACGTAGTGTATAAATCAAATTTGTTAGGTTGATCAACTATTTAATGTAAATGTATTGTTCAAAAGTTAAGTTTGAAATTTGATTGTAGATTTGAAGGTCAGGAAATATTGTGATATCGTAGGACATTTATATCATAAAGCATGGAGACTGATCGTAGAGTAAAACATTTAGGACAAATCACTCTATTATCGAATATATAACTCTGTGATTAAGCAAAATCGTAAAGTTCATATATTCTGACTGACTATGACAATGTCGTACACATAGGACTGAAAATCTCAAGAATAATTCTCCCAAAGGTTGTCGATAAGGATGAGACATACCTGAAATTGTGTCTAACAACTATATTCGTTAAGGAAAAAAATATGCTGCTACATATGCACCTAGCAGAGTACAATGAAACGACTTGCATGAAGTGGTGCTAGCCGATAACATTTAAAGCCAAATAGTTAGATATCGACAGGTATCCATGTTATAATGGAATAACGATCAAATCACAATGGGAAGATCCCAAGGTGAAATTATAAAAGGCGAGCAGCCTCAAACAATAAAAAAAATAGAAAGAAAAAAATTAAGCAAGTCAAAGTGTTATCTGTCTAAGCTTATTGTCTACTCTCTCTAGGATTTAGAAATCTCATATGTTGTTAAGTCTTGTGATTAAGAAGCTTAATGTTACTCAACAACAAATCATTCAATTCCTTTGTAATTGTGATATTAGTGGTCACTGTAATCCAAATATGTGTGACTTGAGGGATTCTTAGTGAATTAGTTATAAAAGTGGAATAACCCTACCCACAGAGTAAAGGTAAAAGAGGCTTTTGTATTCCAAACCAATTAAAAGTTTTTGTGTCATTTAATTACTTTACAACATTTACATTATGCACTCTACGTTTTATCCTTGTGATTTGTCTACACTAAATTTAAAACTATGATTTCTAATTAATTTTTGAAGGGATTTTTCAAAACATAATTCCACTGTGCTTTGTAATACCCAAGTACCGCATCGAAAGATATGAGAAAAATTTGTATGTATATAAGAAATTAAGTTACTAACAATAGTACCTTCAGTCATGATCTTTTGGGTGAGCCTATGGTGGGCTAAGATGGACTAAGAAGATACTATTAGGCCAGTAGTTTAAGGCTTTATTTGGATGTATTTGATTCGATTCAGACTTGGGATTTGATCTAATATTTGTTTCGAATTCGGGATTTGACTCGGGTTGTTTCATATGGTATCAGAGCCATATTATGATCTTGTAGATTGCCTTTTAGGCTTGGCTTATGAGTTATGGGTAGACCACCGGTTGTTATAGTATTTGTGTTGCGTTTAATCTTCGTTATGCGTAATTTGGTTTCAATTATTTGTTTTGATTTGGTTGTTCTTATTTGTTTGATTTTATATCATAGATGGCTCATAAGTCTTCGAGAATTGCTGGGAGACAGGGTAACAACGGTAGGAGAGGTCAGGGGTATCACCAGATTAAGGTTGTTAACCATGGTAATGCAACAATAATCCTGGCTATAATAGCAGAAATGGTGAATGAGGCGGTTACGCGGGCAATGACATAAGCTATACATGGTATTCTGCAGGTACAAGGAAATCATCATGCAAATGGTATGGGAGATGATTCAGAGATCCCACAACATGAGTAGAATGATTCTCCTGAGGATCAAGTGGGTCAACCAGTGTAGCCATTATAGGTGTTATATATTAGATAGGTTCATTAAGCAAAAGCCTAAATCTTTTCATTGAGCTCCAACTCCGATTGATGTGGAGAATTAGATCGCCCCACTTGGAGAAATTTTTTTATGTGATTGGGTGTTCAAAAAATTAAAAGGTGAGATTAGCAATTTAAAAGCTAGAGGATGATGCTCAACAATAGTGGAAATCATTGAAGGCTACACAAGGATATGGATTCATAGATGCACTCATATGGAGTGATTTTTGTGACCTTTTCTATCAGCAATACTTCCCCAAATACTAATAGGGATGCATATATACATCAGGGAGTTTATATCCAATCGGAAGAAGGAGGATGCAATTATTACTGATTTCATGGTGAGGTTTACTAGATTGGCTGGTTTTACAGTTCAATAGCTGGGACAACTACACAAAAAGTTCAAATGGGCTTTGAAATATGAATATAGGCGATCGATCATCCAAACTATATTTACAGATGTATCCCAGATGGTTAATGCAACTTCGATTGTGGAAATAGAGTATAGTGACTTTCAAGCTTCCAAATCAGAAGGGAGTCGAAAATAGAGAGAAAGATGATTAACAAGGGCAAGGAATGAGGCAGTTTGGCAGAAATCAAAATAGAAGGCAACATAATTGGAATGAGCCTCCATCGGGTCAGTAATTTAATCCTCGAAGGGATGTTGCTTACTGATAAGTGGTATTTTTGCCTACTTATTGAATACCAATTCATGCGAATTGTGTCCTTCTCAAGTACATTTTATTGTGTTTTAGTTGCATTTCATGTTATTTTGCACTGCATTTACTTAAAACTCCTTTATGTGAATAAGTGCAGGAATCGGCTTAATTTTGGTGATATTAGAGGGCACGAGGCTAAGGGATACGTGAAGGCGAGGCACAAGCGGTGATGTGCATGGCATGGAAGTACAATGAAGCATGGAGACCAAGCATGGAAGAGGATCAAGCATGAAAGAGCAAGTAGTAACTGAGTGAATGACATGCCAGTGAGAATCGAATCGAACTTGTGGATCAAAAGTCAGCATGCACCAAGCACGATGAAAGAGCACAGGGAGGCGTCGTCTACCGAGAACTCGGTTGGACAGGGCAAACTTTCTGCAAGCCTCGCCGCCGCCATGAGGGACATATCTCGAAGGGAAGCCTTGCGTCATGGATCTTCAAGTCATTATTTTGTTTAATTTTAAATTTAATTAAATGAGTTGTAATTGGTTTTTAAAACGATTCTGACGGGTGTCAGAAAGGAGGATTGATACTTTAGCGTATTTTACACATCATAACTAGGGTTTACACCTTGGGAGAGATTCCAACGTAGAACGAAGCCAAAACGTCTACTTCTCCAATTCTTCTTGGGATTCTCTGTCATTGTGGATTTTTATTATTGTTTACTGGATTTCTATGAGGATTTAATCGTTGATCATTGGTTTTTATTTAACGATTGGGTTTGATCGTTCTATCTTTTATATTTCAATTATTTACTTATTGATCATGTTTAGCGTTGATCCCATAATGGCTTTTGGTTCAGACATGAACTAAACTCCATTATGGGATTCTAACGGATTTTAATATGTAGTTTGGTTGCACGATTAAATGCTAGGGTTGTTTTGCATATTATATGGGAATTCTATCGTGATTGTTTTATATGTATGAATGCCTGATCACCATTCGTCTCAGTATTTGTATGTAATTGACAATGAACATGCAAGTATGGATCGCAATCATGATAAGATACTTAATATGGGGTCAAGTATATATATATTTGCGTATTTTGTGAACCGGATAAACATATATTATTTCACCGTATGAGCTAGAGTAAGGGGCTGTGCTTAAAATCAATATAATTTCAATTTCACATGACATATAGTGATTTTGGTTGTGTTGATGATTACATAGAGTCTATCATCCGTGGATCTTTGTGTAAAAGTAGGTTATAGTGCATTGAAAAATGGTTATAACTCTATTAAATGTTTTGGCTATTTTCCTATGATATGTGAACACTTCTTGCATGATAGTGGCGATGAGATGAAATATTAAATGAAGTTAGGGTCCCATTATTTCCAGTTTATATTTATTCCATTATTACTCTTATTTTTAGTTGTTAGTACAATTAGTTCAATTCAACAATTCTAGTTATTAGTTTAAGCATATAAATACAATGAGTTAATTGATGCATAATAGTTTAAATTTAACAACTTTCTCTGTGGGATCGATACTCTACTTACCCTGTATTACTTGTTGACGCATGTATGCTTGCATGAGTTAGAGCTCTTTTATTAGGACTATAAAAGAGGCAACAAGTTTTTGGCTCCGTTTCCGGGGGAAGGCATTGAATTTAAATAATTATCATTAGTTTAAAGCTATATTGTATGACTTAGACAATTCTGATCGTTTCTCATTTCTATTTTTGTTTCATTTTTTTTCCGTTTCAGGTACTTGTGGATTTTTATACACACGCGATCATCCAACTCAGAACTAACACCAGCGCAAGATAACATAAACGGAAGAGGTTGGAAAGCGAGTGTGCGGAGAAATTTGCAAGCTCAGTTAGATAGTACAACATCCAAAATGGTGGAAAAACAAAGACTTGAGCAAAGAGAAGAGCATCGGGCTCTAAGGGAGTACTCCATGCCAAACATAAATGGACTCTGAATCGAGCGTAGTCGGACCAAATGATAGCGGCTAATACCTTTGAGATTAAACCGCACTATTCTACGATGGTGCAAAACTTCGATTCGATTTAGGGTCTTCTTCTTGATGATCCGAATGAACACTTATTGAGCTTCATCGAGATTTGTGATACATTCGAGATACAATGGTGTAACGGAGGATGCCATTAGACTACTGGCTATTTCCATTTTCATTGAGAGATAAGGCTAGAAGTTGGCTACATTCTTTGCCGTCGGTCAATCACACACGGGGAGGATTTAGCACGAAATTCTTAGCTAAGTTCTTTCCAATGGCTAAGATTGCAAAGATGAGGACGTACTATCTCTCGATTCGAGCAACAACAGTAGTAGTCCTTATATGAGGCATGAGAAGCGATACAAAGAGATGCTCGAAAATGTTAGCATCACGGTATGCGCCGATTGGATGGTGATCGACTCCTTCTATAATGGTTTGGGATGGCGGTCGAGATCGATTGTGGATGCAAATGCGCATGAGGGCGTTATGGGCAAAGAGCTATGATGAGACCTATACACTTATCGAGACTATGGTACGCAAATGACTATCGAAATCCTACGACTTGGATGCCACACCCGAGGTTGCGAGATGTATTGAGGTAGATGCGATTACACGGTTGTTTGAAAGACGGATGGCGGTATGGCTAAGAAGATAGATACTTTGGCAGAGAGAAAAATGAAAACAGTTGCCTTCGTTTGTGAGATTTATGCGGGGTCACACTCCACGGATCAATGTGTTATCAGCTCGGAGTTGGTACAATATGTGAGCAACTACAGAAAAAACCAAGGTCAATTCCAGAACACATACCACCCTAACAACCAAAATCATCCGAACTTTAGTTGGTCAAACAATCAAGGACAACAATGAGAACCCGGTTTGGTTTAATCATCAATTTCGATCCACGATCTTAGCCACAGTTTACACCAAAACCACCGTTTCCACCAGGATTTTCTCATCAACAACAACATCACACTCCAGCTGCACCACAGCCAGAAAAGAAATCAGAGATGGAGGAAATGATGTTGAAATACATGGCAAATACTGAGGTTATGATCAAAAGCCAAGCAGTGACTATTAAGAATTTGGAGACTCAAATGGGGCAAATGGTAAGCATGCTTAATAATAGACCCCAAGGTTCATTGCCAAGTAACACAGAGACAAATCCTAGAAGAGACGGAAAGGAGCAGTGTCAAGCGATCACATTGAGATCAGGAAAAGATTTAACAGGAACTACAAGTCGCATACCTGCTACCGATAATATTAAGGAGGTTGCCATGGCCATGTGAAAGTGACAGTGGATCGACAAGGAAGAAAATCTGGAAAATTATGAGGTTCAGCCGGATGAGAAAGACAAAGCAAATTCAGAAGAGAAGGTTAAGAGTCCAGTACAACCAATTCACCCTCAAGTACCATATCCGCAGAGGTTAGTTAAGCAGAAAGAAGACAAATAGTTCAGCAAGTTTCTGGAGGTATTCAAAAAGCTGCAGATCAATATACCTTTCGCCGAGGCATTGGAACAAATGCCAAGCTACGCAAAGTTCATGAAAGGTATATTGTCAAGGAAGAGAAGATTAGATGAGTTTGAAACGGTAGCCTTGACCGAGGAATGCAGTGCAGTGCTCCAACGCAAACTACCTCCAAAGCTAAAAGATCCGGGACAGCTTCACAATTCCGTGCACAATTGGGAAGATGAACTTTAGTAAGTGTTTATGTGATTTGGGCGCAAGTATAAACTTGATGCTATGGATGCTCATCGGTAAAAAACTGAACCGGTACCGAAAAAACCGAACCGATACCTATCCGAAAATACTGAAGAACCGAAACCGGTATCGAATTACCGGTTTCGGTACCGGTTCGGTACACAATCGGTTTCGGTTTTTTTGGTCCAGTTTTCGGTAAAACCGGTTCGGCTATGTAAATTGCTTAGGCTATGTAAATTGCAGAATATGTAAATTACATTCTTAAAATTGGAAGGAGTTTGTGTTTACTTTGCATATTTGGCATATTCTGCAGTTTCCATTTGAGTTTACCATTTGTGTTTATTTGTAAAGACATCCACCTTTACTATGAGTGCATCATAAAGATCTACAAGTCATGATAAGTTGGTAAACAAGAGAGTAAAAGAGAATTAATGAATTATATAACTACTAAAGTTGGCGTGGGTACGACTGCGCAACAAGTACAATCACAATCAGACAACATCCAACATTAGAAATGTTAGTTAACTTCCACTGAATATGCTCCATCACCTCCTCCTTAATGGTAATCAAAAAATGGCATAACTTCTGCTGAGATGCAAAAGAAATTATTTGTAACATCACAAGTATTGCTCCCAGAGGCATATGCAAAAGAAATTATATATGTATCACAAGTATTTCAACGAAAGGGAGAATGCATAACAAGCTAGTGCCTTAAATGATAAGATTCATTGCATTATTACATATTAAGTGTAGAGAAATTTTCCTGCAGTTCAAAATATTTCAAACTTGGAATCAGAAGCAGTAGGTCCTTTCCTTGTTGAATGTTAATAAATGTGGACTTGTAAACTGCAGAATATGTGATTGGCATATTACTATTTACTAAATGTGGACTCTGCAGAATTATTACTATTTACTATACCAATCACATATTAACTTGGATCTCCAAGCATTGGCAAGCAACATGAAATCAACTTGGATCTCCAAGCATTGGCAAGCAACATGGTCAAGGACTGCCCAAAATTTACAAGAATGCAAAACAGAGTGACAAAACAAGAATGCAACACTGCATGAATAAGAATTTCATCACTGCCAAGTGCAACACTGCCTAGAATTCTTGTTCACTCTGTTATGAACAAGAATGCAACACTGCCAAGTGTCAACACATAATTTAAAAAAGAATGCAAATAACCTGATAACCATGATAACCTGATAACCAAGTGCCAACACACTGCCAAGTGACAAAACAGAAAACTAAAGTAGTCACTAATCCATGTGACAAATCCATGTTGACAGAAAACAGAAAATAGAAAACAGTATATATGATAAAACAGAAAACAGAAAACTGATAACCATGTGATAAAACAGAAAACAAAAAACTGAAGTCAAGTCATTCATTCATTGATATCCATGTGACAAATCCATGTTGACAGAACAGTATATTCCCTGAACATAACTTGATAACCATGTGATAAAACATCAACGAAAGTCATTTCATCAACTGAAACAGAAAACTAAAGTAGCCACTACTCACTAGCAAGTAATCCAATCAACCATATTACATATCCAACTAATCCAAGATTAAAAACAAACAACGCACAAGGCACAATTCTCTCAACTATCAAGTCTCCATTCTTGAACAAAACAACCATATTTGATATTATATATCCAAGATTGATGCATCTAAATCGCCTGCTGAAAATTCTGCAATTTTTAAAAGACAAATGTGAGCAAATCATAATTTATTAAGAAGAATTTAAACTACATTACAAAAAAAATATATAAACAATACAATGTGATGTACCATTTTCAATTTCTTCAAGGGATTCTAATTTTTCTTCGATATTAATTGGTTCGTTGCTTCGGTGAAGCCAATCTTGAGCATAAATAATTCCTTGCACCATCCTAGGAGTTAAAGAGCTCCTATAGGAATCAAGTATGCGTCCTCCTGTGCTAAATGCCGATTCGGAAGCCACGGTAGAAATGGGAATCGCTAAGACATCTCTAGCCATTAATGAAAGAACAGGAAATCTATGAGTGTTGGATTTCTACCAAGCTAAAAGGTTAAATTTTTCATCTTTTCTTTCAACTCGATCCTTTAAATACATTTCTAGCTCAGTTTGAACTTCCCCACCTTGAACATCCTCAACATGTTGTTCAAACAAGCTGTCAATTTTTCTTTTTTTTCTTGACACACTTTCTACTAATGATGAGCCACCACTTCGAGTTACGCTTCCACTCCCACTTGGAGTTTGAGATGAATGACCTTGGAACGATAAATGATTGAGATTATAATAATTGAACAACTCAAATAATACATCTTTAGCCCCTCTAATCATTTTGATTGCCAAATCACTTTCTTTACCATACATGTGATTAAATACAAACTCAACGAAAGTGAATTTGTGTCTTGGATCAAGAACCACGGCAATGTATAACAACTTGTTCATTTTATCAACATCCCCCCAATATTTCATTAACTTTGATCTCATCCTTATAGCCATTTCTTTCATTTGATAATCATCATCATCTTCCATTTCTTTCAAAAGACCATCAACTTCCACAAACTCATGAACAAATCCATTACCAGAGATTCTAAGTGTTAATTCATAGAAGTGTTTCAAAAACAAAACGATTCTTCTCACATTACCCCAATCCTCCACTGTTGGCCACCCTTCACCTGAGATCATTTCTTGTTTAAACAAAGGATCCCTACTCCCAAGCCTATTAAAAGCACGTTCAAAATGTTGAGCAACATTCAACATTGAATAAGTGGAGTTCCATCTAGTAGCAACATCTAGGATTAATGAAGATTTATTTTCAATTTTTTCAAAGTCAACACACTCCTTGAACTTTCTAATCCTAGATGGAGATCGCCTTACCCACCTAATCAATGCCTGAACACGAGCTACCAAAATATTAACATCTTTCAACCCATCAACTACGACCAAGTTTAAAATATGAGCAACACATCGAACACGAATGAATTTATTCTCACAAACACTATGTCCCCATACTTGCAATTGATTTTTTAAATAAGATATCGCAACATCATTTGAACTAGCATTATCAACAGTTATAGTAAAAACTCTCTTAATCCCTCATTCTATCAAACAATTCTCAATTGCCATTCCAATGGCCTCACCCTTGTGACTCAAAATTGGAACAAAGTTTATAATTTTTTTTTCTCAATCTCCATTTATCATAAATGTAATGAGCTGTCACAACCATAT
The DNA here is from genome assembly GCA_020205605.1 of Panax ginseng. NCBI lineage: Eukaryota > Viridiplantae > Streptophyta > Magnoliopsida > Apiales > Araliaceae > Panax > Panax ginseng. Next base: position 163,512,505 of record CM035129.1, read on the forward strand.
AATTAAGTCTATGCAGTGATGTCCATGTGTCAGTTGTAATACATATCCTTTGAGAAGATGAGTTAAAAATGGATTTTAACTTCTTTTTCTCTTCCATATATATTTTAAAACAATCTCTTGTAATTGTGTGACGTGAAGGAACATTGAACCTAGGACATGCGATGGACACAAAATGTCGAAATCCCTCATTTTCGACAAATTTAAAAGGAAGTTCATCAACTAGAATCATAAATGCTAAAGCAGCCCGAGTTTGTTCCACATCAAACTTCCAAAGACAATTATTTGTTGACTCCCCTTCCATGGTCTCATCATCATTATTAGCACTTGCAGATTTAAAGTTCAAGATTGCTTGATTTCTTAACTCCACATTTGGGGGGTAAATTTTACATCTCCTATTGTGAGCATTTAGACCACTAGTCCCATTATTTTTTGGATCAACACTTAAAATAGCTCCACAATATTTGCATTTAGCTTTAATTTGACCATTTTGCTTAAATCTTGTATAATGAGCCCAAATTTTAGCACGAGTCTTACCGGCATCAAGTTGCTCAATTTCACCTTCATTCAACTCCTCTTCATCAATATGAATTGGATTTTCAGCATTCGATTCCACGTTGATGGGTGCCTCAGACTGCTGCTCAGCCATTATAACCTACACATGCTCAAAACAACCATAATTACTACAAAGAATTGACAAACCATCTTCTCACAGTAGACAGTACTGTAATTGCATGATGTGCCCACCAGAAACAGTTGAAACATAAAAAAGCAAATTAGCAGACACACAAAAAGTACTTAGTATCTCCAGATAGAACATAAAATTAGTGGAGATCAACAAAAAACATCCATCATCAGTTTTTACCCACAACAAACAGAGTCATACCCAAGAATAATAACTCAGATATTCAAAGTATATAAAGGGAATACCCACAACAAACAGAGCCATACCCACAACAAACAGAGCCATAACCAATAATGCAACTTAGTACTTACAACTGTAACAAAATCATCAAGATAAAAAAGGAGCAGCTTAATTTTTTTTTCTTACTTTTGAACCCATTACAAATCTTTTCTTATTTTTGGCCTATTCATATCAGCAGAATTGGGGGACAGAGTAGAATTGGGGGACAGAGTACTGAGAGTAGTAGTAGTCTAGTAGAAAAAAAACCCTTCAAAAATCATCAGAGAAAGTCTCAAACAGTCAAACACACCTTCAAACACATACAAAAACCAAAATAAAAAATTTACTAGTATACAGATCTCAGAGTGCAGAAATCTCAAATCAGAAATCTCAAATCAGATATCAGATATGTTGGTAGTCAGAAATCAGAAATCTTAAATCTCACGACTTAGTACTTACCGTCGGCGACTCGGTGGCTCTGTGCTAGTCGGAGACGTTGCCACGTTGGTCGTTGAGAGACTGAGAGAAGGCAGGCCGACAGGCGACAGGGAGTCAGAGACACAGGGTGAGCTTTATTGCTTTAATAGAGGAGAAGGTGAAGAACGGAGTGTAGAAGAAGAAGAGAGAAGACTGAAGAAGAAAGGAGAGTGGAGAGAGTAAAGAAGAGTACTGAGTAAGTGAGTTAAAGTGTTAAATTGTTAAAGTACTTAAAGTATTAAAGAGAGTAAAGTATATATATTTCAGTTTCTTTCGTTATTTTGGTTCTTACCGAATTCAAAAAGTGTAATACCGCAACCGAAATTGAAAAAATAAAAAAAACCGAAAAATCAGTACCCAAAAAAATCGATATCGTCGGTTTCGATACCAACCGGTTCGGAAAAAAACCAAAATTTTTTATCACCCCTACTTGATGCCCCTGTCAGTGTTCAATCAGTTGGGACTGCCGGCTCCAAGGCCGACGAACATATCACTACAGCTAGCTGATAGATCCATCACATATCCACGGGGAATTGTTGATGATGTGTTGGTTAAGGTTGACAAGTTCATTTTTCCAGCTGACTTTATCATCCTAGATTTCGAAGAGGACAAGAGTATCTGATCATCATCTGGGGAGACCATTCTTAGCCACAGTGGGCTTCGATAGATGTGCAAAAGGGAACTCACTTGTCTGCGTACATGATCGATCGAGGTCACGTTCAATGTCTTTAAGGCAATAAAGTTCCCAACAGACGAAGAAGAATGCTTTTTGGTTGACTTGGTGGACCGGGACCTAAAGGATGAGGTACAGAAACCGAGGAATTATGAACCGATGAGGTGTGTAACGGGCAAAAATTCAAAGTTGAAGGTAGAGCCGTTAATGAAGGCCGAAGTCACTAAATTCTGGGGTGCGGTGGACAACAAAGAAGGCACCTCAGTTCCTGATGTGACGTGAGATTCAGAGATAGTTAAGCTAATTGACTATAACTGTGACACCCCAAAATAGTCTACATCCCCATTCCGAGTTGTCAATACACCAGACGAAAACAACTACAACTTTATTATTACAATAGTAAAGCGTGAGTTTAAATACGAGATATTGCCATCTGTATAATATCCATCTACAAATAAATCCTCATCATAATTATTGATACATTATTTTACAACAATGGTGAGGATTACTAAACAACTCTCCCTAGAACTTTCATTCCATACCCAGACTGCGTACTTGCTTATATTCTCGCCTCCCCGAGAAGAAAAATGGAACAAAAGGAAAAGGGTGAGCTCGACCAAATTTCAAGAAAGAATATTATGACTAAGATAATATACAACAAAATTATCGTTAGTCTTCAACAGGGAAAAATATAATAGAATACAATAGACAACAAGTTTTAAATCAATATTCGCAGCGGAAATAATAATTCATTAGAAGAGTTAAGTAGAGAATGCAAACTACTATCTTCTATGTATGAATTTTAAAGTTCATCGTCTATTTTTATCCCTGTAACATCAATCAATATATATCTGGGATCAAATATTCATCCTTGCACTACAGGCCAAGGACATTCACCAGTTGTTCATGTTCATCTAAACACATGTTCATCTTTGCACTACGGGCCAAAGATATTCATCAAAAATCATTCATCTTTGCACTACGGGCCAAAGATATTCATCAGAAATCATTCATCTTTGCACTACAGGCCAAAGATATTCAATAATATCATCATTTAAGACTGAGGATGATGAAAAATATTTTTTTTTAAAAAACGAATCCAAAGGAATCAAAATGACAAGGGATTAAGGATTAAGGATTCGTACTTTGTTTTATCCATGTCCAAAAATACCTCAAAAATAATCATAGTGGCGTAAAATTCAAGAATGATCAAAACATGGATACAATCAAAGCTAGTATCCACAATAGATATTTTGGAAGAAAAGAAAATTTTCATTTTTCGATGAATAAGGTGCAGATATCGTGAATAAGTCTTGATATCGTGAATAGTAACCGACACCAAAAGTTCCAAATTTGATAAAACTTGGACCAATATTTTCAAATAATGATATTGAAGAAATAATATCATTACAAAAAAAAAAATCCCTTACCTCGAAAAGATCAAGATTTAACGGAATCTTTGGATATAGACTATATCTTGAACTTTCACCGTATAGCAATACTCAAAGTATACTCAAAATACTCACAAGAATACGCTTTCGATAATATAGAGAGAAAACTTGATTTACGGTGTGATTTTCAATTCTAACCCAAGACTTATTTATAGAAATTCTTTAGAACACCAAGCGAAAAATTTAATAAAATATTAATATTTATAAAAATATTATACGTATTCTTTGAAATCTGAATCTCAACAATTCACACATGCCAACCTTCTAGAAGAAAATAAAAAAACGTTTTTCTAATTTAAAATAATTTAAACTTCCAAAATTAATTATTTGAGCTTGAACTTCAATAATTCACAATAAATAGCCCTTTTTTTCGTAAAATTCAATCTCGCATGTTTTTATAGGAAATTCAATTCTCTACAACTTTCCGGAAGAAAGTTTTTCCAAATTTCAACAGAAATTGACCAAAATCCACAAACGGGTGATTTTTAAATTTATAATAATCAAATTTCATCAATAAATGGGGTCCACCACATGTTTAACATGTTTTAAACATTTATTGCAACAAAAATACTCTTCCTCCTCGTATACTCATATATCCCACATTCGTTGTAAAAATATCACCATTATTATATTATTAAAATATAATAATATATATTTAAATGAATTATTTTATCGTAAAAAGATAAAATTTCAATTTTCAACAATTGTCACATTAAAATTTTCACCATCTATATCCACATAAAATCAATATTTTCCTCATCATATGAATCAATAATTAATTATTCACAAATAATATTACGTAATCACAATATTGACAACCAGTGCGGTTCCTGGAAGAGGGGCTTTCCAATAAGAATTTCTCCTTCTTGGCCAAGCAATTAGGTGACCAAACCTCTCCTTAGAGCGAACTTTCTAGACATTGCCAATAATGTTATCTAATAATATTATTCAGATAATATGAATTATTGTTTAAACGATGAAAAATCTTGTGTAATGACAATTATTAAAACAATGAAGAATATAAAATATCAACGCAAAGAATTATTGAATCAATAAAATAAAACACCGAATAATAATTATCAGAACCATTATTGAGTAGTGCCTTCTTACGTAAGAGTCAATAATTGGTGCAATCTGCAGTGTCTACTGCTCAACAACGCCATTCATCGTGTTTTTAACCACCGGGTATTCCAACAATTAATAAATCAGTAACAACTATCTTGTTATTTTTAAACAACTTATATTTGTCATTTTCTTCCTCCAATCGCTTTTTATGTTATGGGGCCCACACATGGTCATACCTGCCGTAAATACGAATATTCCCCAAAAGCGATCTAATATTCCACGACCAAACGAATATTCCCCGAAACAACAATGAATATTTTATAACCACTTGCTTATTTTGAAATATTTGCGTATTTTACCCGTAACTATCCACATTAATCACATCAACCCTTACTATTTCAAAATAATAATTAGAGGAAATTAAATTTCATTTATTAATTATTTGGGATCTTACAATAACTTAGCGCTGAATGGGAGGCAACCCAATATTTCTACCCCCATTGATTTTTTTAGTTATTTATTTGGAATTATTTTAATTAGTTTTATGTCATTCATTTTTCTTACTAGGCTATTAGATTTTTATGCTTAAGTGCATAGCAAGAACTGCTGTGCGAATATTTACAAGATGAAGCACTATGAGGCCACTAAGTTATATCTTAACAATGTGCATTAATGTCCATACAGGAACCATCATTGGAAAGCATCACTGATAGTTAGAGTGGAGTGGAACGTTAACATTAGATATCAAAGGGCTCATGGCAGTACACCGACACATTCTGAACTCGCTACTGCGCCAAGTCAATCAGAACGACAAACATTCTACGCAAATGATCGCCCATAGCAGACAACCCAAAGACACACTTTCGGCAGCGGTAGTCGTGACACCAAATCAAAGCAGAGCTGAACATTTTAAAATAGAGTTGTGGACCATTTGGACTCTCATTTGCGATAATAATAGACGCAAAACTCTCTCACTCCCCATAACTAACATCTCTATCTCTCTATCAGTTACAGATTGAAGCCGTATATCTCTCCATCAAATCTCCACGATTCTCTCCACGTCCCAAGCTCAACCCACGCTCTCATCCACTCTATAAAGCTAGGGTTCCCAATTGGGTTGGCAGAAACAAGTGTGAAGGTTATCAACTCACAAATTCTCATTCTCTTTCAGTAAGTTCATCTTCATTCTCAATCAATTATCTGCAAATGGGTCCAAAGAGAGCACGACCATCTTCATCTTCCTCATCCTCCTCCGGCAGTCACGAGGAGGACATTGTTGACCACACCAAGTTCTTGTGTCTAGAAGCCCAGCAGGAGTACTACCGGATCATAGCAAAAACATTTATCAAGGAAAGAGGATTCAAACCAGAAGGTCAGGATGGACAACTTTGTGCCATGATCCAGGAACGAGGCTAGGGTGGATTGACTGCATCTCCCACGCCCATTTCGATGAGCATAGTTTGAGAGTTTTATGCCAATGCCAAAGTCACTATGAACGATACCTCTATGGTTCGAGGCGTTGAGATAGCCTACAAACCTTCCGGTATCAGAACCATTCTGAGAATCACCGAGACACCACCACGAGGGGCTGCCAATTGGATCACAAGGGCACATCAGGAAACGGACCTGGAACGTGTCATTGCAGAGTTGTGCATACCAGGCACGAAGTGGACTTACAAAGTCGGCCGACCCGACCTCGCGATATTCCCAAAGAACCATGATCGAATCGATACGCCAAGGCATGGAACCTGTTTATTTGTGCCAAGTTATTGCCTTCATCGCATCAGCATGAGATAACGGTGGAAAGGGCCATAATACTGTGGGGTATAATTACTGGCGAATACATTGATGTGGGTTATTTGATTCATCAAAATATTGTAAAGTATCTGAAGGGAACCACCACTAGGAGCATTCCACATGCTTCAGTGGTAGCCATGCTATGTGCGCATCAGGGGTGCAATTGGGGCAACGAACAAATGCAATATCCAAGCCAGGACATCACCCATGCCACCATCGCTAAATTTGAGGACTGGGTAGGTGGTGAGCCACACCCGCGCGGACGAGGATTTATTCTCCAGCCCACATTCCCAGAGCCATCGCAGCCCCCTCTCGAGACGGATGAAGCGAGCCCATCCACCCGAGCACACACCGCTTCTAACGATCGCCAAACTCAAAGGTTGGGCATAAAAGTCGACGCCATGTATGACAATTTTGGAGCGTTTACTCACGGATTCACAAGGGCCTTGGCAAGCTTTTCTTGTGACGAGAACAATGCTAGAGTGGCCTTAGTTTGGAATTGCAGTGCCATATCCACCACCAGATTCACCACCCGAGGAGGGTGGTCAAGCCGATCATTAGGGGAGTTTTCTGTACCCTTTACCTTCATTCAATGGGGAAATTGAATATTATAAGTTTGGGGGTATTGGGGGTTATAACATAGTAATTTAGTTTTATTTAATTGTTGCATATTTAGTTTAATTTTGCATGTTTATGCGTTAGATAAAATTTTGCAGAAATTTTTAATTTTTATTCATTTATTGATTGTGTTAGTATGTTTTAGTTGCATGTCTCACACAAATTCTTGCTTTATAGAAATTCTTGCCTAGCCAATGATGATAGTGAATTGTGAAGATTTTAGAGTATGTTGCATAACATGAGCTGAGATATAATGTTTTACACGATGAGAATCATGTTCTTTGTTTAAATGCTTTAGGTTTTGCATTTAACGTGTTCACAATCACTTGTAGGTTTAAGAAATGTATGTTGTATTGCTCGATAGAACATGTAGTTTTAAAAAGAGAAATATGTGGAAAGTGCTCTTAGACTGTATGAAACATTGACATACAAAATTTTGGAAAAACATGGGGTATGCTATGTATAAAAAAAATAAAAAAATAAAATAGCAATAACGTGGATAGTCTTAATTCGGAATACAGCTACTTGAGTAAATGCGCTGGAAGGATTGTCTCTACACCTAAGCGCCTACTAAGGTCTTTCATGGTCCGGGAGTCGTTGGTTGAAAGCTCGCTAAGGGGTAGCAGTGTGCCTAATGGATTGAGACATTGCACAGTCATGTGAAAAAAGGAGAAAAATAGAAAAAAGAAAAGAAAAATAGCAATAAACACTCAGCGGAAAGTGTGAAAATCGCCTCATGAGTATGAATAAAGCAATAAACCCATTGTTGAACCTTAGTCTGTGTTGATATGTTGAAACAGTCTATGTGGCATGATTATACATGAGCCTTGATTTAGACTATAATTTTCTATTTGGAGCAATGTAGCATACGTATTCTTTGCTTAGATCAAGTTTTGGTAAACACCACACACACAAAAACAAAGATTCTATAAAGCATATATGAATTATTTGAGTGTATGACATTATGCCTATAGTTTGGTTTGAAATTGTATTCTTGGATCTCGATAATTCACCGAGGGTGATTTGAATTTGAATTTCATTATGGCCGGGATTATGTGAGACTAGTTTGCATCATGAAGTAGTTGCATAGTTTTGTAGTTGCATTTTCATTGTTCATTAGTATGCATTGCTTGAGGGCGAAACAACAGTTCAAGTTTGGGGGTATTTGATAAGTGGTTTTTACCTACTTATTGAATACCAATTCATCTAATGTGTCCCTTCTCAAGTATATTGTATTGTGTTTTAGTTGCATTTCATGTTATTTTGCATTGCATTTACTTAAAACTCCTTTTTGTGAATACGTGCGAGAATCGGCTTAATTTTGGTGATATTAGAGGCACGAGGCTAAGGGATACGTGAAGGCGAGGCACAAGCGGTGATGTCGTGGCATGGAGGTCTGATGAAGCATGGAGACCAAGCATGGAAGAAGATCGAGCATGAAAGAAAGTAAGTAGTAAGGCAGAAAGACATGATGCGATGAGTAGAATCGAACCGAACTTGTAGACTAAAGGCCACGCGGCGAAGAGCACAGGGAGCCGCGTCCGTCAAGAAACTTCGATTAGACGAGGGCAAACTTTACGGTGCAAGCCTCGCGCACGCGAGGACATCTCTAAGGAGGCCAGCAGCAGGCATGCATGTCTTGTCGTTATTTTGTTTAATTTTAATTTTAATTAAATGAGTTGTAATTGGTTTTTAAAACGATTCTGACGGGTGTCAGAAAGGAGGATTGATACTTTAGCGTATTTTACACATCATAACTAGGGTTTACACCTTGGGAGAGATTCCAACGTAGAACGAAGCCAAAACGTCTACTTCTCCAATTCTTCTTGGGATTCTCTCATTATGGATTTTATTATTGTTTCTTTGGATTTCTATGAGGATTTAATCGTTGATCATTGGTTTTTATTCAGCAGTTGGGTTTGATCGTTCTATCTTTTATATTTCAATTATTTACTTATTGATCATGTTTAGCGTTGATCCCATAATGGCTTTTGGTTCGATACGAAACTAAACTCCATTATGGGATTCTAACAATTTTAATATGTAGTTTGGTTTGCACGCTTAAATGCTAGGGTTGTTTTGCATATTATATGGGAATTCTATCGTGATTTTTTTACACGTATGAATGCCCGATCACCATTCGTCTCAGTATTTGTATGGAATTGACAATGAACATGCAAGTATGGATTGTAATCATGATAGCATACGAATATGGGGCTGTTATATATGGCTTTCATATTTTGTGAACCTGATAGACATATATTGTTTCACCGTATGAGCTAGAGTAAGGGCTTGTGCTTAAAATCAATATAATTGTAATTTCACATAGACATATAGTGATTTTGGTTGTGTTGATGATTACATAGAGTCTATCATCCGTGGATGTTGTGTAAGTAGGTTATAGTGCATTGAAAAATGGTTATAACTCTATTCGTGCTCTTGGTTATTTTCCTATGATATGTGAACACTTCTTGCATGATAGTGACAATGAGATGAAATATTAAATGAATTTAGGGTCCCATTATTTCCAGTTTATATTTATTCCATTATTATTCTTATTTTTAGTTGTTAGTACAATTAGTTCAATTCAACAATTCTAGTTATTAGTTTAAGCATATAAATACAGTGAGTTAATTGATGCATAATAGTTTAAATTTAACAACTTTCTTTGTGGGATCGATACTCTACTTACTCTGTATTACTTGTTGACGCATGTATGTTTGCATGAGTTAGAGCTCTTTTATTAGGACTGTAAAAGAGGCAACACTTACCTAATGCAGTAGTTTAATCATGGAGCTTAACAGCAGAGTCAGTGGCAATTAGCTGGAAGGCAGTATCAAAATAAGGGATTTCAACCGAATAGAGGTTTCCAACAGAATCATAATCAGGGTCAACATCACCAACGGGGTCAGATTCAGGGGCGAGATCCATGACCAACAATTTGGGGCAATCTGAACCTTTTGCCACTTTCACTTGGTCCATGTGTTACTTGTGGTTAATATCTTGCTGGTAGGGCGTGCTATAGAGAGATAAAGGTTTGTTTCTTATGTGGCCAAATGGGGTATAGAGCAAAGGACTGCACAGTTAAATGTTGTAATGGAGGAGGCAGTAATGCTGGTAATGACGGTCAAAGCAACACTGATGGGAGAGTATTTGCAATAACAACTAATCAGGTAACTCAAGCACCAGGTACTGTCTCAGGCATCCTTCTTGTAGGAAATCGTGAAGCATCAGTTTTGTTTGATACAGATCTACACATTCTATTGTTGCACTTTCTTTGTTCGTCATCTTGGAGTATCTTCTCACATATTAGATCCTCATTTATCTATTGCTACCTCGGTGGGGAATTCTGTAATTATTCCTGAGCAATTTCACGAGTGTCCTTTGAAGTTAGGGAGGTCCGGAGATGAGGACATGAAACCAGTCAGTATTATCCCACAATGGTTAGAGAGGCAAAGATTTGTAGACTGTGTGTGTAATCGGTTCTGACGGGGACGTCAAAAATTTAAATGGGGGAATTTGTAATACCCCAGTCCCACATCGAAAGATATGTGAAAAATTTATCTGTATATAAGGAATTAAGTTACTAACAATAGTACCTTCAATCATGACCTTCTGGGTGAGCCTGTGGTGGGTTAAGATGACTCAATAAGATACTATTGGGTCAGTAGTTTAAGGCCTTGTTTGGATGAATTTGATTCGGACTTGAGATTTGACCCAAGATTTGTTTCAGACGATCTATTTGTGATCTTAGGAATAACAAGAATAACTCTGACCTGGACTCAAGAAAACAAAACTAATACCCTGTATGAGGGCAAGTTGCCTTAATACTAAGACTGATCATTCGGTTATAACTGTAACCAAACCGAACAGGCTATTCGGTTATAACCGAATACCGAAGATTTGTTTCAGACTCAAAATTTGACTTGGATTGCTCAGCTTATACTTTAAATTAACTTATTTAATTTAACATCGGTAACAATTCTCCAAACTAAAATTTTTAAAAGATCTCTTTGTGCTCTTAGGAATAACAAGAATAACTCCGACCTTGACTCAAGAAAACAAAGCTAATACTCTGTATGAGGGCAAGCTGCCTTAATAAGGCAAAAAACTTTAACCACCATTTTTTTAAATAGATTGAATACTAGGAATGATCATCTGGTTATAACTGAACCGAATAGGCTATTCGGTTATAACCGAATACCGAAGATTTATTTCAAACTCAAAATTTGACTTGGATTATTTCAGTTTATTCATTAAATTAACTTATTTAATTTAACATTGGTAATAATTCTGCAAACAAATTTTTTTAAAAGATCTCTTTGTGCTCTTAGGAATAACAATAATAACTCTGACCTTGGCTCAAGAAAACAAAGTTAATACCCTGTATGAGGGCAAGCTGCCTTAATAAAGCTAAAAACTTTAACCATCATTTTTTTATAGACTGAATACTAGGATTGATCATTCGGTTATAACAGAACCGAATAGGCTATTCGATTATAACTGAATACCGAAATATTCATAATTTCATTATCTGAACTACTGATCGAATTTGGCAATAATCGAATTATCGAATACCAAATTATTGGATTGTAAATTCGGTTATTTTGGTTAATAATCGAACATGTGCTCCATGTTATCATTTATCAATCAAAAAAAGAATACATATTCAATAAAAAAAACAAATATTATAAATAAAAAAGAATAAAACCCATTAGATTTGTAACCGATTTCGTCAATAAACCTCAAAAACTGAAATCAAATCAACAGATATGAGCTCATTGAACAGAAATCAATACATATATACATATAACTGAAATTGAAATAATTTAATAAAAAGAAGAATTAGGGTTTGAGATGCAATACCTTAGATGAGAGAGAAAGAGGTTGAGCCGTTGAGAGGATGGAGATGTTATCGTTGCGTGGCTGTAAGAGGCGAATATGGAGATAACTCATTGAGGATGAAGCTATATTAAGACTGAGAGAGGCGGAGAGGAATAGACGGAGAAATTGAAACTGAGGGTAGAGAGTCGAGACGAGAGGCGAGAGGAAATGGAATGGATATGGGATGTTTGTTTCTTTCTGACCCCTTGGCAGAAAAGTGATGTTTGTTTCTTTCTGAAATTTGGTTTGGTAATTAGAAATATGGATAAGACGAAATGGAATAGTCATATATAAATATAATTTTAATTTTTTTTAATTAATAATTTTGGTAATTCGGATACCCGAATAAGCTGTTTTTTAAAACCGAAATCGAAATCGAATATCGAATAAATAAATTGAATATAACCAAAATTAGAAAAAAATTAAAAAATCAAAAAAATTCAATTATGTTCAATAATTCAATTTTATTCATTTTTAACTCACTCGAATACCCAAACTGCCTATAATGTATATATGTCAACTGGAAACTATACACTACAACTAATGATCGATCATTTTTTTCTCTTTAAACAGGACCAAACCAAAATAATGTTATGGTCTTTTACCGATGATATTTAGTATTACTCAATATTCAGACTCATGGTAATTGTGAGATTGGAAATTCGAGTCTTGAGATATTAATATGAAGTGCATGAGTATGTTAAATTAACAAAAAATAAAATAAAAAATATAATATGGTGATATATATAAGTTTGTCTCAAAATATATAAATAAACTGCATCCTGCAACTCCACTAGCCCTTTTGAAAAATTGGGAGGCTGGGGCTGGCCACCCACCAACCAGTGGCTAGAGAAAATACATGGTTAACAAATATGTACGTAGGAGCTCGAACGCGATAGGATTAAGGTAGACTGCACCACAAGTATTGAATAAGAATTTATACATTTTGTGACATACAAAAAAAAGGGGAAAATATCATTATGACTTGTTATTAATGAAATTAAATTTGACATTTTATAGTAAATTTAAAATATTTTAAAATTGATATGATTCATATTATTTTAAAAATTAATTAGAAAAAGAAAATGTTTTTGGTAGAATGAGGGAAGTATAAAACATACAAGTACATGTTGCAATAAACATGCAAGCAAACCAACTTTCATGCATTCAATTAAATGCATTGAGATGGACGGAAATGGAAATGTGAATGTGAAGACCGACCAGATTATTTGAGGCCAGCCAAGCAGAGTGATCTCTCTCTCTCTCTCTCTCTCTCTCTCTCTCTCTCTCTCTCTATATATATATATATATATATATATATATATTGATTGTACAGATTGATTAATTAATTAATTGACTTTCTGATCATAAATATCTATCTATATTAGTAGTAGCAAGCAATTAATACTAACATTTTGTGAACAATAATTAAAAACTTGGCCACCCAGCCCTCCAGCTCAACAAAGAGAGGAAACAGCTAATTTGAATAGTCCTAAGGTCATGTTGATAATCGTTTGAAAAATTATTACTAATAATAATGATATATAAAGGTCAAAGTATACCCGATCGAATGGGCGATTTATTTAAGCCAAGCCAAATGGCAAATACTAATAAACAGTAATCTTCCTCAATACATTTATTTTCAATAAGGCTGGCCCGAATTCGATTCCTACTCGTTTAACTAAAAATTAAATTCAAGCTTGACTCGAAATATAAATGATTTAAATATGAGCAATTTTTAAAGTTCAATAAATTATTCGAACCTACTCGAATTATAATTTTCTATTGATACTCGAATCGTATTCGTTCGAAAAGTTTAAACAGTTTGGACTCGATTCGAGATCATACTCGACTCGGTAGCTAAACGAGCCTCAATCAAACTTTATTTTATATTCGATAAATTTTATAAACTAAATCTAAACAACACAATAATTTTCGGATTATATATGTGTGTGTAGTATTGGTGTCTGGAGAGACCATATTAGTTGATGAGACTACACATGGAACAAACAAACCATATGGATGTGCCAATATATTATATGTTCCTCTTTTCCTATTTGTAGCACACTTTAATTTTATAGATGAAGTTGATAGATTGATAGATATATATATTGCAATAAGAAAGTTAAGATTAAAAATTATTTTCTTTCTCAATTTTTTTTTTCTTAAAAATAAAAGAATGGTTCGAAGTCTTCTGCATGATCACTCCATTTCTTTTTGGTCCAAAAAAAAACCAATGATGCAGTGCCACATGTTTCTGCAATTTTGCAGCCAAAAGAAAAGGGAGGTACAATTATAGCTTTTGCAATATAGTCCATATTTATTTATACACACAAAAGAATAGGTCTTCTGGGTCCACTGTGTTGGCCACTTTATTATTTTTGGCGACTCGCATCTATCTACCACAAGACTCAAACTCAATCATTCTCTAGCTCACACTTGATAAATCATTTATTTATATATATATATATATATATATATATATATATATATATTAATCTTGAATTGTAAGAATCAATGTATGATTAATCTTTTAATGCCTCGTAGAAAAGATATGTAATTAGTGGGTTATTATTTAATTCTAGACTAGATTACTTCTTCCCTTAGCTGTTATGCTACATTGCATTGGATATGTGTGTTTGCAGTTGTCTCTTTACAGTCAGTCTTATGGCTGGTTGGTTGGTAATGGTATATCGATCATGTCCTGTTTTGGCTGTCATGCTTTGTTGGTGGCATTAAATTATTATTTTTTTAATCAATTTACAAAATACTGAAATTTTAAATAAAAAATTCCACCTAGTAGAGTCTATTTCAAATAGATTGATTTGTCAAGCACAGAGGAGGAGGAGGGCATGTATGATTCTTTGAATGAATCCATCAATCCTTTAAATAATTGGCGGCAGAACAAGTAAATACTAAATACAATTAGACTAGACAATGAAGTGAGTCTGTCCGTCGTCTACATAACATTGCACAAATACACAGACAGCGCATCAGTTCCTGTTAACTCGATCTCTATGGCATCTCATCTTTCCTTCACAATTATATATCTATCAGGAACTATACACAATTATATATCTATCAGGAACTATACTTTTCAAAACAATAACACCAATCATACTTCACACCAGCTCCCCCCCCCCCCCCCCCGGTGAAAGAAGGGACAGCAGTGATTCTTAAAGAAATTAGATGTTAAGTTCAGGAATAGGGAGACCCTTGATTTGCATCTGCTTATACATCCATAGCTTGTTCTCGAGTGTCACATCACCGCCGAGGGAACGAATCACAGACCCGCCGCTGCAAGAGCCCACCTTGCAGCAGTCCTCGAGGGATAATCCTTTTAACAATCCATATAAGAATCCACTCGCAAAGAGGTCACCCGCCCCTGTAGCATCCGATGGTTGTGCCTCTCCTATGGCAGGAACTCTGATTATCTGAGGAGACATGCTTTGCAAGTTAGTGTATATTTTTATCTACAAGGTTGATTATATTGAGTGTATGTAGTACCAGAAGCATTCTGTTCAGATTAGAAAAATAATTCTGATAAATTGTAGATACATCTTACTTACCTCTTTTCCATGCTTCGCCATGCAACCGTTAGAACCTAGAGTTACTACGGCCCACTGGCAGTGTTTTCCCAGATAATCTAGAGCAGCTTCAGGACCAGTATGTTCTTCACCCCTAAAAGCCCATCATAAACAATCACTATAAGGGCACAACAGTAGTCAAGCAATAAGATAGATTACATTCAACAATTAGTAAAACAAACCAACTTGATATCTAGAAAATAGAATCATAGAATAAATTCATACTATTAAAAAAATTCTAAATAATGTAACCTAAAATTTTCAGTTATCCATAATTTAGTTTATTGGCATCATAAACATGTAAAATTCATTGTTTCAAGTCCTAGGCCTCGTACTAATCGTCGTAATGAATTGCTGCAAAGCACCCAAAATTATAGAATTAAACTAATGAAAAAAAAAATAGATTATAGACTTATTACATGAAATTCTTAAAGCCAAGAAATTCTGTAGTCAACTAACTCACCTTACCACCTCTGTTGCTTCATCTTCATTAGCAAAACAGAGATCAACGTTACCGGACTCCAGCAACTCCAGAAGGGGTTCCCTGAATTTCCTCACCATCTACCAAATGAAAGTTTATTTAACAGATTTATTTAGAATTCCATTTATATAGTTCATAATTTTTTTATTTTATTATCATTAAAAAGATGGTGACAGTAAAAGGAAGGTCAAAAATCAGGAACAAAAGCTCTACCTCAAAACTGGCCAAATCCAAGGAGACAAAACTCCCTTCCTGTTTGGCAATCCTAACCGCAGCATGAATAATTTCCAGATTTAATATCTCATATCTCAAAACCAACCACTGAAATGACAATGCATCAATGTGTTAAGAACTTACATTGAGCTACAAAAACTTATTGATATTAGCCACGAAACACAAACCAGGGTTATAAAAAATTTAACTGAGCCTTTCTGTTGCAATATTTCATTATGTTAGAACAAGTTACAGAAGCAGATTAAGTGCCATCTCTTCTACCATTCCAAGGATGAAATACTTTTAGTAATAAGCACGAGTAAATATTCTTACAGATTCTAATTTGGTTGTTCTTCCAAAATAATTGTACATTTCGAAGAAAGTATACGAGTGCAACATTTCAAGTCAAGTGCGTTCTTAATTTCTTAATTTTCTTTTTTTATTCGTCTTAATTGTTCTCTTTTGATCATCAATTTGTTAAATACTTTAGAGTTAACCCAAGCTAGTTTGACAGTGAGAAAATTGGAAAGAAAACACAAGAAATGGACAAGTGCATTTAAAGAACAAGAGCGGAATAGAAGAAAATGAAAATTGATAACCTTGGAACCTCTAAAGTGCTCCCCTTTTAAGTCATCTGCCTGAAACACAGAAAAGAAATGGAAGACTTATGAGCTCACAGATAAAGTTAATTATTTCAAAACAGAAATCCCTTCCATAAGAAGTGTCAGCACCTGTAGTCTAACAGAGCTTGAGAGACAGGGTCGCATAGTACGGTTACCAGCTGCATCAACCAAGCAGACACACTGTACCATAGAATAAGGAAACATATTTAGATACAAATATTTATAATTTGATGAAAGGTAGATATATATTCTAAAACATTCGTTGGATAGATTACTTGTGCAGTTGAGCCCTTTTTCAGCTTAAACTTGGAGAGGTTGACGTCATTGAATTTCATATTATGTATAAACAATTGTCCCTGCTCATCATCCCCGCATGCACCAATTATTCCACATGTAACCCCAAATCCCGCAGAAAGACCTCGAATTGTATTGGCAACGCTACCTCCAGCAATCGTCTTCAAAGGAGATTGGCCATTTGAGGATGGAAGAAAGTGTATTTTCACCTGATTTAGTATGTGCTCCAATTCTTCTATTGAAACCTGTTAATTCAAATGTAGTTCTAATTTTCAGATTTAAATTTCTTATTATTTGAAATCTGAGTCGAAATTTATCGAAAGAATCAAATCAACAAAGGATTATTATATTTTAATAAAATAAAGTAGTGATCTTTTTTCTAGCATTCCCAAGATGAACCCTGATATGAAACGAGTCAATAAGTAGCAATTAGATTTCAAAAATAATAAAACAAGTGGTATACATGATCTTATTATGCATAGAATATATGTCGTTATATCAATTTTTTGTCATGGAAAGTGTGTATATACTTCAAAAGTTCCCTTTTGAAACTATTATATAGTGCATCACACTGTGTTACTTTAAACAAATAACACATTATTACACATACAGAATTGATATTTTCACAATTGAAAATGTTACTTCCACATAATCCTTATATCACATAAGAGTTGACCACACTTACTATTCATGTGAGTAAAACTTTGTGACTTGTGAAAATATAATTTCCTATAAATATTTACAACCTTGCACACGCAGAAAAACAAAAACTAAATTTAGATTTTGAAAACCATGAGAAACTTTAATACAAACATACAAGATAAAAAGGAAATACCACACAGAAAAAAACAAACGGACATATAACATACAAAATGAGGGAACAAAAGCAGGGCTAGTCGTACTACGGCACTAAATGCACAGCTCTTGACTTTCTTTACTTTTCAAAAAGCAATTGACAAATTGTGACATGGGTCTTTCATAAAATTATTGAAGTTAATGGCAATGCCTAGCATGAAAATTGAGATGCAGAAATGAAATAAAAAGGGCAATAAATAAATGCAAGGACGGGAAAAAAATATACCGGGAAAGAACCGCCTTTGGCTCCAGGGATGTGAAGGAGGAGGGAGGAGTCAACCCTAGCAAGGTGATCAACCAGTGCAGAAGGTTGGAGTCCAACTATGAGTGGTGGTGGCGGCGGCGTCTCATTCCCCAATATTTGCTGAACTTGTGCTCCAACTGCTTCCGCACCCATTTCTTCTTATTTTTTGAACAAACAAACTAACTCCCACAATACAAAACTTGGCTCTTCTCTTCTCTTCTCTTCTCTACTCCTTTATGGGCAGAGCATCCGACTCCTCCAGAGTCTAGTAGCCGCGCACCCTGATCTGGCCTGGCCCCACCAAGATTCTATTTAATTCTTTCACTTCCCACAATACCCCCAACTGTGTGTCATCAGTTTTTATTTTTCCTTTTATTCTGATTTGACTTGTTATCATGACAGTAAACTGTGATATCATTATTGTTAATTAAGATAATATTGATGTTAATTTGGCATTATTTAAAAATAAAAACAAGTGATAGAAATTTGAGATTTTAGGGTAGGGTAGGGTAGGGTAGGGTAGTAAATTGCTGAATTAGTAATTTAGGAGGAAGAGTGTCTCTAATTGGCTGTTTATGTTGCTTTGGGGTGCATTGAGAATCATTTGCATTTTATTGTGGAAAGAATAACCGAGTGCTGCCCCTGCCCCTGCCCAGAAAGGCGGAAAGGTTTAGTCAGTAAGTAGTAATTTGTACTACTAGACTAGACTAGCTTTGCTTTGCATTGCATTGCAAGTTGGTTTCCTCTGTAAAAGCGCAAAAGGTAGCAGCATCCCTTCCACCAATGGAAAACAAGATGCACGCATGAGTTTAAAAACCGAATCACCCGGATCAGATGGGATGGAGTACAGGAGTATTAATCAGCGTCAGTCAGTCAGAGAATGAAATACTACTAGTAGTATTATATAATGTGAATTATATATATGCAGGAAAGCAATCAGCAATTATAGGAGAGAGAGAGAGAGAGAGAGAATGGATAGACAAACCCACACACACAAAAGGCCAACTTGATTCACCCACCAGCCGAAAGTAACAACATTCAATCCATGTAGCAGTAGTATTCTTTTATTAACCATTTACCAAAAATCAAAACAATTCCAAAAACATGGAAATAAACAATTGAATGCATTTTCCGTTGTTTGTTTGATATATATATATATTTTAGGTTCAGTTGTTTTATTAAAACTAATAATAATCCCGAAAATAAAATTTGGCATTAAGAGCCTTTTGACTAGATTCCCTCGTTCTTATTTCTTGTCAAACATTACAAACCCAAAAAGTAGTTCAGCTCAAAGTACCATCATCTATGAAACATCCAAATACATGTAGCAGTCATTTTCTCAACATGTAATTACGTCTCTCATGCTTTGAAAGGGACGAGCAGAACCATGCAAAAGAAACACCTATCAGATCAGATCAGATCAGATCAGGATAACATCTTTGACACTTGACCCAAAAATTATTGTAAATTAAATGCCGTGGTTTCCCACATGGAACTAAATACCCATTGCTGCTATCAAATCCTAACCCACAAACTCTCACACTTCAAGAGGCCTTTGGTGCTGCCTTTTCTGGTAGGACATTATCAGGTAAGATAAGCTCTTGGGGTGTTTCGCGAACAACACCCAACATAGAGTCATACTCCTCATCCTTGCGTGCAAACTTCTTTCGCAGCACCTTTTCAAACTCAATCTCCTCAAAGCTCTTTGCATTTTCAGCTGCATGAACCTGGGCTAAATTGGCATAGTTTGTGGCCGACTGTGAGATGAAAGCTATTTCTTCTTCAGTGAGCTTCCTCAAGAACTTTGCCGGATTGCCTCCCCATACCTGTAATTAAAGAACAACAATATATAATTATGTACCAATGTGTTGGGCTGAAATCCTGGTGGCAAGGCATTACTTGGATACACAACAAAAATGAAGTCTAACTTGCGAAAATTGGCTAAGCAGATGGGATTATATGTTTTTGAGTACTATAGCATAATCACATTTAAATGCCGCCAGCCAATCAGACAGACTGAAGACATGCATGGAATTCACACACAATAATCTTTAACATAAGTGCATGAATTACATGAAATCAAGAGGGTGTAGCGACATTTTAGGTGCTTGAAATGAAACTCTAATCTTTAAAGTTAAGCAGAAAATTGAAATCCCAAGAGCCCACCCTGCCTCAATACACAGTTTAAAACTCGTACACACATATTCAAAATAAATAAGGTCATAACATCTATAGGATAATGAGGATATAATTAGGGTCATAACGGCTATACAATAGTGCCTCCACTGGGGCTAGCTAAGATTTCCTCCAATGAAGCTCAAACCTATGACCAATATCATAAAAGAGAGGGTATGATACCACTTGAGCTACAGCTTGTTGGTAAAAAGATAAATAAGAACTCTTTTCCTTTTTATTCCCTGAAAACATATAATAATAAGATGATAAACGAGTATTTCAAGGATATGTCAGCATAAGTAGGGCCCTTATTCAAGTGTGTAACCAATCAAGTAATAAGATTCCCTAGCCACCACATGCTATAATTGACATTCATTTAGGTTACATAGAAAGGATTGCTTCACGTTTTGCAATTAACACTGAACGAATTAAGTGTTAACTGTAAGTTAGTCAACCAAAATGACCGTTAAGATCAGTGAGAGAAAAACATATACTGGAAGAATTATGCAATGGTACACTTCACAGATACGCAGGGAAAATGGACAGTTGAAAATTCAAGAGGTCACAAACCTCCCCACAAGGAATCCTCGTATTCTGCCTCACAAGGGCGCCAGCAGCGACCATAGCATGTTTCTCAACAAAAACACCATCAAGCAACGTTGCACCCATACCAACAAATGCCTCATCTTCGACAATACATCCATGTAAGACAGCGCTATGACCTGTACAGTTCAACTTGGAAACTACGGATCAAAATTTTCACTAAAACACACAAAACACCAGGTTGAAACCACTCACCTACAGTAACATTATTGCCAATAATAGTTGGCAAAACTTTGCCGGCTAGATTAGATTTGGCTACATGAACTAGAGAATTGTCTTGTATGTTTGTTCTTGATCCAATACTGATGTTGTTGACATCACCTGCATAGAAGCTGTCACATTCACACGAGTACAGGCAGTACATGACACACACACAGACATACACGCTGATGTCGGACAAGTTAAGCAATGGTAAAAAGAAGGCAGGAGAGGGAAGAAAGGATGGGTTGTAGCAACCCTTCTCAAGGATTCGCTAAAAATTATGAAGCTTTTCCAATGAATGCTCCTTTTATTTAAAATTGCATGGACAAAATCAATTTATATATGACTAAAGAATTTTTTTTGTAGCCTTAGATCCTGGATCTATTATTTCAAATGAACCAACTGAAAGTAGACAACTAAATAATCTACTAATCTGGATACCAAAAATTCCTTGCAATCCTAAAATCACATCAGATAACCCAATGTAATCCTGATTGTAATTATAATAACAACAAAAAGCATAATCCGTGTAACTAAGTTAACAAATCTCTTTCTAAAGTTCCTTCAAATTTGGTTTTCAGATGGGGTCTGAGTTGATCTGATTTGGGCAAACACTGGGTTAAGTTGTTGGAGAAGGCTGGTTGCTACTGGATCAACCCAAGGTCAAAAATATTCTAGGCTTGGATTACTTAGCAATTCAAGGTTAATGCAAGTACCCCCAAAAAAAAAAAGATAAGAGAAATCCAGATCTAATAAAAAGATAATAGGTTGGATCCAATTGTATGGTTCCAAGGAGTTAAGCTTTTTGTCATTGATGCCGGGATGGTTTCTTCATTTGTTTCTTGTTTCCTATTGGGAGGACTACAACTCCTTTATGTGCAACATAGTTCCAGTTTCTCTTCTCTAATAAGTTTTTCCTTCTTATATATAAGAACTGAATTGGTTTGTTGATTTGATTCATCACAATGAACTCCAAAATGGCAACTAACATTTTAGAGATGTAATTAAGACAACAAAACTTCGAAGAACAAAGACTGCTGCAGTAAGTTCTTAGGAACGAGGCACATGGAATTTTGTGTGGTATGATACTAATGTTGTGAAGGAGGTGTATGCTGAAGACTCTGAATTTGGACAATAGTATAGATGATTGATCATGATGAAATGGCAGGGGTTGTTTGCCAAAGAATGAACAGTGCAGAAGGATTTGCTAGAAGTGCAAAGAACTTGGTATAACTCAAAGTTAACAACAAAAATCATGCATCATTTAAATTATAGCATTGTATCTCAATTCTCAAGAGAGCAAAGGCAACAAAACAGGTAGAGGAGCATTACCAGTGTTATAAGAGACTAAATTTGTACTTATCTACTTCATGGCTATTTCAACCACAACAGTTTTATTTTTTAACCCCAAAGCCAAATAATAACAATTCTACTCTATTCCCAGGATATAGAAAACTATCTTGCATCTACTCAGGAGTAGAGAGGTAACAAAACACATGATTTGCAAAAAAATCAATATATTAAATGCAAATTTCGAGAAATACAAACTGCATGCAATCAAACTTGGGACAAACAAAACAAAGAAGCTCAATATTTATGAGTTGAAATAGCCAAACCTAACATTGTCACCGTATATATGGGATTTTTGGGGATAATAATAGCTAATATACAAGCATAACAATACCAACATTTGGCTTGCAGTGTATCTTACCTCTCAGAACACATCCATACCAAATAGAGGAAGCATGTCCCACCTGAACATCCCCAATGACAGAAGCACTAGGAGCCACAAATGCATCCTTATCCACCGCAGGAGCTTTGTCAAATACATTCATAAGCGTCCGATGACGAGAAACTAAGAATAGTGCATAAACAAAAGACATGTGAAAAGGTTGTTATTATTTCAAAACAAAGACTCAAGATGGTACAAGATGAATATGACAGCTAAAATGAAGAAAAAGAATACAAAAATAAAGGTAAGGAACAATATTAAAGAAGAGATAAAATGATAATTGATGATAGAAAACTAGACAGATTATATGGCTAAAGCACAAATTTGTTATACAATAACAAGAAAACTACCAAGATCTACACAACAACAGTAAATTAACTATGAAATTCGTTCAAGCAGGACACATGCCTTTTTATAGGTTAAGATGCCACTGCTTAACGCAACTCATAAGAAATATGTTTACATGAGTTTTTAATTTTTTATTAGGAAGCTGTTCTTTTATAGGTAACAAATAGTAGTATATACCGAAAGGAAGCATAGCCTTAGCATATATAAAGATATACTTGCTCCACCTTCCAAAATATAAGAACAACTTCCTAAAAATGTGAAAATAAGGAGATAAATTATCCTCTCAAAAAGTGAAGGACTCACTTGTACATTTATAATTACAATTGCAAAAGTCATTTTGCTCAAATAATTTGAACGAAATCAAAATTCATTTTGCTCTTAAACTTTGGAATGGAGGGAGTACAAAATAACATAATCATATAACAGTACTGATCAAACAACCATGTAAAAAAGTACACGTCATTGCTCCCGGCATGGACCCAAAAAAAATTAAGAGAAAATAAAATAGGCTTTCAAGGACCAACTAAAACAGACTTTCCTCCTTCTCAGGTCGTCACCGGTGCGGTCAGGACTCAGGAGGAGTCCTCCAAGGAAAATTTGTAGTTCTAGGAGGAGCCTTCATCCCCCACACAGCATTCCAAGGAAAGAGCTAATCACCGCCCTTGACAAAGGATAATAGTTACTTCAAGGTGATAATTGTATTTAGTTATTTCTTTAATGAAAATGTGCACATTTCTTAGACCCCTATCATTTCACCAACTATATTGCAAATTTGATATTTTGGACACAAAACTTCCAAAAAGTAGACTATGAGATAATCGGATTGTGTCAAACAATTTGGAGATTACGGCACAAACCTGAAACTACATTTTATAAATTATTTCAGTTCCGAAAGTTTGGGAATTGATTAGTTGAACCCTAAATATGTTGCAGAACATTTTATAGATAACTGTTAGATGGAAGTAGTAATCAACAGGGAAGATTTGTAAATTTTAGGGTTTGAGCAAACCGATACTATGAAGAAGTGCGAGGATAGAATACTTACGTTGTTCTTGGAAGTAGTAGTTCCCTTGGAGGCGGCAGCCGAGGCGATCAATTGCTTGACCGGTTTCACGGATCCAGAAACCGACGGTGTAGATTGCTCTACCCAATGATCCCATCTTCTTCTTCTTCTTCTTCTTCAACTATTCTATCGTCTAGCTGATTATTCTGCCGATGCAGCTTTCTAGTTTTTGAAGAGTTCGTGTTTCAGGTGTGAGACAGTATTTTAGGCAGAGAAAGGAAGTGTGGAGACCAAAAAGAGAGAGATGAGTTAACTCAGCTAAGTGAGTTGTTGAGTCGAACCAGGGTCGGTTTTCCTTTTCCATGGAGTTGGGTACTTGGGTTGGTATCCCTAATTATCGACTAAATTTCAGGCAGTTATTAAGAAAGTATTATTAATGCTATGCTTTATTATAAGTAAAAAAATAAAATAAATAAGAATAAAGAATTATAGTGTTATTTCTTTCCTTTTCCCTTTTTGTTTCAAATTTCTAGACATAATCCTATTTTCTATTATATTGTCAACACATAGCCCCCATTAAGATTGTGTTTTTAATTTTCATTTGTTGCTTATTAATTTTAGAAAACAAACTAAATATGTTTGAATTGGCTTATTTGATTTGTATAATTAAATCTTTGCTAAAAATATAAAATTTTGACTTTTTATACTATAGCAACGAACAAAACAATCTCTATAGTCGATTCATTTTTAGTTCGACTAAATAAGCATGTTAACAAATTTCAAATTACTAATAAAAATGTAAAAATCAAATTAAACGAGAAAGTAAAGAACAATTTAGAGAACATTAAAAAAAGTAATATACTACTATAATTTAGCAAAAGAAAAAAAGATTAGTAATAACAAAGATTCAGGTAGGCCTGTTGATTAGAACAAATCCTCTGTCTCCAAATTCTCTGTTCCCTTGTGTCCTTCTACTTAAATTTTGACACCTAATCTCTTACTTAACACTAATTAATTTTAAAATTAAATAAAAGTACATTATCAAAATTTAAGTGGAGGGCAGGAAATTTGAGAAGGATCTGCTCTCGCCTGTTGATAGGCTTTCTATTTAGTAAAATAGTAGTAAAATTGGATTGGTCACGACCACAATATTTAAGTCTCTTCAGAAGTTGCAAGTTACTGCCTCAAGCTTTCCACTATGTAAGAAGCATACAAATCCCTGCAATCAGGAAACATCATTCATTCATGCAACAACAAAATCAGCAAGTATTTGATTAATCCTATTTTATTTTTTTTGGCAAGTAAAAAAAAGATTTACTAGTTACAGTTATTATATAAAAACTTGAGATCACTTACATGGAGTACTTGATCGCGTCTATAGCAGCATCGGCAGGGAGGAAGTCATTCACTGCAACTGACTTGTTCTCATTCTTCTTGTCTGTTATTCATACAAAGTGAAGGACGATATATTCATTTAACAAACAAACGACCAACCAACCAAATTATGAATAATTTATTTTTAAAAAATCATACTATTTTATTGAACTAAGGTCAACCCCGGTGAATCAGCACAGCACAGCAAAAACCGCTAGTATCTTACCCTTTTTGTTTTTAATCAGGTCAGAATGCTTTAAAACTAGAAGAACACAACCTACAAGGATATAAGGAGCATTAATGATGCATTTTAATGGATACAGTCCTCAAAGAAGCGCCGAATCTCAGCAAGACGGTGTGGAGGTAGTTCCTTGATGTCCTTATAATGGCGGAACTCAGGGTCGTCAGCGCATACAGCAATGATTTTGTCATCCTTCTCACCCTAGAAGAGATATTACCGAGAATTAGCCACAGACACATCAACTAACAATCAACGTACGACGGAGAAACAAATTTAATCAGAAACATTTTCTCTATGAATTTTAGAAACTTAATGAAGTCAATAGTCTTATCTCACTGGCTTCTGCTGTAAAATGGCACCAACAAATTAAACAATATTTCTTCATTTATGCTTGTGTTGCCTTTATTATAGCCGGGAGTAAAATAGGCTATCTAAAACAATGAACCAAATACAGACAAGAGAGAATAAAATAAAAAATCAATCAAATCCATAAAAAAGGAATTGACTTATCAGGACTACTTTCCTACATGGACCAGAAGATGACTTTAGAGCTATAGCACCAGAGACCACTTAGTTGACATTAATGGAAAATATTTTGAAAATTAGTGATGTAATTTAAAGAACAAGGCTTTTGCAAGCAAATAACTGAAACTTTTACTCTCATAATGTTGCTTTGATGGAGCATTAAAACCTTGTTTAATTTTACAGAAGATACTGAATATCAAGGATACAAGATTAAGAAGCTTTAAAAAAGAGCATTTGCCTGATCAATCATAGGCATCAACCCAATGGCACGAGCACGAAGGAAGGTAGCAGGCAATACAGGTTCCTAAACAAGGTGGAAATCCATGTACTAAGATTATTATTTTAAGCTACAATTGTACATGATCAGATATGCTAAAGGGAAGCTACCTGCATCAATACCAAGACATCCATGGGATCACTATCTTCACAAAGGGTGCGTGGGATGAATCCATAGTTGTGCGGATAGACTACTGATGAGTAAAGAATACGATCAACCTGTAGGGCCAAAAATTTCTATAGTTACTTGTTATTTGTCTCCCCTCTCTGTATAAATATGTATGTGTATACACATATATTGTCTGCATGCATTTTGTTGGGGCCTTGGGGGAAGGGGTAGCATGGGAAGTTCCATAGGATACTTCATATTTAAAACATATAACTAGAAATAAGATGTCAATTAACTTCTTCAGATGAACAAAATTATAAAGGTTACAAAGTATAGATGGCACCATATGTAGACAAGATATTACCACATACATGGGGTACTTATCATCAACTTATAGGGAGAATACATAGCTGATGACAATGTAGGAGGAATACATAGCTGATGACAATATATATGGAGTAGCTATAAGTGTTTAATAAAATGAGCTGCACTTGTGAAAATCAGTGATGAATCTTATAAATTATTGGAAGTTGCGTGCATGTTTAAGGATTTTATACCAAGAGGACACTACCAAACATCTATAGTAAACCTTTCAATTGGAGAAAGACAAATGCAAACAGTTGGATATTGTCTCCATATTTAAAATAAAATAAGTCAGAGAAGGATAAAGGAACCGCACTTTGATTAAGCCAGATGTCTTATCAAGCTCGTAGTTAACTTTGCTTCCCTTCCCAATTTCAACCACCTGTCAAAGTACTTCAGACTTAGGAGTTGAGTGATTTTGAAATTCTCAAAGGAAATAAGATATATATCCTAAAGGAGCAATATATGATTGATGCTTCTGTCACATGACCAAAATTCCACCGGTGCCGGACGATATAGGTCCTTCCACCGCGGTCATTAAACACATGATCTTGCTTTCTTTAAATACTTTTCTCTAAGGTTGAATTTGACAAATACTAAGTCTCATGGTAATCCAAGCATCAAAGACACTAAATCCACCCTAACCAATGAATCCTACCATCTGTCATCACTCTTTGCCAACCAGATGGTTTATCAAATAATACTATGCAATCTTACAAGAGTATCCGTCTATAAAAGACGCGAGAAAGAAAACCTTACACAGTTAAAAATGGCAGGTGCACCTGGCCCTGCATAAATCCAAACAGCCAAATACGTGAGATCATATATTATAAATGCTTGAGGTAAATGTGACCTTCTTAGGCTTCATAAAGGGAAGTATTATGAAAAGT
The DNA here is from genome assembly GCA_020205605.1 of Panax ginseng. Classification (NCBI taxonomy): domain Eukaryota; kingdom Viridiplantae; phylum Streptophyta; class Magnoliopsida; order Apiales; family Araliaceae; genus Panax; species Panax ginseng. The sequence continues at coordinate 163,540,508 of CM035129.1, forward strand.
ACAGATGTGCATACAGATTGATTAAAATGCTATGTACATATGTTGCATAAATTTGATAAGGCCACATGTGATTGAAATCTTAGGATTGTGATACATAGAAGTAATGTGTGTTTAAAGAAGTTATACCAATCTCTAAGTCATGCCAGGGATGAGCAGCAATAGAACGTCGTGACATAGAATTGAGGATCCTTTCATTGAGGACGACGGAAGATCTTCCTGATTTATTTTCTCCACTCCCTTGTGCATTGTTCTCAGCCATCTTCACTTTCAAGATACGTAGCAAAATAAAGGACATCATTAACACAAGAAGTAAAGCAATAAAGCAAAGATCATCACCTGATGTCAAAATTAAACTCAATAAAACTAATATCCATTTAGAACAAATATTATGCAATGAGAACTTGATTCAATCTGTTCCAGCGAGAATAAATATAAAAACTTGTGTATTAACAAGGATATTAATCATAACACCAAAAAATGATTTCTTTTTGTCAACAAGTATAAGTTTTACCTAATATTCAAAAGAATTCACATAATTTAGCTCAAAGAAATGGGCCTGTTTAGTGTGAAAATTGACATTTAAATATAACACACAAATTAAATCACTTCCATTCGGTATGAATATATTACCAAATCACCAAATTAACAACTCCCAACGTTTTTCAATAAGAAAATACACAGAATAATAGGTATACCGGGCAGCCGAGCATAGAAGTAATCAAGGTCTATAGTGCCTAGGGAAAAAATCTATCTTCATTACCGAAGGAATAATTGTTCTATATACCAAGCAAAAAAACAAAAGACAACAAAACAAGATAATAAAATCCTTGGCAGTGTTCAATCAGGCATACGATTGGGATTGAATAGTCAAAATCAGGCGTGGGTCATAGAATATTATGAACAGTGAACAACTTTAGTTTAAAAAAACAGCGCCACTGGGGCACAATTTCATAAAATCACGTTCACCGATGATATTTTGAGTTATGTGTGTATGTGAATATAGATATATATAGATGAGCATGCTGTATGAAAGTAATTTGGTTCTCCAGTTGCTCGCCATGTAACAGCAGGGTTCAACACCTAGCACTAATAAGTGTAATTAACGAATGAAAAAATAACCATCTTTCAGCTGCACTCAGTCATCCACATACCCATCAATCTTATCAAGTAGTAAAACAAAACCCCACTTGAGAAATCAGCTAAAATTCAAAAAGATAACAAAGAAAAATAGACTTGAAAAAATCCATAGATATACAAACCCGTATGTAACAAATGCCATAAATTTCAGTAGAAGAAAACAATTGAACCCATGGAAGGGGGTTAAGGAGAACTTACAGAGCGAGATTGAAAATGTATTGTCGGTCTGAGTTTATTTGTGTGAGAAAAAAGGGGAGAGAGAGAGAGAGTGCATGAGTACTTGCTCTATATATAAGGAGACCGAGAGTATTCCTAAGTTGGACGAAAGACGATGATGTTTTTTTTTTTCACTTCTAGTGTGCGACTTTTAATAGTTGATCTTCCTGTTTAAAATAATAACAATTATAACATAAAAAAATTCACATAATACTTACATACACACATGCATATTATGTATATGACTCTTTTTTTTATGTGATAGTAGCATTATTTTTAAAATAATCGACGGTTGTAAAATGTTGTCAAGATGTTAGTGGTGAAAGGTCAATCGTTGACCAATGATGTAACGAACAATTTTATTTGAACCGGAAGAATTAAAGGAATTTGTTACGGCGAACAAATTGATTGTACTGTCAAATTATTCACTGGAACAAATTCCTTTTGTTCTTTCAGTCTAATTATATTGTCCAATTTACCCGTCCACATTTAAAATTTCTATCATATTGTTTAATAAAATGTTCATCAGTTTGTTTCTTAACTCTTTTTCTAAGAAGGTAGAATGAAATTATTTGTACAAGAGTGCATCAATTTTGTTGTAATAGATATAGAACGTTGTAAAATTATAAAATGAAAGATTACAAATTAAATAATTTTGTTGCATTTGGTTTGGAAGTCCATGAAAGAATATGAAATATAAATGTGCGAGTTAATACTAGGTGATTGAGTTGAAATACTTGGCATTATTAATTATTTGTATTACCAAAGACATTGCAGTATTTCATGATGAATTCGTAACGGGTTGGGGTTGACTACTATATCTTTCACTCTAATTTTAGCTTCTGATTTTTGTTGATAAATATTGAATATTGAGGTAAATTTAATTTTGTAATTGTACATTCTTTGTTATTTTTCAATTCAAAACACATCAGATGGTGGGTATTTGGGCCTGAAAACATGTATTGAGCTACTGGTTGGGTACATGACTGACCAGCGACTACATGCATAGCATATAGTATTATAATAATTGCAGCCAAACATTCATATTCATATATATATATATGTGCTACTAGTATTAGGTACATAGATTTATCAAGCATTGCATTTCAAGGAGAAGGTAGAGCGAGCTGCTCAAGTGTTGTCTAATAGTCTCATTCAGCATTCTTAACATCACATCCACACAAATCTTATAAACAGGCTGTTTGCTAATGATCCAAGAAATATATATAGCTTACACACAAAGTAAATTACACAGTTGTCCTTTTTGTATGAAAAAAATACAGCTTTAAGAAAGCAAAATCTTACAGCAAAGCACCAGGTCTACTTCAAATCCCAGGTAGACTATGGGTACTGATGATTGGAAGAACTCTTTCTGTATATGCTCATGAACTTGACTACAAATTCTGCACCATCAAACAATTTTGAAATATTACAAAACAGCTATGGCGTAAGAAACTAGCACAGCAATTTTTAATCAGAAAAGTAGTTTTGGAAGCTCTAATTTTTCAAGGAAGTTGAAAGCACAGTTTACAAGGGTGGGCAAGTTTCTCCCATTAATATTTGGAAACCATTCAAGTTCGCACGAAACAGGGATTGCTGCTCTCTCTCTCTCTCTGTATTGCTTTACTTCGCAAGGAAAAAGATAATAAGTTGTTAACTATAAGTTAATGCTCCCCAACACTTTTCAACTCTTTGGAACTACTCAATCACGTAAGACCCATAATGGTTAAATCCATCCACTTTTTATGTGGTCACGGGTTTTAGTCACATTCGGGTGGAAATGTATATTTGGGCAATGGAGAGCCACCCCTCGCTGCATGGTCCAATAGCCTCAATTAAAATTTGAAAAAGAATCTGACATGTATGTTTTTAGCTTATACCTTGATTGCACTACCAGGCATTTAGCTCAGCATAAAAAATAAAAAGAAAATATTTTCAAAGAATTTAGGTGTAGAGATCAAACAATTTTCGACCTAGGTCCTTCTGAATAAATGGGTTCCCAGTTAAAGAAAAAAAAAAGGAATTTAGACTAGGTTTCTTCTCTACTTGTATGAACCCTAAACGTTTTTGACTATGCCCACAGCTTAAAAACAATTATAGGCCAAATTTTTGCTTACTTCTGTTTACTATGTTATTCACCTTCAAGTTCCAATAGATTTTGTCATCCTTCATAAGGAATAGCAAAACTGATATATTGTTTTGTGTGTTTTGTGTGTGTTCATCTGCGAGTAGTAGAAGAATAAGCATGCAAGTAAATGATAAACACTGGTTTGTCTACATTACCTTCTAATTTTAGTAATGCACTCGTTCCCATTGGTAGTCTCTTATCCTGTAGAAGAACCTAATAAGTGTCTCATTGTCATCAAGACAACATAGCAAAGATAAATGGAGAGAACTTACATAATAACCATGCCAATAATAAAGTTCCCTTTTCAAAGTAGCCTCAACTCCCTTGAGGAATTGTTCAATAAGTTTCTGCATGTTGAAAACATAAACAATAATAAATAAATAAAAGATGAACATAACAACAAAAAATCAATTCCTGCCAATATAATATGATTCAATTTAGCTGATATGCATGTGATACCTGAAGAATCAATTTCGGGTGAACAAAATCCACCAGAAGTCTTTGGAATTTTCCCCTTATAAAAAATAGTCTGATCAAAAAAGGTGTTACAATTACTATTAGTCCATTACCAAATAAATTCAAGAATCTGTTATACTCCAGAAAGACTTGGTTTTGTCTCTCAACAATGTTTTGGATGTGATTCAACAATTCATGTTATCTCATATCTGAAAACCTATATCAGCAAATATCCTTAGCTCCTATAGCTTTCCACTGATCTTCCTACTATAGCATTTTAGTTCGTGAATTCATAATGTCACAATCAATCTATGTAGTAGCATGGTTGTCTGATTGGCTCGATGAATGCAACATCAATGAAGTTAGTCCTATCCTCCATACCCAGGTAGAAGAACAAGATTAAGATTAACATATTTAGAAAGTCCCATGTGTTTTGGAAAGTAATCCACAGAAGAAAAAAAAGGAAGGGGTGGGGGTGAGTTGGGGGGGGGGGACAGTTTCATTAACTTATGAAAAGAAAAATTGACTAAAGAACCAAAGATTGGTTAAATGATTTACTAATCTCATCAAGTTCAACTAACTGATGTTTTTTTACTGTGGGACACCACTAAGCATATTCATGTAGCCTTGTACAGAATCAGTTCTTACGAGTTACATATGGAGGCCAACACAAAACTATTATATGCTTACCTCTTAGGTGATGGATCAGCTAGAATTTCTGCAGCAAGGTCCATTACAGTCTCTTCCCATCCTAGTGGAATTGGTTGGTCTTCCACAAAAGGATAGCTGCATGCGAGCATGTAACACGCAAGTCAGAGGAGAACAACTTATGTAATCAAACAAATGAAAAGCATCTCCTTTACAAATTCTTACTTGTGTGCCTTGCATGCTTCAAGAGACATGATTGTTTTCCTCAGGTTTTGTTTTGCTTTTGTAGAAATCTTAGCAGCAAAGCTCATTGGTATATCAAAGTCTTCCTTCCTTGCTATCTGAATAAGAACTTCCATGATCTGGCAAATATTGGGGTAATGCAGTGAATTTCAAAGAACTGTTGGATCTATTAGACCTAGAAATTTTCCAAAAGGTAGCAGATGGTCTTAATCTACATTACATTACTGAAATAATAAGAAATTGCAGCAGCAGATCTTCCATCACAAACATGATTTTTTTATTAAAAAAATACACAAACAAACAAGTAGCTGGATATTTCTTTGGGTTCTCAACCATTAAACCCATAAAATAAAAGTTGAGATAATTTTAAATGTTGGACTTTTAATAGGTTCCAAATAATTAACTTACCTTTATCGGACTCTGTTTATAGTTGTACAACATCTATGTTAAAATGGTTAGGTCCTGTACAAATTATAAAAAACACCTAAGATCCCCATGATTTTAGTCGGTGAAACTTTTACTGTTACTTTTATATTTTTGGGTTAGTGCATATCAAATACTCCGTCCCAGGATAAAAGTATTTATTACTATTTTAGGTAGTCCCAAGTTAAATGTCTACTTACCTATCTATTTTTTACAATAATTTACCTATAATACCCTTATTATTAATTGTTATATTTTTATTCTCTATGCATATTTATGGAGCATCACTAGTAATGTGCAAAAAACTATGCAATTAAATGAGAATTTAAATATGGACAATTTTGTCATTTTATCCTCTTTCTTAATATGCGGAAAAAGTCAATCAGACTTGTATCCACTATCCAGGATCTGACTATTGCATTTGTTGATTTCTTGTCAGTTAGCCTAGGACATGATAGTTGATGTGTCCTCGGTGGCACTTTTTCCTGCTTTTTTTTAGTGTCTCCACTTGAATGCACACACCACCACCTTGGTGCCTCTTTGAATATATTTTTACTTTAAAAACTGTGCTTCAAAGGCCAAAGCTAGCTTGTTTCCAGCATCTGCATGACAATGAATCCTCCTATGGCGATCCTCACTTACTAAATTAATGTACTACCATGTCATTTCCGGTATTACAGTTGATTTAAAGGGAAAATAAAAGGATTGCAGGTTCAATAATTTGAACGTCCTTGTCAAAATATTTTTACAATTTTCAGTGGTGGGGTGAATGAAGAAAACAATTCAATGGTCTTTGGAACCATATCTCAGAGCATTAACAAATGAATCCCACTTATTAATAATCTTGGACTCTCACAACTTTACATAAAAAAATATCTATGGCTCTATGGGAATGCACATCATAAAGCAAAAAGAGAGGTCTACTGGAGTGGAAGTAAAGCATAAAAAAAGAAGTAACTAGTCTTTTGAATCAACAAGTGTACTTACTTCATGAGTTACTGGAGCATCAACCTTGATTACTTTGCAGCGGGTTTTCACTGATTCGACTATGTCTACATCATCCTCACAGCAGAGAACAAGTTTACAAACATCAGTGTAACAGTCCATGATCCATTTTATCAAGTGCTGAATGTTCTCCGAAGCTTTGTCAACATCATAAAGAACCATTACTGTTATCAGCAAGACAAAGCAACGTAAGTTTCAACATAAGTATAACACTTATAAGAGAAAATGATGTGTTCAAAATGAACCTGTATAATCTGCCTTAAAATTAACATTGCTAATTTCAGGGGTGACTGCATGTTTGCTACTTATTTGTTTCACTAAAGCCATTAATGCATACTTAGCATTAGGTTCCAAGTGCACATTGAGCTCCACGTGGTGGGGACTTGATGTTACAGGAACAACTACTTGCATTAACCTGGTTTCCTGTCAAAGGAATAAACAAATTATGGGATTTTGACAGATTGAGGAAGCTTTAGGAAAATTGAAAAAATGCCTATCATTATACTCTTTTATGCACAAAAATGAAAATCATTTGATGTTTTTCCCTTTTACACTGATTTTTATGTGTAACTGGTAATTTTTATGTGTAACTGGTACAAGTGCAGGAAACTCAACCAACAATGAAAAGAAGGCCTCTATTTTATCACAAGATTGGCCACATATTTATGGTTACAGTTAAACCTTTTATAAATAAAATCAATAATCAGTTTTCAATCTCTTCCTTGCATCATTGAAAACAAAGTATTCCAAGACAATTTAAGAACTTTACTGAGCCATATAGCAGATTCTGCAAAAGAGAAAGATGTGTATAGGATTTCATAGTTTCATCAGTAGTTCCAATTAAAGATTTCGCAACTTAAATTGAAGAGATGAGTATTATATCCTTTTGAGGTATGTGCTTGACACCTATATCCAACTTAACTACAAGTAATTATCCTATTTCCTTTTTTAGAGGAACATTCAAAAGATGCAAGGCATTAAAAATAAACACCTAGGATTACCTTTCCGAGTATTAAGTTCTGATATTGAGACCTGGGAGGAGGTGAATGTTGCTAAAATGATTTTCAAAATGTGCATAAATGCCAGTTATGGAACAGAATGACAGGTATAAGAGGAATTGAAAAAAGCAAAGAGAAAATAAGTGCCCCGGGAGGGGGGGGTAGATAGATAAGAATGTCAAGAATAACCTGAAAGTACAGTGAAGTTATAAATCTTAAGTTGATTATTGCTAATTACGTAATGAATGGAAAAGGCTAAATCAACCAGACAGGCCTCTTTCGGTGCACCTTGGATGCTTTTGTAATTAATTGAGAAGTTAGGTCCTTTGTTTTCAACTTTGAAAAGGACTACAATAGGTCATGGCACCAAAAATGAGAATTCACTGGCTGGTGCATGAATTAGGTGTAAGTAACACATGACAACAATAGTCCTAATTGGAGAAGAAAGGTAAAAAAGAATATAGACAGAAAACTTTATGTAAAGGGGATGATGCCAATGAGCTGCATACAACATAGTACTGTAATTCACAGATATTCGAACAGATAAAAGTCTGAAGTTCGTTTATATCACTTAGAATGATTAAGGTGGGAACTGAGCGAGTTCTGTGGGTGTTCTCTTATGTAAATGTTATTCGCATTGACTTACTGGTCAGAAAACACAGATTAAAATTGTCAGGTCTACATACCTGAACCTGGAAGTATCTGATATCATGTGTTACCTGCCAAAACAAATAAAGGGAAAAAACTAAATTCTGACTTTTGTACCCAGAAGTAATCGAAAAGGAAAAAGAATATGATTGGATGACTAAGAAATTTACATTCCAATCAGAATCTCCGAAGATCTCACGCAGATAAGCCATTGTCAGTGCTTTCTTTCCAGAGCCAGGAGGCCCCTTGAGCAGAATGTGTGGACAGATTTCCTGAGATACCTAAAGTACAAGACATTAGACAAAGTTTTAATTGTTTAGTGAAAATTCTTGAGAACTGAAATAACAGAAGCATATAGCATAAAACTGTAATCACCAAATTCATCAAATTGACTATAACATTATGCAGACCTCAACTGCAATAGATTCCTGATTGTATATAATGACTGGTCCAGATGCTCCACAAAAGAAAGGAATATAAGGAGACACTTACAAGTTGCTTGAGTAGCTGAGCTTCTTGCTTATGGCAAGTGAATCCATTCAATGAAGCAGGTTGATGCTTATCGGCCCAGAACGGTCTGAGGCTTTCAACCACAAAAGCCTTTTCAATAAATGAGGCTTCGTCAATGGCTCTCTCTCTTTCTGGTGATTTCTTTGAGGTCCGGCAAGATCCCTTACTGATACAAGAAAACCATGCTTCAGTTTGGCTCTTTCTCCTGTTGTCTGCAAATCTTCTTGCGCTTCCATTTGTCCTATCACTAGCATCGCTCAGATTACTACTCTGTCTGCTTACAGCAGAGCTAGTGACTGTACTTGTTCGTGTTAAAACAGTATTCGATGAATTCCCCTGGATATTTCCATTTGTGTTGCTTGGTTGATGAGAACAATGAATTTTTTCCGTGAACCTATTGGACTTTGGGCTAAGATTGCTTTCATAGCCCCCATTCTTTGGAAATATGATCTTTTGCATTGTCACGGCTCCATAGTCACGAGAAAAGAAAATATCACCAGGTGAAATGGAATCCGTGCTTTCCATAATTGGAGCATTACCAACCAGACCTCTTGAAATCTTTGCATTTGCCACAATTTCGTTTATTTCACCTAGTGAAGGAGCATCCTTATGTGTAGCTTCCCTTTCTTTCAGGGGGATATTCCTTAGTAACGGGGAGGGTGTTCTGCCATGTCTCTTTTGCTCTCCATGATCATATTTGATCTGCTGGTCCTTGTCTCTTGGTCTTGGAGCAGATGATGACCTATGGCTATAGTTCAACTTCTCAGTTAACCTGATTGCATTGTCATTAACCTGTCTATGAATTTGCTTTCTATTTAAGCTACCCATCTCATCATTCCCCAAACCATGATACTCACTCGTCAATTTATAGGGAGAAACATGTCTCCTGTGCTCGGTTTTTGAAAACGGACTAACATTGTTACGAATTTCAGAACCCGGTCTAGACAAAAGAGGACTAATATTTCTACGACCAGGGGGAAGTGGAAGGAGATTACCATCATCTCTTCGCGGTTTGTAAGGGGACTTACTGTGCCTCCTTCGAACCGGGCTGGCTTTTGAAGCCTTAACAGGAGAAGGCATTTGATGTTCAAACTTTGCAGGGAGTCTACGACTGATTTTCAGTGGACTGATGTTCCTTGCTTGATCAGAACCCGTATTTGGCTCTTCAAAATCCCTAACCCCTGTCTTCTTATCATTATCATGCCACGGAGTTTCGTGCCATTCAGTCTCCGTATCAGATGGTTCATAACCACTCCGTCTTGCTTTAGAGGCCGATCTGCTCCGCTTTGGATTCTCCATCTATACCCAAAAAGTATTGATCTAAACTCGGATCTTAACGAACAATCCGGTTCAGATATTAAATCAAATACCTGAAGAGGTATTTTTCCCAGGCAAAAGACTGGTTCAGGAATTAGATCAAACTGTTGGAGCGCTATATTCCCAAAGTGGGGATTCAGAAATCTAAGAAGTGGGGACTCGAATAGCCATGGATGAGAAGTTGGGTTTATAGTGAAGTAAGCAAGGGATTGAGAAAAAGAGAAGAAGAGATGCTTAACTTTGAGAAATCGATGAGTACGAAGTAGAGGCATCGGTGAAGACTATGAAGATGTTGCTGGGCTGGCTTGTCGAGAAGATTAACGCTTTTCACCCGCCAATTTATACGCAAATCATCGTCCAGTCATTTCCAGGCTAGACTAATTTTGTCCTTAATCTGTTTTTCGTTTGGTGGTGGTTCGATTAAGGTATCTGAGAGAATGGGCGTACGGTTGTTGGTAGATTCAAATCTTAGGTGCACGTGCGCGCATAACCAATCCAAATCGAATGGTTTTATCTTCTTGTTTATCCCATATATTTATATAATAAAACAGAACTCATTTTAAATCTTTTATTTGATAAAACACAAAAACAGTTCAGATTCATTCTAACTTAATTTTTCTAACTTAATCTAAAGGCTCATATTTCTTCCCGCCCAAATCAAAATTACTCATACACCTTACTCTCTCTCTCATGTTCATATACAAAATCTTTCTCTCTTCTCTCTTCTTCTTCACACACACACACAAAAATAATAATAATATTAAAAATAAATATTATTATTATAATAATAATAGTACTAATAATAATTATAATAATACTAATAATAATAATAATAATAATAGTAATAGTAATAGTAATAGTAATAGTAATATATATAATAAAGATTCAGATTCATTCTAATTAATTTGAGCGGGAAAGCCTAAGTACGGTTCAGATTCATTCTAATTTTAATTCAAAATAATAATAATTATAATATAATAATTATAATATAATAATATTATTATAATAGTAATAATAGTAATAATAATTATAATAATAGTAATAATAATAATAACAATAATAATAATAATAATAATAATAACAACAACAACAACAATAATAATAACAATAATAATAATTATTGTGGTGTGGTGAATTATGATAATTATTATTGATAATTGTAAGTTTTGTAGACAAGTTTAAATTTTTCTGGATATCTATTTTTAAAGGAAAATTAATTATTGTGGTAGTATGGTAAATTATGATAATTATTATGTCTGATTGTAAGTTATTTTAAGTTGCAAAGAGTCTTTAGGTAATAAAATATTTTTCGAATTTTAATCTAATTTTTCGTTACGCCGTGCCTTCAGGCACGGACAATTATTAGTCTATATAATAAAACAGAACTCATTTTAAATCTTTCATTTGACAAAGCACAAGAACGGTTCAGATTCATTCTAACTTAATTTTTCCAACTTAATTTAAAGGCTCATATTTTTTCCCGCCCGAATCAAATTCACCCATACACCCCACTCTCTCATGTTCACACACAAAATCTCTATCTCCTCTCTTCTTCACACAAACAAACAAATAATAATAATAATAATAGTACTAATAATAATTATAATAGTACTACTACTACTAATAATAATAATTATTATAAAAGTACTAATAATAATAGTAATAATAATTATTATAATTATAATTATAATAATAGTAATAGTAATAGTAATAATAATACTAATAATAATAATAATAATAATTATTATTATAAAGTAATAATAATAATTATAATAATAGCAATAATAATAATAATAATAACAATAATAATTATTATTGTGTATTGTAGTGGTGTGATGAATTATGATAATTGTTATTGATGATTGTAAGTTTTGTAGACAAGGTTAGATTTTTCTGAATATCTATTTTTAAAGGAAAATTAATTATTGTGATAGTGTGGTAAATTATGATAATTGTTATGTGTGATTGTAAGTTATTTTAAGTTGCAAAAAATCTTTATTTTTCAAATTTTAATCTAATTTTTCGTTACGCCGTACCTTCAGGCACGGACAATTACTAGATATATGTGTGTGTGGAATACATTTAAAAGTTAAATATTTTTGTACAAAAGTTGGCACATAGGAAGTTACATTATCTTTCTGAGTTTGGAGAGAAAAAGGAAGGAATTTAAATTTTGAGAGAAAATACAGTGAAGAAAAGGAGTTTTAAAAGGAAATTTTAACTTAAAAGAATATATTACTATTTTAACCTTATAAAATTATATTTAAAAAATTATTACAAGAATAATTTTGGTATTTTTAAAATATTATTAATGTCTTTTAGAAATTTCTTTCTAAATCTTTCCACCACCTTTGGGAGAAATTTTTTAAAAATCACCGTATTTTACTTTTCCTTTCTCTCTTTAAAAAAACTCACAAGCTCCGAAAAAGTAAAGGACTGTGATTTTCCTTGAGTCTAATTTGGCAGTAGGTAACAATGGTAACATCGATTCAATTACAGGCTGGAGTAGAATCAACAGTTAATGTCAAAGAAGAAAAAGAAATCAAGTAAAAATGGCCAAATAGTTTTATACTCCTGAAAGGCTAGAAGCTTATTAGGCATGAAACAAAAATGAATATACAGTTTAATTACTAGTGTAATGTCAATGTCAATGCCGATGTGAGCTCTGAGGATGAAACAAAAAGGGACACGATCATACTGTTTGGAGAGGGGATGTACATGCCAAACTTGACAACCAGTCAATTAATCCCTTATTGACAAGCTCCGGAACTTCATCATGTGGACAATGTCCGGCCTGGAGGTTAACAACGGATGTATTTGGATAGAATTCTTTGATGCTGATAGCCTTGGCAGGACCTACCCAAGGGTCTAAGTCTCCCCAAAGCAACAATAATGGGCAAGAGAGTTTGCTCAAGACACTATTAAGTGTGTATTTTCTTTGATTCAACATGAATCGGGTCATTAATCTGTCAAAAACAAAACAAATCATAAATTAAATTTTATTCTACAAGGGGGAAGGAAAGGCCTCAAGTATGTTTTACATATGTTTAGAAAATTTAATACAACAAAGAATTGGGAGATATCATTTTATGGAAATTATACTCCACATTATTTGACGTCAGCGCCATTTATTAAATTGGCTACTTGTATAGGCTGTAGTAGTTTAGTTCTCTTCATCTCTCAATGATCCCAAAAAAAAAAAATATTCTTCATTTGGAATTAGATGTGTAAACCTGCATTGCTGCACACATACCTGTAATAGACTTCTCCTGCGTTAGGGTCTGTTGCGGGCCTGGTTATTGATTCTACGAGATAGTCATCCACGTTGGAAGTATTTTTATATACCTGAAAAATGAAATGAATGAATTCCTTACTCTATCAAGCAGAACAAAGGAGCAAAGACATTCCTCTCAGCATGCTTTTACAAAGTTATAAATTTCAATAGGATAGCACTTCAATCAAATCAGTCATAAGAAATGACATCACATGAAAGAATTTATCATCTCTCTTTTGATTTATGACACCTACAGAGAGGAAGGTCAGTTGATTCAGACTTGTACATCTGGTATGTCTTCATTGACGTGGAAAATGATTGTGTTTTAAGACCATACAACGATACAAGTACATTCCACGAAAAGCCAATCATGTCACAAAGAAAGCCACCACGTTAGCACTAAAAAAACCAACAATCCTAAATCTGCTTTTGCTTGCAAACTTGGCCCTTTATTTTCTCAATTTCCTAAAGATAGCAAACAAGGAAAAAAAGCCAAAGTTCAATTGGGAAAAACTTGACTTACACTTTTCAAAACGGATTCAACACGAGCTGGTTGCTTGGCTTGCCAGAAGAAAAATCCAAGAACTACACGTTGAAAAATTTCCTTCAGTGGCTTTAGAATAAAATTTAGACCGGCCGACTCTTCAGGCTCAATGGTCTCATCATTTGGATTTCCAAACTGTCCTGCAGAGTTAAGCAATGCAACTCCTACCACTTGATCTGGCAATGCTTCTGCTGTCAGCAAAGCAGTAAATCCTCCAAGACTGAAAAAGGTAACCTTTTGTTACATGGTCATCAATTTCAATATTATATTGAAAGAAAATTTTCATTCATCACATTCCAGATGGTAATATAATTCAAAATATAATGATGTCATGTAAAATTTAAACTACAAACTTTAAAACTTTCTGCCATGCATTCTTGATAGACCAGCAACAGGACCTTACATTTTTTTTATTTGATTAACAGTCACAAAATTTCAAAGTTTAAGAATACATTGAATTGCATGTATTTCTGAAAATAGCACCATGTCAGCAAATAATGGAAAAGCTGGTTGCTTAGGATTAGCCAATGGTGTCAAACCTAGATGATAGCATCAGTTGAATTGATTGCTCTAGACATGAACAGCGACTTTGAAGACATGCTTACAAGGCTTTTCTAACTGTTACTGAGTTTGCTTCTAATTCTAACGACTGCTCAAGTACCAACTGTGTAGGTATACCTTGTGTAGAAGTTAATATATGTTATGCTTACCTCAGGGAAGCTGGGTATATGACTAACAATACAACAGTTGAGCGAAGGGGAACCTTTGTTTTTTGGAAACCAGATGACAACACAATTAACACTTGATAAACTCCATATCGTACTTCTACAATTTAAAAGATCACATAAAAAAATCCAATTCAAAAAAGTAAAATTATGAAACATTATGCCTCTTTGAGAGGTTGAATAGTTGATCATATGAATGCAAGCAGCTTTTGTGATGCAACGAGAACAGGACAGCATTTTGGTGTAGTGGCTTTCTTTGATACAATTTAGACCCAATTCTTGGGTCACAGGGTGCATAGCGCATAACAATATTCTTTACACAAAAAACAATCTACAAGACATACTCTTGGACTCTCAGGCCAGAAAATAACATGTATTATTAAATTGCTTAGCTAGAGAATAAAGAGCACATTTTACTCTAAAAACCTCAAAAGCAGAATTCGTAACCCCAATTTATAGGTTGGTGGAAATACTCTATGCATGAAAAAATTGAAGCTATGATTATTAGCATCAGTAATTTACCTGTTTCCAACTACAACTGCTGGTTCTTTCACTATCTCCTTCAAGAAATCCACAACCTCATCCCTCCAGACCAAGGCATCATACTCTATAAGCGCCTTCTCACTCCAGCCAAATCCTAACAAGTCTACAGCATAAACCTTGTATCTTTTAGACAACTCAGGTATGTTGTACCTATACAAAACAAGAAGAAGATCATCATAAAATATGGAGATGAGACTTGAAAAAATATTTTGATCTGACAGTAGCAAGAGGGTCTGGCTTCAGCATATACAGATTGGTACAATTGCCCCCATTTCACGATAAGACATTCAAAGAATTTAATCTCAAAACAGAAGATGTTTGTCAAATAATACAACCACAAAAAATTTAGGTCTTTCACTATGGTACATAACTACAAATTTTATCCCGTGTATATAGACAAGAATAAAAATTTAAAGGGTGAACATTTTAGTGCAAGTAATAATCGTTGCAAAAATAGACCAATAGACCTTGTTGAAGGTTAATTATGCCAAAAAATTGAATATGAGAGAGAGACAGACAACAGACCTCCAGTGGAATGCAGAAGCACCAAAACCGTGAATAAGAACAATTGGAAATCCTTCTCCTTGCTCTACATAATGTATTTTGTGACCTTTCCAGTTCCAAAAATTGTAGCCTTCCGGTTTGAATGGCAATCTCTCCAAACCTGTATGATGAAAATTCAAAAAAGATGCATGTATCTAAGCATATGTCAAGAAATACCAAAAGCCACATCAGAATGTAAGCAAGTAAAAGAAAAAAGGTCTATCAAAAAGTAGAAATAAAAATACAAAATGATTATATAAAATAATAAAATACCCAATCACTTTGGTGAATAGGGGCTAATATCTCATCTAAAGTTGGAAAAGGCCTTTGTACTGACTATGGCAAGAGTTCTTGTTCTGGACGCCAAAGAGGGGCACAACACATGACACAAGGGCATTGATGTATACAAAAAGGCTCAGGAGCAAAAATAAATGAATTAAATAAATTCCAAAGCCACTACACTATGCTCATAGCTTACCCCCATACATTAATGCAAACAAAGAGCCTCCCTTGGAGAGCATCTCAAAACATAAACCTACTGTGCACCAAGCCAATCTCCCACAGAAAATTCGTAAAGGACACAATAGACACAGGATATACTCTATTTTTTTGCAAAAAGAAAAAAAAATGGACTTGGAAAAAAAACAAATATGTAAAAATACTCTCTTAAATTTAAAACACTATTTTGTTTCTCTCCAGCCACAATGTCATTAAAAATAAAAAATAAATTAGACCCCTTTTTCCAACTCTTGCTAATCATCACCCCACCATGGTATTGTTGGGAAATTCACCTCCCAATACTGTTGTCTTTGGATAAAATATCAGTACATGTCAAACAGATTAAATCCGCACTAACACTAAAATAATAACCACTGTAAGAAATAATGAATAGAAAATATCCAAAACCCTTTAAAATTAAGTGGTAAAAAATCACGGGACAAACTCCAAAAAATTTACTAGAATAATTTGAGAGATATAAAGATATCTTAATTTGAGTACAAACTCAAATTACTTCACCACAATAACTATGTGATGGAATCCAAATAAAACACATATTTATTTGAACTATCTTTTTCTCTCTCTTCCGCCCTTTCTCCCGGATGGGATTATTATTTCTTCCATCCTCTTCCGGATAGGATTTTTCTCTCTTCCATCCTTCTCCCAATGGTATTTCTCTCCCCCGACCTTTTCCTTTTCTCTCTCGGTTGGGGTGTATATTCCCTTCCATTTGCCTGCCCTTTAATAGCCAAAAAGCTGAGGAGAGAGAAGGAAACCGGGGCATAGAAAAAATTGAAGGCAAAATGGGTGAGGTACTTTGACCAACAGGCATTACCCAAGTGACAATAGAAACAGAGAAAACCTACCTCTTGGATAGAAAGCATATATATTTAAATGAAAATAGTGAAAAATGCTGGCATATAATCACTCATTCAGATACATGCCACCATCGGAAGAGGAATTACTAGAAACAAAACATGCTTCTAATGTTTATGTAACTATCTCAATTACTTATTCGTAAATGGAGGAACTAATTTCAGCCTAAGTTACTATCATTCAATTGATTTCCTCAAAACACATCGTGGCTTGGTTTTTTTGTATGAGAATGTCCACAAAAGTGATCAAGTATATTACAACAAGAACAAGCTTTACGCTCTAAAACATCAGATATTTGGACACACTGAAGTGATAAAATAAACACTACACGCATATTAGACAGAAAACTACTCTTTAGGCAATTATATATGATATCATTGATCCATGCTATTTCTGTTGCTTAGGATGGTGACACTTAAAAATAAGCTCCATGAAGTAGCCAAATATAGTATTAGAACAGGGTTTTTTTTTTGTTTAGAGATGACAAAATATTGGTCTACAATGAATTAGATAAAGGCTAAAGCTAACCTTGAGCTGGTTCGGAAACTAAAGAAGATGGCATGACGGAAGCTCCAGCGGCAACAATTCCTCTAAAAGCAAAACCCCTCCTATTCACCTCGCATTTGCTTCCTTCGAGAGATAAGAGAGAGAATCGTTAGTGCCAAACACTAAATAGAATTGATTTATCAAACTGATGAAAAAAGTAAAAACAGAATTGAGAGCTTACTGAAATGCTGAACTCTAACCGGCGGATAAAACCTGTTACCGATGGGGTTGAACAACTCAGTTCTCACTCTATGCGGTACTGTAGCACATGAATACGACATCGAATCTCCTACGAAACCCCTAATTCTGAAAGCCTTAAGTTGAATTCAGACGGACTATGGAGTGATTTATAATTTATTTCATACCAACGGAGTTCAAGTGTACTTCTTTTTAGATTTTTTAAGGGTTTAATTGGAATCTACAACTTCGTTGTGTGGCTAGAATCCTCTTTGAAGATGTGGCCTGATTGTATCCAAGTGACAAGTAATTTGCCCGGGAGATTTCAAATTCACTACTCCGACCTCCAAGGTGAAAAGGTAATTACTTTGGTATTATAAAATTTATGTGACGATGGGCGAAATTCCCGCCAATGGCTGAGATGTCTACTCCCTCCCCTTTGTGGTAGTCCAGACCCTACGAGTGAGCAGAAAAGGTCTTTGACTATCTTTATGATTATCTATTCTTTTATTTGAATGAATTACAATTTTAATTCTTTTTATTATAAAAAAAATAATATTTTTTTTGTTATGTGTTTATTTATATAAATAATAATTTATTAATTTAATTACAATGGCAAATTTCATAGTGTTATACCAACTTATTAAATTATTACTGTTATTTAAAATTAATTTGAGATATTTTTAATTTAAAATAAATATATTTTTTTATAATTATGAATACATAAGAATAAAAATGAAGATCGATCAGAGATGGCGGAAAAGATTTGCACCATAAACAAAGCACAGAAAGGAGAAAGCTCAAATTGAGATCGCCGGAGCTGAAGAGATAACTGGCCTTGTCATCTTTCTTCTCCTTCTTATCTATCTCCCCTCCGGCAATACTGATTCTACTTAGATGCGTTTTTAATTTCAATCCCCCATTCCCAATGGAAGCCTCGGTCAGAATCTTCAATTCCTCCAATCGTCACTTCTGTAATTCCATGCTTCTAAAATCCCACCCTCATTACTCTCCATTTCTGTTCCCTCCTACTCTCCCCACATTCCTCACCACACCATCCAAACCAAACCCTGCTTTTACAATCGCACACACTCTTCATTCCCACATTCTTCTATCTCAAAAACCCTATGCTCGATTCTCCAATCCCTCTCTTATTCACTCACATCCTCTAATCCCGTAACCTCAACATACCCGTTTGCTCGAATTACTTCTCTTTCTCTTGCTGACAACAAACCATTCCACTGGAATCTCGCTTCACACGGCGTCAATGGCCAAGATAGAGGAATTGTGGAGAATAATAAGGAACCAATCACGACAGTCGTTTTGCTTGGTTGGCTTGGATCGAGATTCGAGACACAAACATTTGAGCAGCTACCGGAATTGTATAATTCGAGAGGGATTCCTGCTATTACTTTTGTTGCTCCGGTGAAAGACTTACTTTCGGTTGAGTTCGGAAGGAGATTCCAGCGGCGGATCTCTGCATTGGCATTCGAGCTTGCTTCCTGGTTGTCGGAGAGAGAAAAGGATGGGCGCGAACGCGTCTTGGTCTTCCAGGTTTGATTGATTACTATTTTAATTTTTAAATTAATGTGTAGTATTTTTGGTGGTTGGTATAATTGAGTCAAACACGGGATGATCACATGATTGTTTTTACTCTTAGCTTTAACATTTAGTGGTAATGATTTTATACCTAGCAGCCTATTGTGCGAGTGTTTTAAGAGAACCTAACCACTGGCGGAACTAGGGGGGGCATCTGCCTCCGTAGCCGGACGGTCCAGGCATAACGAGGGAGGGGAGGAGGGGAGGGAGGGAGGGCGGGGCGGGGGCGTATTTCGATTCGGTCAGTGCTGTGTAGTATGTATATATCCCCACTCTGCTAAAAGCCAAAACAGAGGAAAACTTACTTTCCAATTCACACACACACAAAAACAAAGAAAAAAATATGTAAAATTGGTTATGTAAAATAAGTTTATAGAAATTGGATAGAATATATTTGTTATTGATGTGAAATTGGTTGTGGGAGTTTTGATTATGGAACCATGAAGGGTTTAGATGATATAAGGATGGAATATTGTATGGAGGTTATGTGTTTATATGTTTGGATTTCATGAAACTAGAATTTTTAAAGCTTGCATACCATGTGTTTGTATAAATGCCATAAAGAGATTAATTTGGTTAAAACATGAAAATTAACGGGTTCTCTCTGTAAATTGATGTACCATACATGAGTTATAAGTTAACTCAAGTTGTTTGAGTGCTTCATCAGTTAAAAAAAAATCACTTTAGCGGCCACTTTTTCTGCCAACTTTTTCTTCCTCTCTAACGCCTGCTTAGTTTTAGCCATCTATTCCTTTTGCTTCAATTCCTACACGTCGTTGCTCTGGACCTCTGGTAACCGCCCTCAAATTTTGCCCCCCCTCAAATTTTGTTCTGGTTTTGCCACTGAATCTAACTATAGTAAAATGATTAGTTATGCTCCAGAAAGTTTAAAATTTTTATCAAGTTCATTGATTGTTTGTTGTTTCCACAGCTATGGTGCAATTCTTGATGACCTGCAAGGAAGACGTGACCTACTGGAGAGGATAAAAGGGTGTGTTTTTGATTCAGGAGGGGACCGTAATATAAATCCTAAGGTTTGTGATTATGTGTTTTTGGGAATGTAAATTTTGAAGGTCATATTAGTCTATTAGGATTTGCATTCCTTGGGCAATTACTAACTGGTTATAGTAGAGGAATTACTTTTTTGTCTCAGTACCCTGTATATATTACAAACATTTTCTCTGGTAAGATTTGCTGATATCAACAGGGAAATTACTAACTTGAAGTATAATTTCATTTTAGTACTTATTTCATTTTGTTTATTCTGATTATGTAGTTTCAATTTGACTGGTAGTTTGTCATATACTTTTATAGACTTTACATTTGACCAATGATGAGCTAAGGAGTTGTACTGATTGATTTTCTGCTTAACCCTTGGTAGGTTTGGGCAGCTGGATTTGTTGCTGCCTTGCTGAAAAAACGTAGCTCTGCAACATATCCATTAGTTGATGCTGGAGAAGATCATGTACTAGAAAATGGAATGACTGTGTCAAAGATGGGGCAAAAGGAACCTCTGTTAGTTGAAATCATCCTTCTATTACTATTGAAAAAGTTATTTTCGTTTCTTCTGAACATGTCTGATATAAATCAGTAAGACTCTCCACGATTCCTGTTCAAATCTCATAATGGCAACAATATCCGATTGTAATTTCAATATACAGTCTAGTAGACCGGCTGTGAAGTGAATCATGGGTAACAGTAGCTCTTATGCTTTACAGGAGGTTGACTAAGATTATCTCCAGCGTCTCAAAGAACCAGCCTCCTTGTCCTCAACTTTACCTATACAGTACAGCTGACAAGGTCATACCCTAGCAGTCCGTAGAGTCGTTTATGGAAGAACAGAAGAAAATGGGGGAGAAAAGTGTGGTCTTTCAACTTTGGGTCGTCCCCTTGTGTAGTTCAGTTTAGGACTTTCCCTATTATGTATTCGTGGCAATTGCAGAATTTCTTGAAAGAGTGTTTGGACACGGTTAAACAAATGTAGAATCTGCAAATGCAGCATATGCAGGTAGTGTATGTAGGAATTTCATCAAGGTCCTTCAGCCCCTAGTTTCACATGCAGAACCTTACTGTTGTGGATAGACTTGACAATTTAAGTTGAAAATTATATACTTAACCAAAACCACTTGAATCTATTGGGTTGGTTAACTAGTTTTTAGGTGATTGGGTTGGTTTGGTTTTGGACCCATATTATTATTATAAATATGGGTTGGATCTAGTTTAACTAGTTTGATCCATATTAGTTTATAATAATTTTTTGCACTAACAAAGACCCCAACCCCATCCCGCCCTGCCCCACACACCACCCCGCCTCTCACCCCTCACCCTCACCCTCACCAAAAAAATAATATTTATTGATTATGTATATACCCCGTCTCCATCCCAAAAAAATATTATTTATTGATTATGTATACACTCTCACGCCTCCTATCCCGTCCTATCCCCCAAAAAATAATATTTATTGATTATATATACAATTTAAAAAATAATATTTACTGATTATTGTAATAAAATTTTTAATAATTTCATTAATTTTAATTACCATAATAATTATTAATATAATTTTTTTAAAAGTGTCTATAATCACAAAATTAATGTTTTTAATACTTAAATTAATCACATCAATTAAAAAAATTTAGTTTCAGATTTGGGTCTAAAAAATTAAAATAAAACTATTTTAGTATAACAGAAATTAAGATTTTAGTGAAACTATAATTTGAAAAATAGGTCGATCTGAATTCGACTTATAACTATTAAAATCCAAACTAACATAACCCATATTAAATATAAGTAATATGATTTTGGTATCAAAATCAACCCAAAAGTATTTTTTGTTAAGTCTAGTTGTAGGCCTAGCTTAGCTTATAAATCATGGAAATAATATCAAAAATTTCAAATTTATAGGGTTATAAAATAGGGTTCTTTACACTACTATACAACAATTAGAAAGTAATTACAAGATTAGTGCATTCACAAAAAGAGTGCAACACAATAATCAAACATATTAAACCCTATATTTCTCATCCGCCATTCTCTCACCGCCTCTTCTCTCCTCCCCTTCATCCTCCTCCTCTGCCGCCCCTTCATCCTCCTCCTCTATCGTCTCTTTTCTCCTCCCCTGCATTGGTTGGTTCTTCTGATTAGTTGCAAAGAATCCTTGTAGTGACAATGATGTTTTGGTTTAGGATCGAGATCTCTGGTTAGCTTTGAAGATGTTAATGGGAGAAATCATTCCGTCATGTTATTTTTTCGGTCTTTTGATCAAGATGAGTATGGGGATGAGGATTTTGATGAGTACTTTCATCAACCTAAGAAGAAGAGGCGGCTTAAGGCTGATCAAATCTAATTTCTAGAGAATAGTTTTGAAACAGAGAACAAGTTTGAACCAGAAAGGAAAATTCAGCTTGCGAAAGACCTTGGTTTGCAGCCTCGACAAGTTGCAATATAGTTTCAGAACCGCCGTGCACGTTGGAAGACTAACTGAATTTTTTTTATGACTATTTGGTTACCCACAAAAATTAAAATGGTTACCTTTGTATGAATATTTGGCTACCAACTGTACCTTTTTATTGATGTAAAGTAACCGAGATTGTGTTACACAATATTGAATAATATTTTATATTTTTTTCTTCTTACATTAAGTAAAAGGAAGACCACGCGACTACTCTCTGATTCCATCATGGTTTAACAAGATAAAAAAAATAAATACATGTAACACTTGTAATTGTTTTGAATTTTTTAATGACTATTTGGTTACCCACAAAAACTAAAATGGTTACCTTTATATGAAGGTTTGGCTACCAACTGTATCTTTTTGTTGATGTAAGGTAACCGAGATTGTGTTACACAATATTGAATAATATTTTGAATTTTTTTTTTTTACATTAAGTAAGAGGAAAACTACGCGACTACTCTCTGATTTCATCATGGTTTAACAAGATAAAAAAAATAAATGCATGTAACACTTGGTAACTGTTCTAAATTTTTTTTATGAATATTTGGTTACTCATGTGACGCCCCCAAAATAGGTATACATCACCTATTTCGAGTCGCCAAATACATGATACAAAATACAAATACAATCTTAAATATACAACAAGAGCTGTGAGTTTTAATACAAATATTGTCTTCTAGACAATATCCACTCTCAGAATAAGTCCCCATTACATTTATTATCACACTATTTTATAGAATGGTGAAGACTACTAAGACACCATCTCGGACCGTCATTCCGTTCCCCGACTAGTCCTGGCTACGTTCTCATTTCCTGAAGAGAACAGTGAAAGAAAGGGTGAGCTCAACTAGCCCAATAAAAAATATTATGACTAAAATAATACAGAATAAATTATCATTAGTCTTCAACAACGTTAAACTGATAAAATACAATAGACATCAAGTTTAATCTGCGGTGAACAAGCAATCCATTAAAAGAGTCAGTAGAGAATGAAATCTACTATCTTTTATGATTTAAAAGGTTTTTTCATCACTTTTATCATTGCTCACTTTAATAAATAATCCACATCATCCTCATACTACGGCCAAGGATATTCATTAGTGTCACAACTACAAATTATCCATGCACTACGGGCGAGGATATTCGTGTATTCATCAATGGTCATGATCATGCCAACAACTCGTCCATCAATGCACTTCGGGCCAACGAGGACTTTTACCACATCATTTGTAACATTACGGTCATGATTACAATCGAATAATCCCTGAATCATAATCATATCAAGTCCATCTATGCACTTCACAAAAGCCACAAATGACTTTCAACATAATATAAACATGAGGATGATGACAATGATATAAGAATTCAATAAAACAAGTTCAAGAATTAATTTAACCAAGAACTAATAAAGTTCAAATTGTCAACACGATACTTCTTTTTAGAGAGTAAAATTCAAGAATGCTCGGAAGAATATTTACATGAAAAGATCTTTGGATGAAGCGCAAATATCAAGGATATTCCACTAATTTCATGGAGTATAGAAGTCAAAACTTTAACCAACCGAGTATAATAAAGAATGGAATAACAAAAGAAATCACCACGCATGCGGTATTTCATGTATGTGCTATTCTAACGTAATAATAAATAATCTGAACTCAGTCCCAAGAAACGATGTATGTGGATATTCCAATGAATAATAAAGATTTAACCAGTCCCACAGAAAAAACGCATGACAGGATATTTCAATGAATAATAAAGAATGAAATAACACCGAATTTCACCATGTATGCAGATTTGAGCATGATATGACGAAGTTATTCCAAAGAGAATAATAAATAATGGAATAACAGAAGAATTTCACCAAGTATAGGGTAGACCGCGTATACAAGTTATTCCAACAGAATAATAAAGAATGAAATAACAGAAGTTCTCTTCATGAATATGAAAAAAAATAATACCCCTTACCTTAGAATAAAATTGGATACTGGAATAGAAAGGTAGCAGACTTCTCTTCCTCTTTCTCTCTACAAATTCTCTCTATAATAATGGCTCTAAAGCTTTAGTTAATTGATGAGAAATGAAGGAAGAATGAGCTTCTATTTATAGAAAAATATAGTTTCGATAATTGCACGTTTTGGGGCTCAAAAAATTACAACACAATACCTCCAACTTTTCTTTCATTTTTAATTTAGTCCTGCAAGTATTATCAAACTTGCACCACTTCCCCTAATACTAAATAATGTGAATCAATATTTCAATCATTTGAATCAATAGTTATTGTGACGCCCCCAAAATAGGTATACATCACCCATTTTGAGTCGTCAATAACATGGTATAGAAACAACTACAACTTTATTAATACAACATAAAAATTGTGAGTTTAAATACAAAT
This sequence comes from Panax ginseng, assembly GCA_020205605.1. Taxonomy (NCBI): domain Eukaryota; kingdom Viridiplantae; phylum Streptophyta; class Magnoliopsida; order Apiales; family Araliaceae; genus Panax; species Panax ginseng. Next base: position 163,565,408 of record CM035129.1, read on the forward strand.
ATTGCCATCTAGACAATATTCACACCCAAATAAGTCCTCATTACAATTATTGATATATTATTTTACAAAAATAGTGAGGACTGCTAAACAACTATCTAGAACCTTCATTCCATACCCCAACTAGTACTCGCTACATTCTCGCCTCCTGAGAAGAAAATTGGAACAAAAAGGAAAAGGGTGAGCTCAACTAGCCCGGTAAAAAATATTATGACTAAGATAATATAGAACAAATTATCGTTAGTCTTCAACAGAAAAAAAATCGATAAAATACAATGAGACAACAAGTTTCGGATCAATATTACATGATGAAATAATAATTCATAGAAGAGTTACGTAGAGAATGAAATCTACTATTATCTATGAATTTAAAAGTCTATTATCAATATTTTATCCCTGTAACATCAATCAATATACATATTGAATCAAATATTCATCTTTGCACTACAGACCAAAGATATTCATCAGTTGGTCATTTTCATCTCAACACATGTTCATCTTTGCACTACGGGCTAAAAATATTCATAAAAAAATCAACCATCTTTGCATTACAGGCCAAAGATATTTAGTAACACCATCATTTAGGACTGAGGATGATGAAAAATATTTTAAAGAAAAGCGAATCCAAAGTGAAACAAAAGAACAAATATTAAGGATTAAATACTTTAAACAATCCGAGTTCAAAAATACTTCATAAATAATCATAGTGAAGTAAAATTCAAGAAAGATCAAAACATGGATACAATCAAAGCTAGTATCCATAATAGATATTTTGGGGAAAAAAACAAAATTTTAATTTTTACGTGAATAGTGTCGTCGTGATTCGTGAATAAGCGTTGAGATATCGTGAATAAGAACTTCCGACACTAAAAAGACAAGAATTTTACAAGAAAAATCTTACCATAATCCGGCATAATGATATAAAAAGAAATAATATCATTTTTTTTAAAAAAAATATTCTTTACCTCGAAAAGACGGTACTTCTGACTGGAATACTTGATATAGTGCTGAAGGGAACTTGCACCGTATAACAACACTCAAATATCAAAATACTCACAAGAATACGCTCGATAATATAGAGAGAGAAAACTTAAGTTTTTGGTGTGATTTTCAATTCTAACCTGAGCACCCTATTTATAGGAAAATGCTTAGAGAACACCAAAGTAGAAAATTTAATAAAATAATAATATTTCAAACCTTGTCCTTTTCATAGAAAATTCCATTATCTACAATTTTGCAGAAGAAAGTTTTTCCAAATTCCAAACAGAAGTTGACCGAAATCCATAAACGGGCGATTTACAGGCTATAATCAAATTTCAATCAATAAATGGGCCCACAGACATGTTTAACATGTTTTAAACAACTTTTGCATCAAAAATACTCTTCCTCCTCATATATTCATATATCCCATATTCATTGTAAAAATATCACCATTATTATATTATTAAAATATAATAATATATTTAAATAAATTATTTTATCAGAAAAAATAAAATATCAATTTTTCAACAATTGTCACATTAAAAATTTTCTCCATCTATATCCACATAAAATGAATATTTTCCTTATCATATAAATCAATAATTAATTATTCACAAATAATATTATAGAATCACAATCTCGTGAACCAGTAGTTCCTGGAAAGAGGGGCTTTTCAATAAGGATTTCTCCTTTCTCGGCGCCATGAATTAGGTGACCAAACCTCTCCTTGATGTAACTTTCTACACATTGCCAATAATATTATCTAATAATATTATTCAAATAATATGAATTATTGATCCGATAATAAAAATATCTGGTGTAGTGACAATTATTGAAACAACAATAATATGAAATATCAACGCAATAATTATTGAATCAATAAAATATTAAACAAGAATTCTTGTAACAATTATTGAGTAGTGCCTTCACGTAGTTAATCAATAATTGGTGCATCGATAACGTAATCTTCTTGTGTTTTAACCACCGTGTACTTTAACAAGATAATCTGTAATAACTACGTCCGTTATTTATAACAACTTATACTTGTCGCTTTCTTAATCCAATCGCTTTTTACATTATGGGGCCCACACAAAATTCGCTACTGCGTCAGTATTTAAATATTCCACGACCAAACGAATATTCTCCGACAACAATGAATATTTTATAACCACTTGCTTATTTGAAATATTTGCGCAATTTACTCATAACTAACCACATTAATCAAATCAACCCTTACTATTTCAAAATAATAAATAGAGGAAATTCAATTTTATTTATAATAAGTTGGGGTCTTACAGTTATAATCATGTGAAAATACGAATTACGGTATAGTACCTCCATCTATACCTCCATCTTTAATTTAATCATGCAAGTATTATCAATCTTGCACCAACTCCCCTAATAGTATAAGAATGTGACTCAATAGTACACACATGTGAACAAATAGTTATATAAGCATGTGAATTAGTAGCAATTAATTGCTAATTTATCCGATAAATTACCGATTTATCAATATAACCCCAGATATCAATTATCATCTAATAGATGTCGATTTCAACTAACACCAATAATCCCAACACAATGGAACTATCAAATTCATCTTTAATCAACACGAACTTATTCATCAAGAATATCATAACTCACAATATTTAACAACCGTGTCGTTCTCCCGAGTAAAGAGGGGCTTTCCAATAAGGATTTCTCCTATCAAGCCATGAATTAGGTGACCAAACCTCTCCTTGATAGAACTTCTGACATTGTAAATATTGTAATTTAATAATATGAATAACTTTGTCGTCTCAATTATTGATTTAATAATATATAAAAATATTATGCAGATGATAATCGTGACAATAATCGAATCAATAATATAATGAGATATATGACGCAAAGAATTACTATAGCAATAATTGAGTATAACCGAAAGTGACTTCTCACATAAGCATCAATAATCAATACTGTGTGTCTTACTTATGCAACCACGCCAGACATTCTTTTCTTTTACTACCGAGTAGTTCAACAAGATAATTGGTAAAACTTCCGCCGTTATTTTCATAAATATATTTTTGTCATTTTCTCAATCCGACAATAATTTTGTTGTGGGGTCCACCAATGATTGATTCGTTGTACGAATATTCCCTGCTAAAACGAATATTTCCCGACCAATCGAATATAATATAACAACTTGCATACTTTGCAGAATTTATAAATACTACCCACAACTATAACATTATAATAAATTCATTCCATAAAAATGATAATTATAGAAAAATCATTTTTATTCATAAAAGATTGGGGTCTTACAATCTCCCTTTCTTATGAAATTTCGCCCTCGAAATTAGGGTACGTACCTGGTATGTCGAAGAGGTAAGGATACATTGATTTCATTTCAAATTCTAACTCCCAAGTCATTTCCTCAACATCGTGATTCCTCCATAAAACTTTAACTTGAGGTATAACCTTGGAGCGTAGAATATGTTCCTTCTTATCCAAGACTTGAATAGGAACCTCTTCATACGTTAAATTTTCCGCAATTTCATCCGGTTCTAACTCAATAATGTGGTTCGATCTTTCACATATTTACGTAACATGGATATATGAAAAACGTTATGAACACAAGACATACTTGGCGGTAAAGAGAGTTTATAGGCTACAGTCCCTGCTCGATCGAGGATTAAAAATGGGCCAATGAATCGAGGATTGAGCTTTCCTCTCTTTTCAAATCTCGTAACTCCTTTCCATGGAGAAACACGTAACAACACATGATCTCCAACATCAAATTTCACATCTTTTAGATGAAGATCAACATAACTCTTTTGTCGATCTTGTGAGGTTTTTATACGTTGCCGGATTGTTTGAATCTTTTCCGTAGTCATACGTACCAACTCTGGTCCTAACAACGTTGCTTCACCCACCTCATCCCAGCATACTGGAGAACGACACTTTCTTCCATACAATGCTTCGAATGGAGCCATGCCAATACTTGCTTGATAACTGTTGTTGTATGAAAACTCCACCAACGGTAAGAACTTGTCCCAACTTCCCTTGAAGTCAAGGACACAAAGTCTTAATAAATCTTCAAGAGTTTGAATAGTCCTCTCTGATTGTCCGTCCGTCTGAGGATGATATGCCGAACTAAATCGTAAATTCGTGCCCATAGCTTTTTGCAAACTAACCCAAAATCTTGAAGTGAATCTTGGGTCTCGATCAGAAACTATGGATACTGGCATACCATGCAATCTTACAATCTCGTTTATATATATACGAGCAAGACGTTCAAGTGTATAAGTTTCTCGTATAGGTAAGAAATGAGCAGACTTGGTCAATCTATCAACAATGACCCAAATTACATCTATACCCTGAGAAACCTTGGGAAGACCAGTAACGAAATCCATGGTAATGTGCTCCCACTTCCATTCTAGATTTTTAAGTGGTTGCAATAGACCTTTTGGTACTTGATGTTCCGCTTTGACTCGTTGACAAGTTAGACACCTTGAGATAAACAACGCTATCTCTCTCTTCATATTGCCCCACCAAAATGTATGTCGAAGATCATGATACATTTTGGTACTCCCAGGATGGATTGCAAACGGTGTGTTGTGCACCTCTATCATGATTTTATACTTTAAATCAGGGTCGTTAGTTGACTCGAAGTATTCCTTCTTCATCGATTCTTGCTTCCGGCATCGCACCTTCTTATACTTTCTTCCTCATATGCATCGACTCCGTGTCCAGAAGCTTGAAAGCGACTTTAACTTTATCGATTAAAGTTGGTTCTACTCGTATATTCGCCATCATCACGTGGGTCCCTGGAGTCTTTATCTCTATTTCAATCCTTTGCAAGTCATACAAAATGGGACTTTGCGTTGACAATATCGCACTCGTACCCGCATATGATCTTCTACTCAATGCGTCAGCTACCACGTTTGCTTTTCCAGGATGGTATTGGATGGTATGATCATAACTTTTCAACAGTTCAAGCCAACGTCGTTGTCGCATGTTGAGTTTCTTTTGAGTGAAGAAATATTTGAGGCTTTTATGATCCGTAAAGATCTCCACTTTCTCCCCATACAAGTAATGCCTCCAAATTTTAAGTGTGAAGACAACAATTGCCAACTCTAGATCATGAGTAGGATAATTCCTCTCATATTCTTTGAGTTGTCGAGAGGCATAAGCTATGACTTTCCCATGTTGCATGAGAACACATCCTAACCCTTTGCCTGAAGCATCACTGTAGATGACAAATCCCTCCGAGCCAAATGGTATTGTCAGAATAGGTGCTGAAATGAGTCTTCTCTTGAGTTCTTGAAAACTCTTCTTACATTCCTCGTTCCAACCGAATTTTGTATCTTTCCGAGTCAGCTGAGTTAAGGGAGTAGCGATTCGAGAAAACCCTTCTACGAATCTCCAATAATAACCAAATGGTTCGAGAAAGCTACGATCTTGATCCATTGATTTAGGTTGCTCCCGACTTTGAATAGCTTCAATCTTTCTTTGGGTCAATAGATATTCCATGACTTGATACTACGTGCCCAAGGAATGCTACTTCCTCGCCGAACTCGCATTTCTTCAACTTGGCATAAAGCTTATATTCACGAAGCTTTTGAAGTATCGACCTCAAGTGTTGCTCATGATCTTCACGGCTTTTGGAATAAATAAGGATGTCATCAATAAAATGACCACAAAGTGATCCAAATATTCCTTGAATACTTTGCGTTCATCATATCCATGAAGGCAAGGCGAGGAGCATTAGTCAATCCAAAAGACATGACTAGAAATTTATAATGCTCGTACCGAGTTCTAAAAGCCATCTTTGGGATGTCATCGGTTCTAATCTTTAATTGGTGATATCCGGAACGAAGATCAATCTTTGAAAAGAATTTAGCGCCTTGCAACTGGTCAAACAGATCATCAATACGTGGCAATGGGTACCTATTTTTGATGGTGACATGATTCAACTCCAGATAATCAATACAAAGTCGCATACTCCCATCTTTCTTCTTCACGAATAGTAACGAGGAGCACCTCGAGAGAAGTACTAGGGCGAAATGTCTAACAATTCCTCGTAGTTGGGTCTTTAACTCCACGAAGTTCAATAGAGCCATTCGATATGGGGCTTTGGAAATGGGTTTTGTCTCTGGGGTTCAAGGTCAATACAAAATTCAATTTCACGCTCTAGGGTAGGCGGGGAAGTTCTTGAGGAATACGTCGGAAATTCATTAACAATAGAAATATCATTCAAAACGGACGTATTTTTGTTTAGATCCGTGACATGAGCTAAGAAAAGCTTGACATCCGTTTTTCAATAAACGAATAGCTTTATGGCTTGAGATGACGATGATTGATTTTAATGGTTTGGTTGCTTGAATTAGCATAATAGGTTGTTTAGGAATATGAAAGCTAACAACCTTACGAAAACAATCAATTTTTGCATGATGAGTAGTTAACCGATCAATCCACAGAATTACGTCAAATGCAAGTATTTTCAATGAAATAAGATCGATAGGTAATGTGAGGGTGCCGATTTGAACCAAACAAGACTTATAAACAATGGGATGTAATGAAGGTTTCTCTAACTGAGTTTTCAACAGATAAAGTCAAAGTCTAATTTCTCCGAGTCAAATTTAAACGTTGGCGCAAATAGGAGAAATAAAAAAAAATGGGTGAATCCCAGATCAAATAAGGTATATACTTCACTAGAGTTTATTATAAGCTTACCCGTGATGACCTCGTTCGGGTTCCTTACTTTCTGGGAGGTCACGACAAACGCTCTTCCTTACACTACCGGCTTTGACTTTTCTGGGACGGCCTTTGGTGCCTCCTCCCTAGCTGAACTTGTAAGACCCCAAATTATTAATAAATAAAATTTATTTTCCTCTATTTATTATTTTGAAATAGTAAGGGTTGATTTGATTAATGTGGATAGTTATGGGTAAAATACGCAAATATTTCGAATAAGCAAGTGGTTATAAAATATTCATTATTGTTTGGAAATATTCGTTTGGTGGTGGAATATTATTCTTTGTTGGGGAATATTAAATGCGACGGTAGCCTCTTTAGGGCCCCATAACGGAAAGCGATTGGATGAAGAAAACGACAAATATAAGTTGTTTATAAATAACGGCGTAGTTGTTACCGTTAATATTGTTGGAATACCCGGTGCTTAAAACACACTAATACGCGTTGTTGAACAGTAGCACACGGTATTGCACCAATTATTGATTCTTACGTAAGAAGGCACTACTCAATAATTGTTACATTAATTACTATTCAGTATTTTATTTTATTGATTCAATAATTGCTGCATTGATATTTTATATTACTGTTGTTTCAATAAATTGTCATTACACAGTATTTTCCATTATCGGAGCAATAATTCATATTATCTTAATAATATTATTGGATAACATTATTGGCAATGTCTAAAAAGTTCTGTCTAAGGAGAGGTTTGATCACCTAATTGTGCTAGCGAAGAGAGAGATCCTTATTGAAAGCCCTCTTTCCTGGAGAATCTACAGTTGCACAATCTTCGTGATTCTGTAATATTATTTATGAATAATTAATTATTGATTTATATGATGAGGAAAATATTAATTTTATGTGGATATAGATGGAGAAAATTTTTAATGTGACAATTGTTGAAAATTAATATTTTATCTTTTTACGATAAAATAATTCATTTAAATATATTATTTTAATAATATATTAACGGTGATATTTTTATAATGAATGTGGGATATATGAGTATATGAGAAGGAAGAGTATCTTTGTGACATTAAATGTTTAACACATATTTTGTGTGTTGGTGGACACAATTATTAACCGAAATTTGATTATAGCTTTGTAAATTGGTAGTTTATGGATTTCTTCAATTTCATTTGGAATTTGGAAAAACTTTCTTACGCAAAGTTGTAGAAATTGAATTTCCTATAGAAATTCGCAAGATTCAAATTTTCTGATAAAAGGGCTATTTATTATGAATTATTGAAGTTCCGAAGCTCCAAAATAATTGATTTTTGGAAGTTTAAAATAATTTAAATAAGAAAAACGTTTTTTGTATTTGGTGGGCATCTTTAACACATGCTAAGTTGCTGAATTTAGATGATTCTAAGTGGGCATAGACAAATTCATATATATATTATTATTATATTAAATTTTCTACTTTGGTGTTCTAAGCATTTTCCTATAAATAGGGTCTTAGGGTTAGAATTGAAAATCACACCAAACTCAAGTTTTCTCTCTATATATTATCGAGTTTATTCTTGTGAGTATTTTGAGTATACTTTGAGTATTGCTATACAGTGCAAGTTCAAGTCATAGCTTTATATCCTGTTTTTATAAAATCTTGTCTTTCGAGGTAAGGGATGTTATTTTATTCGAAAATTATATTATTTCTTCAATATCATTATGCCGAAATAGTGGTTGGAAATTTTTATCAAATTTGGAATTTTTTCATGTCGGGGTTACTATTCATGAGTTCTTATTCACGAGTTATTATTCATGAGTTCTTATTCACGAGTTCTTATTCACGAGTACTATTCACAAAGCGTGAAGATATTTTTTTTTTGTGAAATTTCTATCTTTTGGTGTCTGAGATTACTATTCACATATACTGGTCTTATTCACGTATCTGTGCCTTATTCTGAATACTGACCTTATTCATTCAAAAAAAAAAATTTCTTCTTTTTGTCCAAAATATCTATTATGGATACTAGCTTTGATTGTATCCATGTTTTGATCATTCTTGAATTTTACTCCACTCTGATTACTTATGAAGTATTTTTGAACTTGGATTGTTTAAAATACGAATCCTTAATATTTGTTCTTTTGTTTCACTGGATTCGTTTTCTTTAAAATATTTTTCATCATCCTCAGTCCTAAATGATGATATTACTGAATATCTTTGGCCTGTAGTGTAAAGATGAATGATTTCTTGATGAATATCTTTGGCCCGTAGTGCAAAGATGAACAGGTGTTGAGATGAACATGACCGACTGATTAATATCTTTGGCCCGTAGTGCAAAGATGAACAGGTGTTTAGATGAACATGACCAACTGATGAATATCTTTGGCCCAGAGTGCAAAGATAAATATTTGATTCCGGATATATATTGATTGATGTTACGGGGGATAAAATATCGACGATGAACTTTTAAATTCATATATAGAAGATAATAGTTTGCATTCTCTACATAACTCTTCTAATGAATTGTTGTTTCCATTTAGCATTGTTGATTTAAAACCGGTTTGTCTATTGTATTCTATTAGATTTTTCCTGTTGAAGACTAACGATAATTTGTTGTATATTATCTTAGTCATAATATTCTTTTTCCGGGCTAGTTGAGCTCACCCTTTTCCTTTTTGTTCCATTTTTCTTCTCGGGAGGCGAGAATGTAGCAGTACTTAGTCGGGGTATAGAATGAAAGTTCTAGAGAGAGTTGTTTAGTAGTCCTCACCATTTTTGTAAAATAATGTATCAATAATTATGATGGGGATTTATTTGCGTGTGGATATTGTATGCAGATGGCAATATCTCGTATTTAAACTCACAGCTTTATATGTTATAATAATAAAGTTGTAGTTATTTACATACCATGTATTTGGCGACTCGAGAATGGGTTGGATGGAATGGACTTATTTTGGGGCGTCACGGTTGGTATCGAGCTTAGAGATATGATCTCTGGCGGAGATCGGGGAATAGAACTAGGAGGGAGAGGCAGGTAAATCCTTCGCTTAGTGTGTCCTACCTAAGCTTATTTGTTAGTTGGTTAGTATATAGGGATATTATGTGATATATTGATTTCCTTAATTAACCCTTGTTTTATGGCGGATGTTTGAGAATGTCGACTAAGAATATTAACAAATGGAGTAAATGAGGCCGTGGAGATGCCTGTCTTTACCAACGAGGAGGAGAACATGCAACAGTCGACAATGTACCTCCTGTGAACAACACCAACGGAAAGCGAGATGATGAACGAGGAATGTTTAGAAGCTTTTTGCGCTTCGTAAAAAATCGAATGAAAAGGAGACTCGTGTTCAAAATACGAGGAGGAAATGATAGCAATTCACGGGTGATCACAACCAAGCGATTCAAAGAGTTGGGACCACCGAGTGCGAGGAAAGCCGAATCCGATTAAAGGCGGAGACATGGGTCAAACAAATTACCAAGATATTCGATGTCTTGGGATGCGGAGAAATGAAAAGTTCCATTCGCTACTTTTTTATGTTCAATAACGAGGCGATTCTTGGTGGGAATCATGAAGCGTGCCCATCCAAATTGCACTCAAAGTGTCATGGGAGACATTTTAGAAACAGTTCAATGACAAGTACTTCCACGAAAGTGTTCGTCATATGAAGGAAGTGGAGTTTATTAGGCTGAACCAATAATAACATGGCGGTGTCCCAATCTGGCGAAGTTCATGGAGTTATCCGAGTTTGCACCTCATTTGGTGGAGAATGAAGAACGTATGACGCGGATGTTTCTAAGAGGTTTGAAACCCGCGTCATACGTCGATATCTCATTTCTCATAAATTTTCTCTATTCGGATGTTGTCAATAGGGCTCGATTGTTAGAAGCGAGATAACGAAAGTACGTTCAACCGGGACCATAACCGAGGATCATCTCAAGATAGCGAAATCATCGAATAACGATAACCGGTAGAGAAGAAGAATACGAACAAAGGAGGTAACCACTCTAGTGGTAATCATGGCCATAAAAATAGAAGAAGCGAGTCGGGAGGAGATTTTAAAAAGAGGAGATTCAACAACGACCATATGAATACGTCGGTACCAAGATAGAATCGGTTCCAAGGAGGAGAAAGACCACCCGGTCAGTATGTTACAAATCTTGAGAAAGATGGACATATCATTGAATTGCCCACAACAGTTTAAGGTATGCTATAATTGTGGAAAAGAAGGACATATTGCTCGAGATTATGCGGTATCGAAACCAGATCCAGTAGAAATGGTGACTCAAAAGGATGTCTAGAAAAGTCAAAGTCAATGGTTCTGGAAGAAGCGTTTGTCGTGGCCGGTTAAAATCTGAGGAACCCGAACGAAGTTAAGACGAGTTAGTTAATTATAAATTCTTGCGAAGTTTATACCTTACTAGATCTGGGTTCTACCCATTCTTTTATCTCTCTTGCTTTGCGCTTTCAACGTTTGAACTTGACTACGGAGAATTTAGACTTTGACCTATTTATGGAGACTCAGTTAGGAGAAACTTTCATTACATCCGTTGTTTAGAAATCTTGCTTGATTCAGTTGGCACTATCACATTACCCGTTAACCTTATTTCTATAGAGATATTTGTTTTTGATGTGATTTTAAGGTTAACTACTCATCATGCCGAAATTGATTACTTTACGTAAGGTTGTTAGTTTTCATATTCCTAAAGCAACTTTGTTATTCAATTCAAGCAATCAAACCATTATAGTCAAACATTTTCATATCAAGCCATGAAGTCATTCGTTTTATTATGGATGTCAAGTTTTCTTAGTCCATGTTATGGATTTGAATAAAGACACGTCAGATTTGAATAATATTCCTGTTGTTATTGATTTTTCCTGACGTATTTCCTGAAGAATTTCTTGGTTTACTCCCAAAAGACCGATATTAAATTTTGTATCGACTTTGAACACGGTACAAAACTCATTTCTAAAATCTCATGTCGAATGGCTCTATTGAACTTCGAGGAGTTAAAAATTCAACTATAAATTTGGTACACGAGCCTTTATCTGGTGACTTCCTTTGTGGAATGCACAAAGCCGATTCTCCGTAGGGAACACCATATTAGATGCGATAGTAAACCGATAGGTGTCATTGTAACGTCTTATCCAAGGTTGGGATATGAGTCACGATTGAGAACAACCTAAGTCGGTAATCGAAATACGTAGCTTTCTGAGGCTTAGTTGGTTATTATCGGAGATTCGTTGAAGGATATTCTTGAATCGCTATTCCATTAAGCGCAAAATTGACTTCGTAGAGATACAAAATTCGAATGGAGCAAAGAATGTGGGAAGAGCTTGAAGAACTCAAGAGGAGACTCATTTCAAAGACATGTTACGACCATGCTATCCTGGAAAAAGCGAGCGTGGTAGGCGACGTGTTGAGTAGAAGATCGTATACAAGACGAAAGTACAATATTGTCAAAGACTCATTTCGTATAATTTACAAATAATAGAGATGGAGATTAAAACTCTAGGTACCCACGCGATGATATATCTGAGTATAATCAACTTTAATCGATAAAGTTAAAGTTTATTCAAGCTACTACACACCGAGGTGATGAATTTGAAGAAGGAGGTGCAAGAAGTTGTTATTTCAAAAGCGAGAATTGGTGAGGAGAGAAAGCTCAACCCTTCGATTTATTAATCCATTTGAAATTCTCGATCGAATAGGAACTGTGGCCTATAGACTTGTTTTACCGCCAAGTACGACGTGTTCATAACGCTTTTTCACGTATCGATGTTACGTAAATATGTGGACGACCCAACCACGTCATTGAGTTAGAACCCAGGACGAGATAATAGAATACTTAACGTGAGGAGGTACTGTCAAGATCTTGGATAGGAAAGAACATGTCCTATGTACCGAGGTTATACCACAAGTTAAGGTTTTGTGGAGAAACCATACTATTGAGGAAATGACCTGGGAGTTAGAAACGGAAATGAAAGCGAGGTATTCTCATCTTTTCGAAACACCAGGTACGTACGTCAATTTCGAGGACGAAATTTCATAAGGAGGGGAGGTTGTAAGACCCCAAATTATTAATAAATAAAATTTATTTTCCTCTATTTATTATTTTAAAATAGTAAGAGTTGATTTGATTAATGTGGATAGTTATGGGTAAAATACGCAAATATTTCGAATAAGCAAGTGGTTATAAAATATTCATTATTGTTTGGAATATTCGTTTGGTCGTGGAATATTAAATCGTGTCGGGGAATATTAAATGCACCAATGGCGATCTTTTGTGGGCCCATAACGAAAGCGATTAGATGAAGAAAATGACAAATATAAGTTGTTTATAAATAACGGCGTAGTTATTCACAGTTATCTTTGTTGGAATACCCGGTCTTAAAACACACTAATACGCGTTGTTGAGCAAGAAGACATTTGCGGTATTGCACCAATTATTGATTCTTACGTAAAGAAGGCCTTTACTCAATAATTGTTACATTAATTACTATTCAATATTTTATTTTATTGATTCAATAATTCTTTGCATTGATATTTTATATTATCGTTGTTTCAATAAATTGTCATTACACAATATTTTCCATTATCGAACAATAATTCATATTATCCGAATAATATTATTGGATAACATTATTGGCAATGTCTAGAAAGTTACATCTAAGGAGAGGTTTGGTCACCTAATTGTGCGCCAAAGTAAGGAGAAATCCTTATTGGAAAGCCCCTCTTTCCTGCAGGAACTACACAGGTTGCCGATCTTGTGATTCTGTAATATTATTTATGAATAATTAATTATTGATTTTATGATGAGAAAAATATTGATTTTATGTGGATATAGATGGAGAAAATTTTTAATGTGACAATTGTTGAAAATTAATATTTTATCTTTTTCTGATAAAATAATTCATTTAAATATATTGTTTTAATAATATATTAACGGTGATATTTTTATAATGAATGTGGGATATATGAGTATATGAGGAGGAAGAATATTTTTGAGGCATTAAATGTTTAACACATATTTTGTGTGTTGGTGGACACAATTATTGACCGAAATTTGATTATAGCCTGTAAAATTGGCCGTTTATGGATTTCGGTCAATTTCTGTTTGGAATTTGGAAAAACTTTCTTCTGCAAAGTTGTAGAGAATTGAATTTCCTATAAAAAGTTGCGAGATTTGAATTTTCTGATAAAAGGGCTATTTATTATGAATTATTGAAGTTCTGAAGCTCCGAAATAATTGATTTTTGGAAGTTTAAAATAATTTAAATAAGAAAAACGTTTTTTGTGTTTGGTGGGCATATTTAACATATGCTAAGTTGCTGAATTCAGATGATTCTAAGTGGGCGTAGACAAATTAATATATATATTATTATTATATTAAATTTTCTACTTTTGGTGTTCTAAGCATTTTCCTATAAATAGGGTCTTGGGTTAGAATTGAAAATCACACCGTAAACTAAAGTTTTCTCTCTATATTATCGGCGTATTCTTGTGAGTATTTTGAGTATACTTTGAGTATTGCTATACTGGTCTGAGTTCAAGTCATAGCCTTTATATCCTGTGTTTAACTAAGAAATCTTGTCTTTTCGAGGTAAGGGATGTTATTTTATTCGAAAATTATATTATTTCTTCAATATCATTATCTTTAGAAATATTGGTTGGAAATTTTATCAAATTTGGAATTTTTTTCATGTCGGGGTTATTATTCATGAGTTCTTATTCACGAAGTTACTATTCATGAGTTACTTATTCACGAGTTCTTATTCACGAGTACTTATTCATAAAAGCGTGAAGATATTTTTTTGTAAAATTTCTATCTTTTGGTGTCTGAGATTACTTATTCACATATACGGCCTTTTATTCACGTATACTGACTATTCTGAATCTGACTATTCAATTTAAAAATAAAATTTCTTCTTTTGTCCAAAATATCTATTATGGATACTAGCTTTGATTGTATCCATGTTTTGATCATTCTTGAATTTTACTCCACTCGATTACTTATGAAGTATTTTTGAACTTGGATTGTTTAAAATACTGAATCCTTAATATTGTTCTTTTGTTTCCTTTGGATTCGCTTTCCTTTAAAATATTTTCATCATCCTCAAATTTCTAAATGATGATATTCTTGAATAACTTTGGCCCGTAGTGCAAAGATGAATGATTTCTTGATGAATATCTTTGGCCCGTAGTGCAAAGATGAACAGTGTTGAGATGAACATAATGACCGATCGATTAATATCTTTGGCTCGTAGTAAAGATGAGCAGTGTTTAGATGAACATGACCAATTGATGAATATCTTTGGCACATGGTGCAAAGATAAATATTTGATTCCGGATATATATTGATTGATGTTACTGGGATAAAATATCGACGATGAACTTTTAAATTCATATATAGAAGATAGTAGTTTGCATTCTCTACTTAACTCTTCTAATGAATTGTTGTTTCATTGCAGATTGTTGATTTAAAAGCCGGTTGTCTATTGTATTCTATTAGATTTTTCCTGTTGAAGACTAACGATAATTTGTTGTATATTATCTTAGTCATAATATTCTTCTTTCGGGCTAGTTGAGCTCACCTTTTCTTTTTGTTCCATTTTTCTTCTCGGGAGGCGAGAATGTAATGAGTCTTAGTCGAGTATGGAATGAAGGTTCTAGAGAGAGTTGTTTAGTAGTGCTCACCATTTTTGTAAAATAATGTATCAATAATTATGATGGAGATTTATTTGCGTGTGGATATTATCTGATGGGCAATATCTCGTATTTAAACTCACGCTTATATGTTGTAATAATAAAGTTGTAGTCATTTCGCATCTTTAGTGTATTTGTCGACTTCGTAATGGGTTGGATGGAATGAACCTATTTTGGGGCGTCACAGAACTTGTCTTTGATGAACGACAAAATTCGGGCTAGGTGACCTTCTTTCCACAATTATAACATGCTTTGGACTACATCGCTGCAGCTTGGACCGATGTGTCCTCCCTCCGCATTTGAAGCATATGATAGGTGGTCGTTCTCCTTCCTTAACAACAGGTCTTAGTCTTCGACGCCTTTCCATCATTGTTGAATTTCCTCTTCTTGAAATATCCATTCTTATTGTTTTGGCCATGATTACCACTGAAGTGGTTACCATTTCTGGCATGTTGATTCTCTACACGCTTATTATCACCGCTTCGATGACTCCTATCACTAGTATTATCATTTTGTCGGATGCTCTCTTTTGGTTGGGTTGACTCATTATCGCGCTCCAATAACTGACTCCTATTAACAACATCTGAATACAAACATAGTTTATGAGAGATAAGATATTGACATATCTCTAAGGTTTCAAACCCTCTTAGAAACATTCACGTTATTATCTCCTCATTATCAACCAAATAGATTTGAACCGGATAACTCGGCAAAAACTTGGCTTCGTCTTCGCGACACCTGGCCATGTTGTTTTGCTCTAACTTGATGAACTCTACCTCTTTCATGTGTCGAATACTTTCGGAAAGTACTTGTCGTTGAACAATTCTTGGAACTTCTCCCAAGTTATCTTCGGTCGGCGAGTTGACTACGTTTCTGATTCCCACCAAGAATCTGCCTCTGCGACGCAACATGAAGGTGGCAAAGGGAACCTTGTGCTCTTCTTGAGCATCCCAAGACATCAAATATCTTGCGGATCTCGCTTTATCCACGTCTCGCCTTAAGTGGTTTTGGCTCTCCAAAAAACTCCGGTGGGTCCCAAGCTCCTTGAATCTGCTTTGGCGGTGACCGTCCGAGAGTTGCCAGTGTTTCCACCTGCATTTTGGATAGGAGCCGCTCTCGCATGATGTTACATGAATTGCATGAAGCCTCAGAACATTCCATAATTCATCATTTGGTCAGTGTTGTTGTTTGCATGAGGATTGTCGCCTTCTTGATGCACATTGTCCTGGTTATTGATCTGTGGAGACTCAACGGTCTCCTGTGCTCCATTGATGTTCTCAACATTCTCGGATGCCATTTTCAAATACTGCCACAAAACAAGGGTTAATTAACATATCACATATTATCCTTATACTCTGACCGACCAATAAAATAACAAATAAACTTAGGTAGGTCATATTAGCGAAGAAATTCCCCGTCTCTCCTCTCCTAGTTCTTGTCTCACATCTTAGCCAGGGATCATATCCCTAAGCTCTGATACCAACTATGACTCCTCCAAAATAGGTATACATCACCTATTCCGAGTCGCCAAATACATGGTATAAAATACAAATACAATCTTAAATATACAACAAGAGCTGTGAGTTTTAATACAAATATTGTCTTCTAGACAATATCCACTTTTAGAATAAGTCCTTATTACATTTATTATCACACTATTTTATAGAATGGTGAAGACTACTAAGACACTATATCTCTACCCCGTCAATTCGCTCCCCGACTAAGTCCTCTGCTACGCTTCTCATTTTTCACAAGAGAAATAAATGAAAAGAAAGGGTGAGCTCAACTAGCCCATTAAGAAATATTATGACTAAGATAATACAGGATAAATTATCATTAGCCTTCAACAATGTTAAACTGATAAAATATAACAAATATCAAGTTTAACTACAGCGGAACAAGCAATCCATTAAAAGTCAAGTAGAGAATGAAATCTACTATCTTTTATGATTTAAAAGGTTTTTTCATCATTTTTATCAATGGGACTCAACTTAATAAATAATCCACATCATCTGTGCACTACTTGATCATTTTAATAAAATAAGGGATCCCTTACTTGATCATTTATATATATATATATATATATATATATATATATATATATATATATATATATATATATATATACACACATGTTCCTCTTTTTGTCCTTACAATCATATCAGATTCAATGCATCTTTTCCAACTTTATTAAGTAGTAGTATAAATCTGAGGCACACAAAATTATGTTTGAATATATATCCACTATTTTTAGACAAAAAAAGTTAGTTTTTAAATTTGTCATCACAAAATTGTGGTCACAACTGTTTTTTTTAAAAAAAAATAAATACTCCGTAAGACCGATCCTAAAAAGTCAAAACCGAATTAATATTTTTAAATGCAAAAATAACAAGTTATTTTTAATATAAATAATAAATAGATCTCCAATTCTGACTGAATAAAAACTTGTGAAATATTAAATTTTAAGTGTGAAATATCAAATTTCCTGATAAACTACAATGAAAAATTCGGGCCGCTCACACGATATATAGCCCAATTGCCAAACGCATCACTATTCATCGCCAACGGAAGGAAAATATACCAACTCCGGTCAACTCCACGGTAGAATATATATATACAGAGAGAACATGGTGATATCGAACGATACGACAATAATGGATGCAGATGTTGGTGATTCAGGTTCAGACTCAAATTCAATCGTTTCTCCTCCAAATTCATATGGAGCCGTCGTTCTCGGCGGCTCCTTTGACCGCTTACACGACGGTCACCGCCTTTTCCTCACGGTGTTCTAATAATTCTTTCCTTTCTCTCTCCTCCATAAGCACACACACACAGTTTCTCTCTTATTTACTCTAGAACTATCTTTCTTAGGCGGCAGCCGAGCTCGCGAGGGATCGCATTGTCGTTGGAGTTTGCGACGGCCCTATGTTGACCAAAAAACAGGTTAATTCTTTACAAATGCTCAAATATGTATTGTAAATGATGAATAACATAACCATTAGAGAGCATCAACCACTTGGTTAAGAATTTTCCATTTACCCTCACTGGATATATTGTTTAGTAATAATCATAATTCGATTAGGTAACTGTTGATTTCAAAGCAGTTTTTCTTCTTATTATTATTAAAGATAATGTCACATCAGGTAATTATACCATATATAGTGAAGGTTGTATCTTGTCTTGGAACAATCAAAATAGGGGAAAAAACAAAAAAATGTAAAAAGGGAAACCACTCTCTTAATGAACATAAGTCCAAGTATCTATACTATAAAAAATAAAATTCAACATCAATTATAGATTCAAAGTGTAGTGTAATGGATGATTAATAATGCTCAAACCTAATAAAAAAAATCATTTCCTTTTACTTTTCCCTTAATTTTTCCAAGTTTACATAACCTTAAATTATCCTGTTTGTGTTGTACTTGTACATATGCTCACTCTCCATTATAAAGCACATAACAGATTTTATCTTTTACTTATATTGCTTGTTTTAAGTATAAAATCCGCTTTTAATAGTGAATGTATTAAGCAGTTGAGCTCATGTTGGAGTTTGTATACTACTGCCGCCAAGATACTGGTTCTGGATATTTCACCTGGCATTAGTAGTATAGATTATAATCAGTTATAAACAGTGTCAACAATATGTTTCTATCATGGTGAGCTTATCCAGATAAAAGGAAATGGATCATCAGTGTTTAATGTTATAATGATAATGCATGTGGTTCCACCAATCTTTGCAGTAAAACGTATTAGGACTCATTTGACAATAAAGGTGATCAGTCAAACATGACTGACTTAGCCAAGTAAAAGTGATCTGGAGCGCATTCAGTAAATAAATTCGCAGAATGTTTCTCAATCAGTGTTGTCTAATTAAAGAAAATTCTTGTTGAACCATTTTCCTAATTTTGCACGTTGAATTTGAATCAATATAAATGCTTCTCTTCTAACGTGTAACTTAGATTCTGGACCATTTAGAACAAAGATGGAAAGAAAACAGAAGAATGGAATGGATGGTAATTGAAAGAACAATCAGTTCTACAAGTGTTCAGAGAAAGTTCCCTGACATTTACTAAGATTGAAGATTGTTTCTCTTTCACTCTTGGAGCGATCAGAATTTGGAATTTTGAGAAAATCTAGTTGTGCTCAATAGAACTAATTATCTGTTATGGGAATGATCTTTTACACGAGTTGAAATCAAAAGCTTGCTAAATACTTAAATGAATTTCTGGTCATTTGCTGAGGCTAACTTTTGATGGTTCTTTTGTCATATTTACCTAAACTCTTTGAAATTGTGCTTATTATATTGTACATGCTACATAGACCCTCCCTATGTACAGTAGATACTGGTTTATGACTGTGATGTTTGTACCCATTTTTGCAGTACAGTGATCTAATCGAACCCATCGAGAAAAGAATGAGAAATGTTGAAGATTTTATCAAGGTATGTAATGCAAAACAAATTCTCCATTTAACCCCTCACAATTGGCAATTTGGCATGATTATGGGTCATGTTCTCCTTTTGCCATTTTCTAATAAAATAAAAATAACTCTGCCACTTGCTCAATCTTGGGTGCCTATTAAAAAAAAAGAATAGAAGAGGGAAGGATGAGTATTTACACATGATGAATGCATTGCAAGCTGTCCACTTGCTGTGTTAATAGACTATCAAGTGGTTGAATGGATGAACCATCAAACCCACTACCTCAGTTGCAGTGTCTTACTAAATCTCGATATGCTCTTTCTTTGGCATCAATTTGTGTACAAAAATTATTTTCTCTTGTGATTTATATTTTCTTTATCTTACAAAATTTTGTTTTTCAGTCTATAAAACCAGAGCTTGTAGTGCAAGCTGAACCTATCACAGATCCTTATGGCCCTTCAATTACTGAAGAGAATTTGGAAGCTATTGTTGTTAGGTATGTTCACTAGCAAATAACTTCATTTTTCCTTCTATTGACTCTCTTTTTTTTCCCACCAAAAAAATCTTTCCCTTAGGAGGTCTAGGGTTCAGTCTTTATGGCACTGAGCCAAAACCTTTTTGAGATGAGTAAAATTTGTTTTTTCCTTGCATGTTTATATATTTTAGGTTTTCTTCTTGTAGGTATATAACATGGTGTTTGGGTGCTTAGACTTGTCTATACATCAGCATTGTGCATCTTAGTAGTACATATGTTCATTTTCTTATCAGAAATTGTTGGGATGCTAGTCAGTTTATGATTAGTTTAGTTCATAGATTCAATTTATGTGGCGGTTTTAGATTTGATATTTTGAATTGTACGTCTTGCAGCAAAGAGACATTGCCTGGTGGGCTATCTGTAAATAAGAAGAGAGCTGAGAGGGGCCTCTCGCAACTAAAGGTTTATGTTCTTAACATCTGATTTTACACATGTTTGATTAAAATCATATCACATCGCACATCCAGATGCGGGGCGGGGTTAAAGTACTCTGAAACCAGGCCTCTCTAGCACTAATAAAAATTACCTTCCCAAATTGATTAATTCCTTATGGTAGGATTATTCCCCTAGCTTCCCAGCACTGTGGAAACTTGAATCCTCGGTTATATTAACAATGTTATTCTTTTTTCTTCTTGTTATCGCAATTCAATTGCATTTTTTATAAAAATAAAGATGAAGACTGAATCATGAGAATTCTGCTCAGGTTGAAGTTGTAAATCTAGTTTCTGATGAATCCAGCGGAGACAAGCTAAGTTCCACGACTCTAAGGAGACTTGATGCTGAGAAGTCTAACAAACTAGAATAGCAGCGGGTATGTAGTATCTACACTGGAGGACCGGATGGGGCAGACCTCGTAATAAAGTTTGTAGTTCATAAGTTTTTCTTTCCATCAATTATTAGAGAGGCCGGTCAATAGAAAGTTTAGCATTTCTACGGGAAAGACATCTCTACCTTCTTCCTGTAAATCTTCAAATGTTTATTGTTGTGGTTGGATAATGCAGTATGTTTAAGTCGACATATCTTGTTTATATTATTACTGTCTCCTGTAAATAAAGAGATAAGTGATTGAGCAATTTATATATATCTTCTTCTTCTTTTGATTTTTTTTTTTTAAAAAAAAATCTAATATACCTCTGAGGGATGCTATTTATTTGTTGAACCAATTGAATGTTGACTTTCATTCTGTCAAGGCACCCCCAACTGATGGAAAATACAGTGAAAATCGTTAATTGACTAATGGTACTGGAACAAAACTGATAGAGCTTTTATGAATAACTAAACTGCTTGCAATTAATTCAAAATAATTATCATTATTATGCCTTTAATATTTGAAGCAAAATTATTAACAAAAAATAAAAATAGAAATAAACAAGACTTTTATACATTCCCATCTAAAAGTTATAATTATCTTCACGATATCACTTCACACTCCAGCATAAACACTCGCTTAATATTATATAATAACTAAATTTTTACAAAAAGGTAATTCAGATAGTCATATCAACTTTATTATTATTATTTATTTATTTTGTACAAAATGAGACTCAATTTTGGACGTTTTCTCTTAACAATCAATCCATGTAAAAAAATGGTTTGAAGTACATAATTAATTCATAATCTAAGAATATATATTACTATCAGCCTAGTGCGTTTTAGTAGATAATAAATAAATAACCAACCGACTTAAGCGGAAAATTGAATTTAACGGCTATTTCCAAACAAACAAAGTTTGAAATATCTAAAACCCAACCATCCCTCTTTTTTGTAACTCCCCAAGAGTTGCTCTGCCTCTCAGAACTGGATCCGGCTCCAAAGTTAATTTCATGCCTCGGAACTCTATTCAATTTGATTATAATTTGCATTTGCTTTTGAAACCTCCCCTATCCTATCATTCAACTGCGCAAGAGAGAGAAAGAAGGTTCATCGAATTTTTCAAGGTACGATTTGACCCACTTTCTGTTTCTCTCAATTTCATCAACTCCTGTTATTAACTTCTTGAAGTAGCAGAGATTTCTTGAATACTGTCTTCTTTGTCCATTTTTTTTCTCTTCACAAATTTCTTATCTGTTTGTTTCAGATTTCCGGGCTCTGGGCTTGAACCGAACTCTGAGAATACCAGAAGTTAATCTGTAATTTTAAATCCATAAAAGGGTTAATTTCTTCTGCATCTTCTCTCTCACAAACCATTTAGGACTGTCTGTCTGTCTGTCTGTCTGTCTGTATAAGTATATGTTATATATGAATACTCATGATTATGTTCTTGCAGTATGAATGAAATTCTTGATTTTCTGTGCAGTTGGGTTTTTTGCAATTTTGTTGCGAAAAATGAATGATCTAATGACAAAGTCGTTTTTAAGTTATGTTGAATTGAAGAAACAATCCCAGATGGATTTCCAAGCCGATACAGATATAGAAAAATCCCAATTTAACCCCACGGATGAAGAGAATCTCTCTCACTTCTTTCAGGAAGTCGAGGCCATTAAGGTCAATTTGGAAGAGATTACTAGTCTCCTGTTTGATCTTCAAAACCTGAATGAAGAGACAAAATCCACTCACAGTGCTAAAGTTCTTCGAGGACTAAGGGATCGGATGGACTCTGATATGGTATCCGTTCTTCGCAAAGCCAAAATCATCAAGGCAAGGCTCGAATCACTAGACAAATCAAATGTGGCGAATCGCAGAATTTCAGTGGCCTATAAAGAAGGCAGTACAGTTGATCGAACCAGGATTTCGGTTACTAATGGGTTGAGAATCAAGCTGAGGGAGGCTATGAATGATTTTCAATCCCTGAGAGAGAATATTCTGTTGGATTATAAAGAATATCTGAAGAGAAGGTACTACAATGTTACCGGTGAGGCTCCAAGTGAAGAAGTGATCGAAAAGATGGTTTCTGGGAGTGGGAAAGTTGAGATTTTTGAAGGGAAAACAGAACTGCATTTGGAGAATAAAGAGAGGCATGAAGCTGCCATGGATATTCAGAGGAGTTTGAATAAGCTCCATCAGGTGTTTCTTGATATGGCTGTTTTGGTTGAGGCTCAAGGTGAAAAGATTGATGATATTGAGCATAATGTTAACATTGCTGGAAGCTATATTGGTGGTGGAACTAATAGCCTCTTCTATGCCAATCAGATGAAGAAGAATGGTAACAATTGGGCCTATTGGATGTGGGGTGTGGTGCTGATCATATTGCTGGTATGTTTCATTGCTATGTTATCTTCTTGAGAATGAACAGTAAAGAAGTGGGTTTGCTGCATATAACCACTCTTTTTCTGTGATTTGGGTTTTAGTTTTTCTAGGTTTGGGTCTGTAAATTCCTGTCTGATTCAGCTTTTCTAAGTTCAAGGCTTTGTTTTTTTTCTTTGTCTAATTAAACATCTAATATACATACCTTGTCTTTGAAGTGAGATGTATATCTGCTTTTGTGCAATAGTTAACTGATTACACTTTGTATTCTGGTGGATGTTCATAACTAATAAAATTACTAAAAGACTTGCAATTATTCATATAGTATCCGAAATTTGACAAAAGAATAATGATTCAACAAGTCATTTTGACTTTACTGCATCTTTATTACAGTTTGAGTTTCATCAACATATAATCCAAAACCAAATTTTTTGTTATCTGCAAATTTCTCTTTTTTACTATTTTTTTTCAGTTTCCTCGTGCAAGTTACTTGTCCTGCAACTTCAGGACAGATTATCACGCACACTTCAGCTCAAACATAAAAATACATGTAAACTTCAAACATGCCATATTAAGGCCTTTTTGGTGGAAATAGATTCCAGCTAGCATTGTGGAAGATCCTTGGGCGGAGGAAGAATAGTATGATCTGCTTGAGGTCCATCTTCTACCACGAATGCTGTTTTCAGTCCCCAGCCTGTATGCAACTCCAAATGACAGTGGAAGAACCAAACACCTACACAATTACATTAGAACTCATTAGTAATAAACAGGAATAGTTTGTGTTGCAAAAGCCTGGTATTGACTTTGAACCATAACACGCGCTTTGTGCATTGTTTAAGTGTTTAAGATATACCTGGATTATCAGCTCTGAACCTAATAGCTGTCCAGCCACCAGTAGGAACTCCAACTGTATTTCTTTCAGGAGGGTCAACTAAGTTATATTTAGCTGGGTCCTTCTTAGAATCAAAATTTCCAAGGCCAGTTCCAACCACGAAGAAATTGTAGCCATGAAGATGGAATGGATGTGACTCAACTGTCAGCAGATTGGTGTCTTGTAATACCAATTCAACCGTGGAGTTGAATGCAATTTTACTAAGTCTTGTTCCAAGGGACGTCCCAAGATTAGCCGTAAGTGGTGCGCCAGTATAGTTGAAAGGAGTTGGAGGTCTGTCTGGAAAATCTGTTCTAAACACCCCTTTTGTATTGAAGTAATGAGCTTGAAGAAGTCCTACTTGGGGCATCACGAACGAGATGTTATTCAAAGAAGCAGTAAGTCGCGTTCCATTAACACATGTTGGACAAGGATTCATCCCCAACCCAATTGTGTAAAACAGATTCCTATTGACTTTTAGAGGCACATTCGCAGGAAAACTTGGAGTATTCAGACTTCTCAGATTCTTGTTGTAGCTCAATGCGAATGTCGAGTCATTAGGGGCAGGCAAGTGAGGAAGTGTTGGAAGGACAGTGTTTGGGATTCCTTTGTACTGCAGGATTGCTGTGGCAGTTTTGTTGTCAACAGGGATTGGGGCGTCTATGAAAGGTCTAACAGCCATGAAGTATCGGCCTGGCATTTGGATAGCGTTAACCAGAACATTTGTTGTCTGGCCAGGTGCAACTAGTATGGCAGATGTGGTGAAGGGTTTTGTGTAGACTGCATCAATCTCCACTACTGTCACATTGTGACCAGCAATGGCAAAGAAAAGCTCGTCATTGAGGGCCGCATTAATGATTCTCAAAAGGTAAGTCTTCCCTCTTTCAACCTCCATGGCAAAAGTATCTGTCAACAAGAAAATTGAATATTAAATTTTATGTTCTCTATTTGTCCGAGAACAAGAGTACCATTTCCTTGGAAAATTACAAAGAAATCATACTATTTTTCCCGGACAGAGTGGAGTATTTCTTATATAGCATTCTACTCTTTCAATACTACTAACGTTTCTCGGAACATGGAAAAAGTGGCCCTGGTTTCCCATTGATGGTATGAGCATCAGAAATATTTGGAGGCAACCCCAAGTTGTTTCCTTGCTTGACAACCTCTTCAACATCTGCGTGCCACCATTCCCCTGCACCCTCAAAATTATGTCACTCATTTCCTCGGCTTTAATATGAAATAGCTAAGCTAATTCCAACCAGATTATTTTCCTGATAAATCAAACTCACCAAATATCATAGTTTCTTCCCTAGCTGGCTGTGGAAAAGGAAACGGAGTTCCTTGTTTTGGCATAATAACAATTGCACCATAGACTGTTGCCCTTAGCCATAGAATATGTGCATGCCACCATAATGTTCCCCTTTGTTCAGTTACATTGAAGTCATAAACATAGCTACCACCAGTCTGAATTGGACATTGAGTTATATAAGCCGGTCCATCCGCCCAACCATTACGAAATTGTTTCAATCCATGCCTGAAAAATTCACCAAGAAAATTAAAATGTTGGCAGACTTTGCGTACTACTACTAAATTTAAATTTTCATTCTGAAACTTACACTTAGAAAATTAAATTTATAACCCCTACCAGTGAATGGACATGTTATATTGTGCATGGTTGGAAACATTGATAAGGACTCTGTCTCCTTCCCTAACATAAATAGTAGGCCCTGGGAACCTCCCATTCACAGTTACAATTGGTTTTGCATGACACAGCCTGCTAATATTTTTCACTTGAATCTGAAATTATAAAAACAAAATATCGATATTATATAGTCAACTAGGAAATAAAAAACATAAGATTATAAGATTTTAAGTTTATGACTGCTATAAACTCACATCAAACTGGTAATTCTTGGTGGCTGCCTCGGCCGAAAGGGAAAAGAACCAGAGGAAGACTATACTACCGGAAAGGAAAGAAGCCCGCTTCGCCATTTTTCCAGACAAAGGTTTAATGTACCGTGTTCTTAAATGGATGATAGATAAAGCACATATACATCATGTGTGTGTGTGTGTATATATATATATATATATATATATATATATGTGGTAATAATGTATATCCAGTTTGTTAGGGGAGAGGGGATGTTATAGTCTAAGTAGGTAGAGGGAGGGGATGTCCAGTATACCAAAGCTTTTAAGCAAAATACATACACATACTGAAATGCTATAATGTAGTTTAAGGCATGCAAGATGAAGATTCAGCTGGACTATTTACCAACTTTCTGCATTGAAAAAAACTGGCAGATGAGAGAGGTACATAAGGCCAACTGAGCTTTACCGTTAAGGAAAAGGCAAAAAACGCAGCTTTTATGATATATGATAGTATTGGCTTTTTGGCATCAAAGAGAAAAAAGAAAAATAATAATAATAATAATAATAATTTCAAGCCCATGTGAAAGGTCTATATATAATTATATATACATGTATTATTTTTAATAATTTTTTGGGTTGATGTAACTATATATTTCTAAAGACAACTTGGTTCAACTTTGGTCCCCCTTTTCCTTTCCTTTCCTGGGAAAGTAATGAAAAAAATGCTTCTTAGCAGTAGCGTAGCAGTATGTTTAAGCAGAAGTGGCCTAAATAATGCTTCGACTTCCCTACCTATGAAAATAGACATCTTAGATTTTATTATTGTAATTTCATTTTTGCCTGGGCGAAGCCGCGGTGTGTAAATTATGTGTAAATTATGTGGGATAAAATAATAATTTTATAAAATTTAGAGGAGTAAATAAAGAAATATAAAAATTAACATTAAAATTACGTCCAATTATAGATATAGATATATTAGAGGTCCAAGTTCCTGTCTTCCGTTCAGAAATGGCCCTAAGAGACGGACCAATTTACGGACCATATGAAAAAAAGAAGAAAAAAAGATGCGCGGGTCTCAAACAAAAAAGGGAGAAACGCGGGTCAAAAATCCGGGTCTTTCGTCAGTATTGCCGAATCTTCTTCCCTCCCTCTCACACTTCCAATTGCCGAATTTCCACATATCTCCTTCCTTCCTGTGAGATTCAACATTAAACTTCCTTCCTTCTTCTCTTTCTCCGATTCTCTCTCCCTCACTCACAATTCTCTCTCCCTCACTCACAAAGAGCCAGGTCAAAAACGCTGCTCCATCTTCTTCCCTCCCTTTCTCACATTCCAAGGAGAAGACGGAAGAGCTCATCGGAAGCAGAGGCAAACAGATCGGAAGGTAAAGCTCCATAACTTTATTGGGTTTGTATATTTTTTTTTAGTCATTTGAAAATCTAGGGTTTATTCTTTAAAATCCCTCTTTTTAAATGATTTTTCGTCGTAAATTTTCTTTAAAAATCCATAACTTTATTGGGTTTTGTTGGTGATCTTTTCATCCATAATAATTAGACCATTCTTGCGACTTATCAATTGAATACATGGAGAAATAAGCTGAAACTTCGGTTGATGATTTTTTTTTAGAACAACGTTACGCGGACCATAAATTCCTTGAGAATTACGCAGCGTTACGCCTTGTTTTCAATTACGAGATGTTGTATATAAACAAGTTATTCCACTTTGTTTTTTCAATTGATAAAAACGCAGAATGGTCTAATTATTATGGTGTGAAATCGATAAACAAATTAATAAGTTATGGATTTTAAAGCGACCAACACGAGCAACCGTCGGGAAAAAAGATGATTTTAAAGAACAAATCTAGATTTTCAAATGACTAAAAAATATACAAAAACCAATAAAAGTTATGGAGCTTACCTTCCGAGGCCTCTCGAAAATGAACTCTTCCGCCTTTCTCCTTATAAAAGAGAGGAAGAAAGATGGGCGGCGTTGTTTGAAGAAGTTTGAGAAGGAGAGAGAATGGAAGGAAGGAAGGAAGTTTAATGTTGAATCTCACGGAAGAAGGAGATCTGTGGAAATTCTGAATGAAAGTGTGAGAGAGAGGAAGAAGATTTGACAATCTTGATGAAAGACTTCATTTTTGACTGCGTTCTCCCTTTTTTTTGATTGAGACCATTTTTTCTTCTTTCATCATATGGTCCGTAAATTGATCGATCTCTCTTGAATGTTCTAAAACATTATATATATATATATATATATACTATCTTCACCAGTAAAATTACGTCTTCCTTTTTTCATATTAAAAAGTTAAAAAAACACATTCACAATAAAAATATACTCCCTTCCTCCGTTCTAAAATTAGAGTTATATTTTGAATTTTTTTAGTCAATTTGTAAAATTTTAAAATTCAAAATTGATATGAATTTTAATATAAAATTGTAAATTAACTACTAATTATCATCTTTGTTGTTTTCAAAACTTGAATGAAGTTATATTAATTTTAAATTTTAGAATTTCGCAAATTAATTTTAAAAAGTTAAAATCTATCTATTATATATACTAAATCACAGTACATGGCACAATAAATTGACATATGTCGTTCTATAAAATTGACACATGTCCATCCTAATTAATGTTTCTTATTGCCCTTGACAAAAATACCCTTAACAATTACTTTGATATATATATCGATCACCTTATTTTATGGATACTATCAACAACCACGTTATTTTAGGATTCATTAATTAGATAACTCTCTTATACAACAACCAGATTGGATCAATTTAAACACGATAGGGCCAACTTGTTTTTTATGAAAAATTAGTTTTAATTATTTGAAAAGTAAATTTCCTTTAATATTAGACTTTTATTTATTTTACCTACTTTTCATAGTTCCATGCAATTAAAAATTATTTTCATATTCATTTTAAAACTTCAATCTATTAGCTTCCAAAAATTCTTCCAATTATTTGAACCACGCTAATTGATTCTAAATATATGAAAATTTATTTGCTTAACCAATTTATGGAAAACTCAATCAATTTAAAATTCATGTGAATATTTATTTTATCTTTAAAATAATAATTTTGTAAGTAATGGCGATATTTTTTAAAGTAGTTCAAGAAATCAACTATTACATTATCAAATTAATTTACATGAATTGAAATTGTAATTTTTACTAATTGATTAGTAAAAGAATCTAAACTGGATTTTTTTTATGGGATATTGGAAGTATAATTAATTTTGTCATGAAACTTGAAATTAGTTTAATTATTTTATTAAAATGGAATGAAAAATTTACGTGAGTTCATATGAGGTTGTGCTGATGTGGTAAGATTTTGAATGGAATCTATCTATTATTTATTATCTATTATCTCATCTATCTACATAAAGACCATTGAATGACATGTGCTTTTTCCACATTGTAACACATATTACATATAATTAATGTGCATCCCACACTAATTTAATTATATTAAAACATAATATTATACCATTTATAATTATATTACAACATAATATTATATTGTTTAAAACATTTAAAACAATTATATCCTAAAATTACTACTTTTCTAATATTATACTATTCATAATTATACCATACATTATATCATACATGTATGGTATAATATTATAATACTACGTATATTACAAAATAACTACTATCTAAACCGCATGCGGATATTATCATTACTAATTTAATTATATTACAACATAATATTATACCATTTATAATTATATTACAACATAATATTATACGATTTAAAACATTTAAAACAATATTAAAATAACAAATAATATCAATCATAACTTACTATGTTTATTTTATAATCTCATAAATCACTATTTTCTCAATCTAAACGGTTTTTTATATTATTATTATTATTTTGATTTTATAATCCCTAAATCACTACAAAATCTAAACTGCTACGATAATGTTAATCTGTTACAATATTATCATTACTAAATTAATTATTAAATTTTAAAATCACTACTTTTTTAATTCCAAAATAATATTTTAAATTTATAATCCACTAAATCACTACAAATCTAAATTGTTTTGGTAATGTCAACTATTCTGATATTATCATTTCTAATTTAATTATTATCTCCTAAAAAGCACTATTTTTAATCCCAAATTAATATTTTAATTTTATAATCCCTAAATCACTATAAATCTAAATTTTTGGATAATTTTAATTGTTCTAATATTAGCATTACTAAATTAATTATTATCTTCTAAAATCGCTACTTTTTTAATCCCAAATTAATATTTTGAATTTATAATCCACTAAATCACTACAAATCTAAATTATTTTAGTAATGTCAACTGCTACGATATTATCCTTTTTATTTTAATTATTATATCCTAAAATCACTATTTTTTAATCCCAAATTAATATTTTTATTTTATAATCCCCTAAAATCCACTACTTTTCTAAACTATTACTAATTTAATTATGTTAAAACATAATTATTGTATCCTAAAATAATTACTTTTCTAATATTATAACATTCATAATTATACCATACATTATATCATACATATATGGTATAATATTATAATACATGTATATAATAAAATCACTACTATCTAAATCATGCGAGATATTATCATTACCAATTTAATTATATTACAACATAATATACATAGTAATGATAAATAACAAATAATATAAATCATAAGTTACTATGTTGATTTTATAATCCACTAAATCACTACTTTTTCAATCTAAACGATTTTTATATTATCATAACGTAATTATTATCTTCTAAAATCATTACTTTTTAATCCTACATTATTATTATTATTTTATAATCCCCTCAATCACTATACATCTAAACTGTTCTAATAATGTTAACTGTTCTAATATTATCATTACTAAATTAATTATTATCTACTAAAATCACAACTTTTTTTAATCCCAAATTAATATTTTAAATGTATAACCCTCTAAATCATTACAAATCTGAACTATTTTGGTAATGTAAACTGTTCTGATATTATACTTTCTAATTTAATTATTATCTCCTAAAACTACTACTTTATGATATTATCATTACTGAGCTATTATCATTACTCTCCGTTATTTATCCAAATTTTCTTATCAAATATCCGATCAATCCCCTTGCAACAATTGTTGATATCACATATCCTAATTTATTGAAAAAATTTGACAATGGCTTTTATTTTCAAAATCAAGCAATCCTTGCTCCTACACTTGATGCTATAAATAAGGTGAACGAATATGTGATGTATTTATGGCTAGGTTATGAAATACCATATCTAAGATGTCCTATGTAAGGTTGATGAAAACTCAAACAGCTATGAAGGCATTTATACCCTATAATTTTTTAATAGCATTACATCTTCTGGAATGTCAAACCACAAGATAACGTTGAAGATTGGGATTCCTGTAATGTTGCTCCGAAATATAAATCAATGATTTGGTTTGTACAATGTCACGAGATTAATAGTAACTCAATTGGGAAAACATCTGATAGAAGCAAAAGTAATTTCAGTCAGCAATTTTGGACACAAAATTTTCATACCTCGCTTGGTCTTAACACTGTCAAACATTAGATTACCTTTTAAATTCCAACAAAGACAATTTCCTTTGGTTGTTTGCTTTTTCATGACAATTAATAAGAGTCGGGGGCAATCTCTCTCACATGTTGGACTGTATTTGTCACGTCCAGTTTTAGCCATGACCAATTGTATGTAGCAGTATCAAGAGTTACAAGCAAGAGTGGAGTAAAAATACTAATTTGTGACAAAGATGAACAAACATACAATACTACAAAGAATGTAGTTTTCCAAAAAAAAATTCACAATTTAATGTATAAAGGTTTGACTGTTTCTGGCTATTATCTTTTTGTTGCTCATTATTAGTGTAAACCCTGATTATTTTATTATTATATTTCATGAAATTTTTACTATAATCTATTTGAATATTTTTAGGTAAATTTATGATTTGCATTTACAAAGCTATCTCGATCGAGCCAAATTCCAGTTGCAAAGACAAAAATAAACCGAAAAACCCTCAACACTACCCCCAACAAAATTGTTTAGTTTTTATGTATATTCATTTTTTTGTCTGTGTATATATATTTATGTATAACCATTGAAAAACTTTTAAATAAGAGTATAATAGGTTTGTCTTTTACTTTTTGGATGACAGTATTTAAAATTCTATGTAAGTCCATTTCATATGTGTTTTACTCTAATTCTTTTCATTTTATTTAATATAGGAGCTAAATTTCTTTATGTTACATTAGTTTTCAATCCAAGCAAACACATGAATTTTTAGCTAAGTGTGAGACTTTTTTTTTATCTCAGGTAATACTATTTCCTATAAAAGAGTTGTGGAAAGATAATTATTTATTTGGTTGATAGTTTATGCAATGTTGAAATCAACTATTAAGTATGTCTAAATTCTTATATTTCACTATTGTCCAGATTACATGTGAAATATTTATAAGATTGCAACGACTATTAAAAAGATCATTTAAGTGCTAATTTTTGTTTGTGTGAATATATTGCACATTCAATAAATATAACTGAATTGAAGACCTAAACTGGAAGAAGCTTAAATGTGATAATCCTGGTACCTATGGTTTAATGGTATTGTGACAATGAATTTGGTGTATGCAGTTCTTGGCGAGTTAAATTTTTTGTTGGCATGCTTCTTGCATTATTTCGGTGCATCATGGATTTTATTCTCCTTAGCACAACAAAATTTTCATTCCTACAATTCTAAATCTTGTTGAAAGTCTGAAAGGAGTTATATGAAGACCTTGATTATGGGACAAACAGTTGCATTCAATGGGAAGGGATATAGCTTCATTTTATGGACTATATCCCGGTGTTTTATATTTATAAACCTTCATTTATTGCATTCTATTATATGGATTGTGGCTTTGCATGATTTGTTAAGTACTAGCATCCGGTAAATCATTTTCATCGTCATTAATATATTTTTTTGTATTATGGTATCTTTGTGAGTGCTTCATACAATTGTCAAAAATTGATAAAAAAAAAACTAATGAGGTATGTATTAGTTCTTTAACTATAACATTGTGTTATGTATGACACGGTGTTATACTGCTATGTTTTAGGACATGGTGTTTGTTTGATATGAAGATCCAATATAATTATTAATTCTCGTGCTTTTCAGTTTTCGCATGTAACATGTAAAATCCCAAATAATTAATAAATGAAATTTAATTTCCTCTAATTATTATTTTGAAATAGTAAGGGTTGATGTGATTAATGTGGATAATTCTACGGGTAAAATACGCATAAATATTTCAAAATAAGCAAGTGGTTATAAAATATTCATTGTTGTCGGGGAATATTCGTTTGGTCGTGGAATATTAAATCGTAGAGAATATTAAATGCGATTTGCCATGACCATGTGTGGGCCCCATAACTAAAAAGCGATTGGAGGAAGAAAATGACAAATATAAGTTGTTTAAAAATAACTACGTAGTTATTACTGAGTTTTACATTTGTTGGAATACCCGGTGGTTAAAACACAAGATGTCTGCGTTGTTGAGCGGTAGCATACGGTATTGCACCAATTATTGACTCTTACATAAGAAGGCACTACTCAATAATGGTTCACGATAATTCTTTATTCGGTGTTTTATTTTATTGATTCAATAATTCTTTGCGTTGATATTTTATATTCTTTGTTGTTTTAATAATTGTCATTACACAAGTATTTTTCATTGTCGAAACAATAATTCATATTATCTGAATAATATTATTAGATAACATTATTGGCAATGTCTAGAAAGTTACATCTAAGGAGAGGTTTGGTCACCTAATTGTATGCGCCATGAAGGAGAAATCCTTATTGAAAGCCCCTCTTTCCTGGTGAAGGCTACCGGCACAAGCCCGATCTTGTGATTCTGTAATATTATTTATGAATAATTAATTATTGATTTTTATGATGAGAAAAATATTGATTTTATGTGGATATAGATGGAGAAAATTTTTAATGTGACAATTGTTGAAAATTAATATTTTATCTTTTTCTGATAAAATAATTCATTTAAATATATATTATTATATTTTAATAATATAATAATGGTGATATTTTTACAACGAATGTGGGATATATGAGTATACGAGGAGGAAGAGTATTTTTGTTGCAATAAATGTTTAAAACATGTTAAACATGTCGGTGGACCCCATTTATTGACTGAAATTTGATTATAGCCTCTAAAATCACCCGTTTATGGATTTCGGTCAATTTTTGTTGGGAATTTAGAAAAACTTTCTTACGCAAAGTTGTAGAGAATTGGATTTCCTATAAAAACACGCGAGATTCAATTTTCTGATAAAAGGGCTATTTATTGTGAATTATTGAAGTTCAAGCTCAAAATAATTAATTTTGGAAGTTTAAATTATTTTAAATTAGAAAAATGTTTTTTTTTTTTTCTTCTAGAAGGTTGGCATGTGTGAATTGCTGAGATTCAGATTTCAAAGAATACGTATAATATTTTATAAATATTAATATTTTATTAAATTTTACTAACTTTTTGGTGTTCTAAGCGATTTCCTATAAATAGGTCTTGGGTTAGAATTGAAAATCACACCGAAAAGCTGAAGTTTTCTCTCTATATTATCGAGTATTCTTGTGAGTATTTTGAGTATACTTTGAGTATTGCTATACGGTGAAAGTTCAAGATATAGTCTATATCCGATTATTCCGGTTAAATCTTGATCTTTCGAGGTAAGGATGTTATTTTATTCGAAAAATGATATTATTTCTTCAATATCATTATCTTGAAATATTGGTTGAAAGTTTTTATCAAATTTGGAACTTTTGGTGTCGGTTACTTATTCACGTATCTGTAAGACTATTCACGATCATTTACCTTATTCACGTATACTGGCCTTATTCATCGAAAAATGAAATTTTTTTTCTTTTCGTCCAAAATATCTATTGTGGATACTAGCTTTAATTGTATCCATGTTTTGATCATTCTTGAATTTTACGCCACTATGATTATTTTTGAGGTATTTTTTGGGCGTGGATAAAACAAAAGTCTGAATCCTTAATCCTTAATCCTTGTCATTTTGATTCACTTTGGATTCGTTTTTTTTAAAAATATTTTCATCATCCTCGGTCTTAAATGATGATATTATTGAATATCTTTGGCTTTGTGAGTGCAAGATGAATGATTTATGATGAATATCTTTGGCCGAGAGTGCAAAGATGAATGATTTCGATGAATATCTTTGGCGTAGTAGCAAAGATGAATGATTTTTGATGAATATCTTTGGCCGTAGTGCAAAGATGAACATGTGTTTAGATGAACATGACCAATTTGGTGAATGTCCTTGGCTTTGTAGTGCGAGGATGAATATTTGATCCCGGATATATATTGATTGATGTTACGAGGGATAAAAATAGACGATGAACTTTAAAATTCATACATAGAAGATAGTAGTTTGCATTCTCTACTTAACTCTTCTAATGAATTATTATTTCATTGAATATTGATTTAAAACTTGTTGTCTATTGTATTCTATTATATTTTTCCTGTTGAAGACTAACGATAATTTTGTTGTATATTATCTTAGTCATAATATTCTTCTCTTGGGCTAGTCGAGCTCACCCTTTTCCTTTTTGTTCCATTTTTCTTCTCGGGAGGCGAGAATATAGCAAGTCGAAGTCGGGGTATGGAATGAAAGTTCTAGGAGAGTTGTTTAGTAGTCCTCACCATTGTTGTAAAATAATGTATCAATAATTATGATGAGGATTTATTTGTATGTGGATATTATGCAGATGGCAATATCTCGTATTTAAACTCACAGTTTTACTATTGTAATAATAAAGTTGTAGTTGTTTCTGTACCGTGTATTGACAACTCAGAATGGGGGATGTAGACCTATTTTGGGGGTGTCACATAACATGTGCTTTCCCTTTATGTCTGAGGACCGAAACTGAGACATTCTTTCGTTGTTTTCCCTTTCGTTTGGATGTTAGAATTCTGGTGCAAGTAATTAGCGTATACGAGACATGGATTCTTCAAAATGCATCAAGTATATGTGTCAGATATTTGAGGCTTGGTGAGATTTGTGTAATGTGTAACATATTTCAAATATACCACTAGCAATCATATCAATATAACAATTCGATGGCATTGTGTATGACACTTTCTAAATATTTGTTAGTGCTTTTATAATGAAAAGAGTTACCCATTTTAACCATATTTGTTACATTATAAACATTTTTATCAAGACATTAATATATTTATATATATATACACACACACACACAATTGTTATGTAATGTTCTGGAGTTTAGTGATCAGATTAATTATATACTTGAATATGTATTTGCACATAAAATTTTTATGCAACATTATATAACATATGCTATTAAAATTTGATAATCGCACAACAATCTACCATCTTCTTATTATATTTTAATTTATTAATTGCATGTATAAATTTATTATTAACAAAATGATTAATCCCGCCGCAAAGTGCGGATTTGTATCTAGTTAATTATACTAAA
Organism: Panax ginseng; assembly: GCA_020205605.1. Classification (NCBI taxonomy): domain Eukaryota; kingdom Viridiplantae; phylum Streptophyta; class Magnoliopsida; order Apiales; family Araliaceae; genus Panax; species Panax ginseng. Next base: position 163,602,199 of record CM035129.1, read on the forward strand.
ACACAGTACATGGCACAATAGCTTGACACATGTCATCCTCAAAATTTAACACATGTCCTATCTAATTAATGTTCCTCAATATCCTTAAAAAATGCCCAACTAACATAACAGATGAGGTTGAAACAAACCTAAATTCATTCCCCTAAATTTGGAATCAACTATTCAAATATGGCATCTAAAATAAAATTTAAATAACAAATAATATCAATCATAACTTACTATGTTGATTTTATAATCCCCAAAATCTACTATTTTTCTAAACATAATTATTATATCCTAAAATCGCTATTTTTCTAATATTATATCATTCATAATTATACCATACATTATATCATACATGTATGATATAATATTATAATACACGTATGATATAATATTATAATACACATATATAACAAAATAATAAAATTACTACCTATCTAAACTATGCGGATATTTACTAATTAAATTATATTACAATATAATATTATACCATTTATAATTATATTACAACATAAACATTATCTGATTTAAAATATTTATAATAAATTAAAATAACAAATAATATCATTCATAACTTACTATGTTGATTTTATAATCCCTAAATCATTACTTTAAAATCATTACTTTGATTTTATAATTTAAATAAATCACTACAAATCTAAACTGCTACGATAATGTTAATCGCTTAATATTATCATTACTAATTTAATTATTATCTCCTAAAATCACTACTTTTTTAATCCCAAATTAATATTTTGAATTTATAATCTCCTAAATCACTATAAATCTAAATTATTTTGGTAATGTTAATCTGTTATGATATTATCATTTATAATTTAATTATTATATCCTAAAATCACTACTTTGTTATATTATCATTATGAGCTATTATCATTACTCTCTATTATTTGACCTAATTTTATTTCTATAAATACAACATAATATTATACCATTTATAATTATATTACAACATTATATTATACAGATTTAAAATATTTAAAATAAAATTAAAAGAACAAATAATATCAATCATAACTTACTATGTTGATTTTATAATCCCCAAAATCCACTACTTTTTAAAACATAATTATTATATCCTAAAATTACTATTTTTCTAATATTATACCATTCATAATTATACCATAAATTATATCATACATGTATGGTATAATATTATAATACACGTATATAACAAAAAAACAAAATCACCACTATCTAAACATGCGAGATATTATCATTACTAATTAAATTATATTACAACATAATATTATACCATTTATAATTATATTAAAACATAATATTATACAATTTAAAATATTTAAAACAAAATTAAAATAACAAATAATATCAATCATAACTTACATGCTATGTTGATTTTATAATCCCTAAATTACTACATTTTCAATCTAAACGATTTTTATATTATCGTTACTTAATTATTATCTTCTAAAATCACTACTTTTTAATCTCACATTAATATTTTAATTTTATAATCTCATAAATCACTACAAATCTAAATTATTTTGATAATGTTAGCTAATTTAATATTATCATTACTAATTTAATTATTATATTCTGAAATCAATACTTTTTTAATCCTAAATTTAATATTTTGAATTTATAATCCCTTAAATCACTACAAATCTAAACTGTTTTGGTAATGTCATCTATTCTGATATTATTCTTTTTAATTTAATTATTATCTTTTAAAAGTACTACTTTATGATATTATCATTACTGTTGAATGACACTTCTGTCCCTCCAAGTTACCACCCATTTTTAAAGTCGTCTCTAAAGTTCAATTATTGTCAGTTAGGTCCTTAAAATGATATTTTGTTGGCATTTTCCTTTCATTCAGCCCAATCTAACCTCAACTCGACCCATTTTGACCAATTTTGACCCAACCTGATCCAGTTTGACCCAGCCCAAAATTTTAATATTTTAAAATATAAAATTATTTTTAAAATAATAATTATCGGGTTGAGGTTAAATTGGACTGACGGAACGGTAATGCCAATAAAATGTCACTTTAAGGACCTAACTGACGAAAATTAAACTTTAGGGACGACTTTAAAAATAGGTGGCAACTTGAAGGGACAGAAGTGTCATTCAACCGAAATTGAGCTATTATCATTATTCTCCGTTAATTAACCTAATTTCTCCATATAAATACATATCAACTATTATGCAACAACTAATGCTACAAACAATTCTAAATACTTTTAAAAGTGCAAATGACTTATATGGAGACCTTCAGATTATGGTGATAGTGCATTCAATGAGAGGGGTTATGGCTTTATTTTGTGGACTATATCTCACGGTGTTTATATTTATGGCTTCTTCATCTATTGTATTCTATTATCTGGATTGTAGCTTTGCATGATTTGTTAAGTACTAGCATCCAGTAAATTATTTTCATCATCATTAATAGTTTTTTTTGGCATTATGGTAATACTATGACAATTGCTAAAAATGGATAAAAAAAACTAATGAGACAATGTATTCGTTTTTTAACTATAACATTGTGTTATGTATGACACAGTGTTATACTGCTATGTTTTTGGACACGATGTTTGTTTAATATGTAATTTCTGTTAAGGTCTGAGGACCGAAATTGGGACATTCTTTATCTGTTTCTCCTTTCGTTTGGATGTTTGAATTCTGGTGCAAGTAAACGTATATGAGACATGGACTCTTTAAAATGCATCAAGTATTTGTGTCAGATATTTGAGACTTGGTGAGGTTTGTGTAATGTGTAACAGACTTCAAATATGCCACTAACAATCGTATCAATATAACAACTCGATGACATTGTGCATTACACTTTTTAAATATTTATTAGTGTTTTAGAATGAAAGAGGTATCCATTTTTAACTCTATTGGTTACATTATAAATATTTTTATCAAAAACTTCATGTATATATATATATATACACACAACTGTTATATAATGTATTGGGGTTTAGTGATCAGATTGATTCTATACATGGATATGTATTTGCGCATAAAATTTTTATCCAACTCTATGCAACATATGCTGCCAAAATTTGATCATCGCACAACAATCTACCATCTTCTTATTATATTTTAATTTAGTAATTGCACGCATAAATTTATTATTAACAAAATGAATAATTCCGCTGCAATGCGCGAATTTATATCTAGTGTATGTCTGATTTTGGAACAAAAATAATATTATTTTTTAAATTATTTTATAACCGTTCTTAAAATTCGTATTTTGCATAATTATTTTGATGAGTAACACTGAAGTATAAGATTATTTTGTTTATTTCATTTAACTAAAAAAGTATCACATGGGCCGAGATATGGGTCTCCAACTCCAAACTCAACATAAAGCTTGTGCTGGGCTTGAAAACATTGGTATTAGGTACCATTGGGCCATCCATCCATGTCTTCAACGTTTATAATCTACTTATGAAAAGATGAGATGATTGCTTACAATTAGAGATAATATGTGAATTACGTTTTGGAAATAATTAGATATCTTTTGTTTAAATATGTCAAAAGAGCTATGATGACCAAAAACGAATAAAGTAACAATTGGCTCATACAAGCAAAGCATAGTTGATTTTGATATACAAACCCTAATTTAGATTTCAGTCTTATTTAAACCTTATTTTCGTTCAAAATTAGGTTGATGAAAAAGTCACCAACTAGGTTAAGGACAAAACCAACCTACAAAACAGATTCAATTGTCATGAAGTTAATTTCATGATAAATTGGTTAATTAATCAATATAATATTAACACGCATAAAGAGGTCATCTCTCGGTCTGCGTATCGACATTATATTGATTAATTAACCAAAATTAATTTCATGCTAATCACTCTCGTACAAGACCAATTAAGACCAACAACCAAACCAAATAATATAACCTATCCAAACAATAAGAGCTGTATGACAAATCATGACTATAATAATTATAATAATTTCTCAATATATATATATATATAATAAAAAAATTAAAATCCATTATATATTAATGATACGCAATCCAAATGTTGTCTTTTTTATTTTTATGACAACTTGATATGATATATACTAGCTAGCTCTCTCTATTCTTCTTAAATTTTAAAATAAGAGTTTAATTTTAAAATTTATTAATAGTATTTTAAAATGTGGTTCAATGATTTAAAAAATTGTATATGAATTAAGATCCGGTTATCATGAAGTTAACTTCATAATAAGTTAATCAATATAGTGTTGACACGCAAATCGAGAGATCGCGATCTAGCCTGCGTGTCGACCAGTGGCGAAGCCACATAGAGTTCTATGGGGTCAATCGCCTCCACTGAAAAAAAAATTGCTTTATAATGTAAGATAAATTTTAAAATTTTTAAGTATTATATATAAATTGACTCCACTAAAGTTTTATATATTTTCTATTATACGGGGTCAAATTAAAAATTTATAACTTTGTCAATCAAATTTTAACCACATATGACTCATATCCTCTCAATATATGTATCTCTCTATAATATTTTAACCTAAATAATAATATATTATTTTTAAAAATAAATAATGAATTACTTACTTATGAACAATTGTGATTAAAAAAGTCTATTATGAGTCAATATAGTGTATATATACCATATATTATTATTCATTATATTTTTATTGTAATATAGTATATATATATATACTCGAAAGTATAAAGTATTAAAAAAAAATGGGCATATGGTATTTGCTTTTAGAACCCCCGCCAAATTATTTGTAATTCAGTAATAATTTCGCCACTCGATAATGATTTAAAACGCCACTAATTATAGATAATGTATTAATCAATTGACTAAAGTTAATTTTATACTAACCATTCTCATGGATATATTATCTTTTATTTTTTCAAAATTATTTTATAAATTTGAAAGATATAAATAGCATCGGGAAATATGTATGTAACCGCCGACCAACAGGCTGACAACTGCTGCATAAGTGCATGTGTCAAGATTTTCTTTTTAATATTTAAGTGAAATTAAGCCAAAACTATGATTTAGTGAAGAGGGGCGGACTACCAGATATATGTATTTGTTAAATATAAAAATAAGAAGAACTTAAGCACATACCTTCATTTCACAAAAAAAAAAATTCATTATAATTTTAAAAATTAATTTATAAAAAATATAAACTAATGTAGTTGCATTTAATTTTGATAATACAATTATAATTTTAAAAATTAAAAATAGTAATAAATATAAAATTATTATTTTTAAGTTTTTGATAAATCACGTTAACCTTAAATTTTAAAAATTCGTGAATGAGACTGATAAGAAGGTAGGATAAGGTGCACGTGTGATGATTTGGGCTTCACATGGTGGATCTTGACCATACTATTTGGGCCTCGTCGTGGTCCCTTGCAGAGTCCAGCAGTACTCGGAAACACAATAAAAAAAGAGAATTTTATGTTTTAGATTTATAAATTTTTGAAAACACATCTTTATTTTATATTATTTCAAAATAATAAATTATTAATTGAATAATAATATTATAGTGACAAACTTCAGAATATTATATAGTTTGTATAATTATTACTAGTAAAAAGAGGGAGTATTAATAATTGTATAATAATATCACTACCGAAAGTCCTTTGAAGACTGCATTGGATAGGACCTTTTCAATTACAACCCAACTTACCCAGTTCCCTAAAATTAATGTCGGATCGTGTGAGATAAAAGTCAAAAATTAAATTAAAAAAATATTAATTAAATAAGTTAAAATAAAAATAAAAATAATGCTACTGTCACATAAAAAAATCACATAATACTCACATACACACATGCATACTGCAGGACTCACATGTCAGGCGGGGACCCACAATATACATGTATGTGTATATGAGCATGCGACCATTTTTTATGTGATAGTAGCATTGTTGAAAAAATAAATAGAGATAAAAATAAGGAAGTGGATAGACAATGGACAATTTATTTTAAAAGTGATAATAATATATCTTGTGACTTTATACGTCAATGTTTAAATTATAAATTACGTGGATAATTATAATTGGTAATATTTTAACAATGTGTTGCCAATTTTATAATATTATCAAATCTCATGTATTAATATACGTCACAATCGTAATTTGACATAAAAATATCTCTTTAGCCATGTTTGTTTGCAAGGTCTATTGACTATATTTTTATGGATTATAATTCCAAGATTGTTAATCGTAAAATTAAATAATTATAGTCACATGTTTATTTTTTATGTGATTATTTTTTAGATAACTTAAAATAATCACGTATAATATTTGTTTTGCTCATAATTATTTACAGAATTAAATAAAAATTTATCGTTTGGATTATCATACCTTTCTTATTAATAATAAATATTTCATAGTATATCAATCTTAACGACCAAGTTAAGACGTCATTGATAGAGTTATCATGCATGAAAGAACATTATTAATTTTATTTTATTTTTGAAAGTAGTCCAAAAACAATTGAAGACTTATTAAGCCTATGCATGAAAAACAAGTTGGATAATAGAAGAGGAGAAATCATCAACACAAATAAAGGAAAATAAATAAAATAAATTACTGAGGGGACGTTTGTTATAAGTTATTTATAATAGTCATTTTATATACCTGATAATATAAACTAGTCATTTTTATAGATTATATTTGTTACATGGATAATCTTATATTTTTAATAATTAAATATTCAATAAATTGTCAAAATTTTCCGTAATCAGCTTTATTTTTCAATTGTTTCTATTTTGGGTGTGGATTAAAAAGTAAATATACTAGCCTGTTCGTAAATGACTTATAATTTGGTTAAACTAATTTATAAGTCATTTGTTACTATTTCTCTATTTAGCAACAACTTATTTTTTAACTTATAAATTGATTTTTAAGTCAAAAAAATAAGTAAATATTTATAACTTATTTTAGTTTGACCAAATGTAATATTTATTTTGTCCCTCTTTTTATTAATGTATTTTTTAATAATCTTTGTTTTTAATTTTAACTTATAAGTCATTATGAGTCGAACATGTTCATAACTTATTTTAATTTAATTTTTGATTTTTAAGTCAACTTGATATGGAACGCTAAATTAAAAATAATTTAAAAGTTAATTTATATTTTTACTTTAAATAATTTTAAAATAAGTCGTTGCTGGATCGGGCTCCAAGTACTAATAGGTAATTAGGGAAGAGAGAGTCCGAACTCCGAACCACCGAAGCCCATCTAATAATAAAAGTCGACGGGTAAAATTTTTTCTGGGGCCGGTTACTTATTTGGAGCAGCTACCGTGTTCCGACTTCCGAATCCCCCTTCCATCAACATAGTGGCGGAGACGGTGGTTGAGCTAAGACGCTACTGTTATTATGCCAAGGCGATCAAGGGTTCCTCTTCAATACAAACTTGGTCGGAATTATCTTGTTTATTCGATCTCTTTCTCTTCCTTGTGAGATCTGATCATTTCTCCCTCTCTTCTCGATGGCGTCGCCGTTCACGCTTTTTGTGTAGGTTTGTTATTGTTTCCCCCCGCATTTTCCTTCCTCTTATAAATATGATTTATATTTCTGGAGTTGTAAAGATTGTTCATTGTTTTCAATTTGGGACTCCTAAGGTTTAAGTATGGTTAATATCATAACTTTTTTTTTTTCTCTGTATGTTATTATTATTATTTTTTTAAAATTTTTTGTCTCTGTTCTAGGCATTGTGCTATAATAAGAAAAATTAACTTTTTTTTTTTTTTTGTGATTGAGAGATATTTGAGCATGTGGCCATTTTCTTCGCTCCACCACTCTGGTTTTAGTGTAAATTTCACCATTTGTTGCTGATCTTACTGGAAGTATTTTTCATTGAGTTATAGTTCTGGTGGTAGATCTCATTTTTCATCAAGGTAAAATTTGTCGTTCTTTAGCTATATGAGAAACTCTGACAACTGTACTATTGTGTCAGATCTGCAGGTTGAGAAGCTTGATAGGAGTAAAGATAAGTGAATATGAAAATCAAAGTGATGTCGTGCTAAGATTTGTTTCCTTTTTCTTCTAGTTTATAGTACGTTTTAAGTATTGAAGGAACTTAGATTGGCATGATCAATTGAAATGTCACTCAAAAGCATTGTACGAGAACTGAGGGAGATGAAAGATGGAATTGGGAACATATCAAGGAGAGGGGCGGAAGGAAAGCATTGGTGCAACCGCACCCGATCACATATTGCCCCTGATGTAGCCCCGTTTGAACCGATTCAGCAAGGGAAGTGGGCAAACTTGCCACCTGAATTGCTTTTGGATATAATTCGGAGGGTTGAAGAGAGTGAGACATCATGGCCTGAAAGATCCGTGGTTGTTTTCTGTGCATCAGTGTGCAAATCATGGAGGTGTATCACCAAGGAGATCGTCAAGACTCCCGAAGAATGTGGGCGGCTCACCTTCCCCATTTCGTTGAAGCAGGTAAGAGTCAATCATTGGTTTCAATTATTGTTTACCTGTATATTTAGAATATGCTATCATTTGTGCTAATCTTCGTCTTACTTTCAAGTAGCCCGGACCCCGTGATTCCCCAATTCAATGCTTTATTAAAAGGGATAGAGCAACATCCATATATCATCTGTACTTTGGTCTGACACCATGTAAGTCATGCTATACTCTTCTGCTTACTTTCTATTTTGTTTGTTTACTCAAAGAATTCTTTATTTACTTGAAAATTAAGATCCATAGGTATTGCAAAAAGGCTATCATTCTATTAGACCAGGAATTCTTCCACATACATCTAGCTTTAATTAGTTGTAATTTATAGGTCTGTGGATGATTTAAAATTCATCTTGATAATTCTTAGTCGAAAAGGTTAAAACTTGGTCATATCACATGTATAAATTACCAATTTTAACATATGACCAAGTTTTAACCTTGTCTACCAAAAAATATCATAAAAAAGAAAATGTGTAAATCACATTCTTTTTTTCCCGAGTCCTGAAAAAACTTGTAATATGTATGAGCATTTTTCATCCCCCCCCCCCCCTCCCCCCCAGGGATTTTATGATTTATTTCCATATAAGAAAGGTCGGTGTATATGTTCTTTTAAAATGTTTTGTTTTCCAAAAGTCGTGTCAATTTGTTAGGGTACATTAAATTTCAATTCTGGGAAACTTGTTCCTCTTTTTCCTCATAATTTTTTGTTTTGATAGATGATTTATTCATAATTGGATTTAGACGATAAGTATGATAAAATTTTATGAAGATCGAGAAAGCAACATAGTTGACGCATCTGGGATACAGGCTAACCACATAATGATGATAGATCTAGACTATTTCTTTTTCTATTCAAGTAAAAATTAGTTATAACATCTTAAACATTGCTACTTTGGAATATCAAATCATTATGCAATTACCTTGAAAGTACGTTAGATTTAGCTATCTTAGTTTACCTGCTCTACTGTTTTCATACATAGATTTTGAAAGTCTTTCTTTCATGGTGTTTATGCTATTACCTTACAGTGCATAGATTTACGTATCCGGGTTAAACTCCTTTCTTGTTTTCATTCATAGATTTCTTCATTTTAAGAAGCATTTCCGCAAAAGATCAAATATAATTGCAAATACGCTGCTAACAAGGTGAAGTACTCTAATAGAAGGTTTCTATAGTTTTATCGCCAAAACTTTGGTTAGACTGCAATTTGTTATTTGTTCTTGCATGACTATTTCTAGTTTGTAATATTTCTTAATTTATTTTAATATGACGTGTTTGATAAAGGTTAATACTTCATTGGTGTTTACTTCTTCTTGTTGTCATTGCATAAATTAAATTGTATATTTAGAATGAGTTACTACATAATTATAAGCATTTCTTGTTTGAAGGACTTCTTGCACATAATAAATATGAATTTTATTTGCCAAGGGGGAGGCATTTTACTAATAAATATTTAAACGACAGCGGAGGACGTGAGTGATAAAATATTGTTAGCTGCCAAAAAGATCAGAAGGGCGACAAGCACAGATTTTGTGATATCTCTGGTTGCAGACGATTTTTCTCGAGCCAGCAATACATATGTTGGTAAACTGAGGCAAGTCTTGATTAAGATACCAAAGTGTTTGCATGATGCAATTTAGTTTGTGTCTTAACTATATTTAAATTGTTGATACCAGGTCTAATTTTCTGGGCACAAAATTCATGATATATGACAGCCAACCTCCGAATGATGCAGCAGTTCAATCTAACAATAAGTCTAGTCGAAGATTCCAAGCTAAGCAAGTATCTCCAAGAGTACCTGCATGTAACTACAGTATAGCCACCGTTTCCTATGAGCTCAATGTCCTCCGCACAAGAGGGCCTAGGAGAATGCATTGTGTCATGGATTCTATTCCTATGTCTTCAATCCAGGAGGGAGGTACGGCCCCAACACCAACATCGTTTCCAAACTCTGTTGATGAAATAAACTCTTCTTCACTGATCTCAAAAGGAAATGAGCCAGTTAGAACTACCAGCTCCTCGACCCTTTCTAATTGTCTTGTAACAGTTCCATCTTGTGGGGAACCGATGGTTCTTAAAAATAAGGCCCCTAGATGGCATGAGCAGTTTCAATGCTGGTGCCTTAATTTTAAGGGTCGTGTGACAGTAGCTTCGGTTAAGAATTTCCAGCTTGTTGCAGCTGTTGATCCTTCACACAATGTGTCAGCTGCGGAGCAAGAGAAAGTAATTTTACAGTTTGGAAAGATTGGAAAAGACATCTTCACCATGGATTATTGCTATCCACTGTCTGCCTTCCAAGCCTTTGCCCTCTGCTTGAGCAGCTTTGACACCAAACCTGCATGTGAATGAATGACGTCCATTTGGGGAGTAGATAGTGAGCACTTTTTGCTTAGCTGCTTCCATGAAGTCTGAAGTATGTTTATTTGAAGGTTGTTTCAGGCATGGCCATCAGTCGTGATTGAAAAATCTTATGTGCAGCAAGTAGTTTCTCTTATAGCAGTTCTGCTCACAAAATTGTGTTCTGTGAGTGCCATCTGTTTAAGCTCACGTAATACTTTTATCATTATCTCTTTGGCATTAGATATCTGTAACAAGAGCAGTAATTTATTTTCATCCGACTGCACTGTGGTGATTTTTCTTGACATTGTTTTTCACAATTGAATGAAATGTGTACGTGTCAAAAATACTTGTATTATATATATATATATATATATATATATATATATAGTACTATTTGTCACTTTTGTTTGGGGTGGTGGAGGTTGGACTTTTTGAATTCGTGTGACCGGTCATCCTTGAGGCGGGTTTTAGCATACCAACAGGTGGTTGCCCTTGAGTCGGATTTGCTGACCACAATTCAGCTGATTAAGGAGAACTTGGGACTTATCCACACTTCGACTTCATCCAGAAAATCAGAGAGATCCTGAGAATGTCTTTATCTTTCTTTTGCATATATGTTTTTTTAGGCTGAGCCCGTGAGTGTTTGCTGAGCCATGACCCTTTTGTTATCATTTACAATATATATGCATATTTTCCTAAGGAGGCGACGTGTCAAAATCCTATCACTTGTGAGAGGAGGAGATTGTACAACATAACGGGACAGGTGATTTCAACTCCTACATTACACATATCTACTAAGGAATAAAAGAAGAGAGGAAATGAGAGTTTATTCTTGACCTTTTTATTTTCTTTTCAAATATTAAGGTTTGCATAATACATATTTGGAAATAATATTTTATAAATAAATTTTAGTCCTCAACTATAAGATTGGAAAAAATGATTCAAAAGTAATCATGTCTAAGGGTTTGTATTGGATCCGGTTAGCATAAAGTTCATTTTTAAGTAAGTTGGTCAATTGGTCAATAGAATGTTGACACACATAAAACCTCGCCTGCGTGTCAGCACTCTATTGGCCAATTGACCAACTTATTCAAAAATGAACTTCATGCTAACCACTTCCGTTTGTATTACCTTCATATTTTCTAGAAAACCGAAAAACAAAACAAAAAAACTCTTTGCCAGGGAATATAATTACTCTTTGTGGGACTGCCATTCAATGCCGGATCCTTAATACAGAAGGTAATTACAGTTTTAATCATTGTTAGGTAGAAGGTGAACTGCAAACAGATCATGAAAGCAACACAACTTTACTAACAAGAAACTCCTCATGAAGCTTGTATGCTCCGGCTTGTTACATTCAAGTTTCAACACAGGTCTCGTTTACTTTTTGCTGGTTTAAGGTGCAGAATTCAAGGAATTCCTCATCTTACAATCGAATATGTTATGAACTCCCTGGAAGTGAATTGAAACAGTTGGTGTGGAATAGGGTTCCTGAAACAGAGAATAATCAAAGTTTCGTGTAAGAATAGTTGATTATCTTGTGAGGTAAATAATTAGAATAAAGGTATGACATACGGTCGAGGCCCATAAACTTTTATCTGGCGCACATGGGTATCTCTCCCGTTAAGATGATTTGACAACACTGCAATTTGCAACATGAAAGTGTTCACAAACGCTTCCCTGCCAAAAACAATTCATAGCAAAGAACATCATCAGTTTACTGATATATGCAAACACAAAATACACCTTAAAGATTATTGCATAAATATTTGAAGAAGTAATTTGAAATGCCAAGTATAGCACAAACTAACACTAAGGTTCAATGTGTCTTAAACGATTTCCACTTGCGACCTCAGGTGAAAAAATTAACGCAGGAGACATTTGACTAATGTTCTTTAACAAGTGTACAACAGTTATTGCAGATAAATCAAACAAAAATTTAAACAATGAGTGCAAAATTTCGGTGTTCTAAAAATTCCCGCCGCCTAGGTCGCCTAGGCGGGCTAGGCGAGGTCTAGGCGGATAGTTTTGTTTTTTTTAATAACTACCCAAATATTTACCGTTTAATAAGGTTGTAGTATATCAAATCACAACAAGAAGTGAACAATATCAAGTCAAAATGGATAATTTTATCATAGTTATAATTTTTTGAACTTGTATCAACTTCAAATTATATGAATGATGATACATTTATAATATTTAGTTTAATTCATTATAATTCTTAAATTTATGTTTAATTTTTTAAGTTTTAATATTGAATTGAATTCTTGAAATTTTAAATTTTATTATTTAATTGTAATCTTGTTTATGAATAAAACTAATACGTTAAAGATATGTTTGAACTTTGAGTAACTGCATGTTTGTGTTTGAATTTTGACATTGGCAATATAGATATGTGTTTAAACTTTAAGCAAAAACCTTTATTATCTTTATTATAGATTGTTTTGCTTTATATTATTGTTTTGCTTGGATAAATGTAACATAAAATATCAAAATTGGCTTAAAATAAAAATCCCGCCTAGCCCCCTAAGCACTAGGTCCCCAGCCGCCCGCCTTTTAGAACATTGCAAAACTTAGATCTAAACATAAATATAATTTGGACACTAGGCAAACAAATGTAACACATGTAGCACTTTCTTATTAACATGTGTTCAAGACTTTAACATTCTCTCAATTGTTCTAACTAACCGTCCCATAGTGGGAAAGCTAATGGTGTATATGGAAATTTAAAGATTTTTGCAAGTAGCATTTCAAGCTTGCTATAACTATTATTCCTTTAAATGCTTCGGCGTATGAGGCTCTTAATTCAAATTTTCATTACTTGTTCATGTACTTCATTCATGCCAGAGTGATTAGAAAGAACTAATGTCATTCTACAAATCATGCCAATAAATATTACAAAATATAATAAACCGCTGTAGTAAATAGGGAGAAAATGAACAAAATTTGTACTAAGCCACTTGTGTTGATATCTAATAAATCCTAATGTGGGGCTTTTGGTAAGCACATATTCCTTTTGGCTGTCAAACACAATTACTACATATTATGTTCATAAGAATAGATATCAAATATTATACTACACAATTAACATCCAATTGTGAATAAAATTTAAGTATATCGAAGAAGAGGATCAACCTTCATAAGTTCAAATTACAAATGCAGATGCAGAAAACATACTGAAGGCTGGCATTACTCACCGAGGATCATTTCCAGACAAGGAAATATACACCCAACCTGTCGGCTTAACAAGTTCCACAGTTTTAATCTCCTAAATAAAAATTATAATAATAAATGTATGTGTTAGATATCCCAAGTATGACATATTTTTGGCAACTTCAAGTTTAATTTACATTGTTGTAATCATACCAATGTAAAATTCCACTTTCAGAAGAGAATGGAATCCCACTATATGTATAGAGTCCAAGATCAATAAGAAGTAAAAAGACCACCTTCAAGTTATGGAAGCCATCACCAGCACGGATAGCAATCTTACTGGGGGTATAGCTCTCATCAAGCTTGAAATCAACATAAAGAACAACTAACTGAAAAGTAAAAACAGCCTATAAATAGAAAAAAGACAATAATGAAAGATCAAAACGAATATTACCAGACACAATTAAAGGGAAATTTGCATTACTAACTTGGAGCTTAACCTTCTTCTGAAACTGAATATTTACAAGATGTGGCTGCGCACCATCTGATCTGTATCCATGGAAATTAGCTTTTCTATATGTAATACAGTTCACAGTTGCATACATTATTCATTTATTTGTATCTATCTACATGTGAAAATAGCCCGAATGAGAGAGAGGAAAAGAGACATACTGCCAGTAGGAATCAAGGTTATCGTCACGGAGAGAGAGGACGCCATTGCCGGGCTTACAAGAGCTGACACTCCACGCAGCCTTCTTCGCCATCTCCCGAAGGTCATCATCCACCACCAGCTGCTGATTCCCTCCGATCAATTTCGCTTCTTCCTCTCCCTCCGATGATTCCGTCGCCATTTAACCGAACTAACTGATCTCTCCCAAAACCCCTATTTAGTTTAAGTACTACAAATCCAGTTGAGTTAATAATTTGAAGTTTTTTTAACAAACGATGATATTTGAATTTTGCAGAAGAGCCCTAGAAAAACGATGTGGCTTAAAACTCTGGGTCAGAATCTTCAACTTTAAAATAAATTTGAACTGCGAATTATTTGAACTGGGTCCATGACATAGCCTACTTGTAGCAAGTGGGCCGAAACTGCGAAAGCCCAGCACAAGTATTCATCATTTTGATGACCAAATGGAGCTTTTTTGGGTAAATAAATGATGATGCAAAATTTTACTTAAATTAGATTTTTGTCAAAGTATTTAATGTTTTATATTTTAAATTTTTTTGTAAATAAATATCCCGTTATGATGAGATATTAGTATTTGTACTAACTTAATATTATTATGGACTAATTTATCTTATAATTAGTTATTTATTTAATATCATAGATTATATTTTGTCATTTGATCATTTAATGATACATTATAATTTTAACGTGAGAGGTAGTATTATACACTCTTTTTTGAGGTATCAAAATGACATTAGAAATAATAATAAGTATAATTTTGTGATTAAATAAAGAACTAATTATGAGATAAAATAATAATATTAAATTAGCATAAATATTCTTAATGCATTCTTTATTTTAGCAAAAAACATAAAATAGGGGTTGTAGACGGTCTAATAAGAAAAAAAAATTGATTAAAAATAAAGAAGGGAAAAAAAAAAAACCAAAAAAAACGGTTGGTGAATACTTTTTTGGGTTTGCCCGAGAGGCCCAGACTGAAAGATTGAATATATAGCAAGTGTCAAACAGTCGGTGTCATAGGCTTGAATCTTCGAGGTTAACAGCCATACACACTAAAAAATATCACAAGCAGATGGATTATCCGTGCATTATAATATAAAAAAAAATAAAATAATTAATAAATTCAAAAAATCTCCAATATATTAGAGTTATCAATATATTGGAATTCGAAAAAATTCTAATATATTCCATCTAAAAAATAAATTAGAGAAATATTATCATTAAAAAAATAAAAAACAAATATAATAAAAATATAAACTATTATTAACAAATACCCTTGCCCCCTTAATATTCTTCTTTAGTATCTCGTTTGCCTTCATCTCCTTCTTTAGCTTTTCTTCTTCTTCAGTCATCCACCAACTATTGTTTCTTGATATAGTCACTTTGCCTCGCCAAAAAATTCCTTCGACTATATTTAGTCCATTTACTAGATCCAGATCTGCATCCTAAACTAAATATAGTTTAGAATTTGTGTAACGTCAGCTTGCTGGAGATGCTCTCTAACCAACGAAGCTACTCCAGCCTATGTCCAACCAAATTTTGAACCCTTCATAGCTCCCACAAAATTATCCTATCCCCTCAAATTCACAAATAAATTTAATAGTTCTATAAATTCCTCCACACATAAATAATATTCTCTCTGTTTCTAAAAGATTGTCGTTTTAGAAGAAAAAAATTATTTCAATTTATTTATCGTTTACAATTTTCAAGGAGAATAAATTATTTACTTTCCTATATCACCCCTACCTTTTATCATTATCTCAAGAAATTATCTCCATTGCATTAATAGTTTTCAACTTCCCATAAAAGAGTAGTGATAAAATTTCAAACAAATTTTAATTGTTAAATGATACTCCCTCCATTCCTAAATAAGTGACGTTTTAGAAGAAAAAATTTATTTCAATTTATTTGTCGTTTACAACTTTCTAGGAGAATAAATTATTTACTTTCCTATATTACCCTTACCTTCACTCATTGTCCTAATAAATTCTCGTTTTAAACTTTCCATAAAGGGATAGTGATGAAATTTAACACAAATTTTAATTATTACTCTCTCCGTCCCTAATTATTTGACGTTTTAGAGTTTTTTATTTGTCCCTAATTATTTGACGTTTGTTAAAATCTAGGAGAATTAATGACAATTTTTTCAAAATTACTTCTCATTACTCTTCCTATTTTTTTGATACTTTAAACTCTTTCTCTCTCTTTATCCCAACAAAACTCCTTATCCCAACAAAAGATTTAAGGATATTATAGACAATTGAATACTATATTTAATAATTTCCAATCATTATCTTAATTCTTGTGTTCACCTCTAAAACGTCAAATAATTAGGAACAGAGGGAATAAATGATAGTAATAAATGACTTTCTTAATTCATGTGCAAAAACTTTAAACGACACTTATTTAGGAATAGAGGGAATAGTATAAAACTTTCTTAATCCATGTATAAAAATTTTAAAGGATAATTTTTTAAGAACGAAGATAGTAAATAGGAGGTAGTAAATAGTAAGTGGATCCACCACTATCAAATTTAGCCCGGTAAAGCATGATTGATGTTGGCCAAACTCTTACAGGAACCTGCAAAATATTTAGGCTAAAACCACCTATTTACAAAATGTTGGTAGCTAAGAAATTGACACAAAATCAACTCACCACATAAATTATATACATTAACTGCTGCAAAACTATTTATTCATATCAACAAGAATTCTGCACAATGCCACAGATGGTTGGTCGAAGCTAAAAGGAACGAGTCTACAAGTTAATATAGTCACACATATCCACTCACACTATGTATATTAGTAATTATATCTGTCTCTTCCAGATAAACAGGGGTGGCTTTTCAGCTATAGGAGAGAAAAGCCTTATAACTGGCATATTCTATCATTCGACATTATAACCATGACACCAATAGCTGGGAGTTGTTGCAAGGTCTTGAGAGAAAAATAAATATCTAAGTTCTATCTTTTCTTTTTTGGGGCTGATTTTGAGAATATTGATAACTTCCTGAAAAATCCAGTAGGCTTGGAAGATGGTTTCTGCTCTTTAATGTAGTTTCCAGAGTCTCTGGGAAAATCAAGATCAGATCTTGGACATTCTTGAATGTCATCAATATTTGTGATATCACGGAAGACTCGGAGCAGTTCCATTGCACTTGCCTTTCCTTTGTCATTTCCATTGATAGATATGCTGACCAGGGCAGGAATAACACCCTCACCCATGACCAACTGACAATATTGATCGCGTTGAGAGCATAGTGAAAGGAGAACGGTGACTGCATGCTCTTGGTTCTCACTGCTACCCATCTCAAGCAGGTTAGCAATGGAAGCAATACATCCATCAGTTTCAACAATAGAGACCCTAGTATGTTCGTGATCGCACAAATTGTTCAAGATAGTGATGCAATATCTTGCAAGGAAACCATCTTTAAAATAAGGAACCAGTTTACGAACAAACTCTGTCGACACTATGTGGGAGTGAATATCACTGTCGAATGATAAGTTGTACAGTATTCTAATGGCTGGCTCATGTAGTTCTCTGATCTGCATCTCAAGTATCTGTAAGATGGAACTAATTGCACCAGATGCTACAATTTTAAAGCTACTATATCGGTGGTGAGACAACACCTCCACAATGGAGACAGCCTCTTCAGCTACTTCCGAATTGAAAAATGATGCCAACAGACCATACACACCTTCATTTAAGTGTTGCCCACTGCTTCTGCGAAAAACCAACTGACGTCAAATTAATATTGAGGGGAGAAAATAACATGTATACAACATAAACAATTAATGGATATTTCATGGGCATGAATAACACGATAATAACTACTAAGCAATATAAAACCACTTCATGGTCCAAAGTAACAGAGAAAGATGCAATGGATGGATGCAAATGTATGAAACCTCTGCACAGACTTCAATAATATCTGGTACCCACAGTATTTTGTCCCACAGCAGGAGTTTATAGTTCTGAGACAAAAACATTAGAAATTACTCCATCTTATTTTAATTGTCTCTCTTGCTGGGGTATCACACATATTAAGACATGTCAAAACGAATTTGTATATTGTAAATTTTTTTATATATTCATGAGAAAACAGAAAATTTACATACATGCTTTAAAATTTATGCCACATGCCCATGAAAGGAGATAACAAACAGCATGGAGGAAATAGCAGCTACTAATAGAGAAGAAGAAATAACCTGCATTTTGTTACAAATGCTAACAACAACAGACATCCAGCTCTCTGAGCTTTTACATCATTAAGATCCAGTGCCGCCTTCAAAAATTTAACAAGTGGTTCTACAAAATTCTCGTGTGCAGTGAATTGAACATCTTGATCATCATCTTTGAGATGGATCTTGACATCTTCAACCATCTTGCATTGAGATTCCCAAGGAAGTGAATCAAGTTTATGTAAATATTCGCCATTTCTGGTGTGATTATTGACCCTGGTTAGCAATGTGTGAGAATCATCCTTTGCATTCATTAACAAATTGTCAGTGCTATCTGTGATCTTCACAAACGAGGAATCTGAAGTTTGGCTAGCATCTAAAGATCCAACAGAGACATTGCTGAAATCAAATGGAAGACAAAGATTATGCATAGAATTGCTCAAGCTAGCAATGGAAGTAAGAGAAGTTTCCCGTGAGTGAATTGCTTCAGACTGCATAAAAGGGTCAGGAATGGCCACTCCATACGCCGTACACCACTTTGAAATCAGATTCTTCATAGTTACATTAGGTGTCAATGAAAAATGGGAGAGCTTCCTTTTAGTCTTTGGACATGTATCATGACCTTCATTAAACCACTTTTGAATCCACATCCTTTCAAAAGTTTGCCCAGAATCAATGACTACAGGATCATACAACAACCTTGATGATAACGGGCACCTAAAATCTTCTGGGGGTGTAGGTCTATTTAACATGTCAATTTGAGCATCATGAGGACCATATTTTATACGAGATTCCATTTCAGCAGACTGATCACGAGAGCTCATAAAAGAAACAGAATCTTCATGCTCCACACAAGTGTTCTCCGTTCGCCCTCCCACAACAGAATTTTCATACTTCTTCAGCAAATTCAAAAGGAATATCAATATTTTCTTCTTTGCTTGAGAACCATCACCGATTTTATCAAGCAGCTTCTTGATGGATCTTTTTTCTATCAAGAAATCTTTACGGGATGTGATATGAAGCTTCAAAGCAGCAATATGAATAGATTGGATTGCAGATTCTTCAATTGAATCTGTTGCAGAAGCGTACTGCTGGAGTAATGTTTTCATAACCTTCCCAGCCTCTTCTTCTGACGGGTCCAAGTCAAATGTTACACCCCCAAGGTCAGAAATTATTCTAGAGATCTGCAGATGAAAACTAATTAGCAACTACACCACATTACTGAGACTCGACTCCCTCTCAGTGTGCAGTAAAGCAAATAATACATGCAATATGCAATTATAAAAAAATGGCAACAACATATTTCAACATACGAAAAACCAATCAAAGAAAATTAAAAATCACAAAACAGAAAATGCTGGCACCATAAATTTTATATAAAAACCTGGTTACTAGGACACCTGTCAGATATTATCATCTCCGAGACAGATTCCATGTTAATTTGTCCAAGAAACTGAAGAAAAGTTATAGAATACAAAAACTGAAACATACAGCAATTTGCAGTCACTTAATGATGAGTAACAAGTGTCAGACAACTGTTTCTTCATATTTAAAAGTAATCAAATGATTTAAACCGTAAAGGGAAATTTATTACTGTTAAAGCATGAAACACATTGTTGGTCTCATTTTGTACATGTCAAGCCTTTATAGCAATGGTAACTTTGACATGGTACCATAACTCTTGGCTTAGTAAGGACTTGGAACCAAGTCTATTAATTTCATTTGTTTCCATTGAAATATTGTTACTACATTTACACTATATTTGTTTTTTTGTGCATGATGACGCATTCTGTTATCGTTCTCCACATACAAGTGGGGTTTGCATGAGGGGGATTGTTTAAACATGATATATTAGTGAGGCCCATTCCCTATCAGCTTGAACTTTTAAAGCAATTGATAACTGCACAATTACTAAATGGAGTTGGAATTTTTTTTATTTTCAATTTAGTAATAATAACATACAAACAGTTTTGATAAGTTCAAATGCATACTATAATTCTGCAGGATCAACAACTAATAACAAATGTGATGCAAAAGTAAGTTTCAAGTTTCAGCTACATTTTTTACTTTTCAGATTTGAAGTTCGAACTTTTAAGTTACAAGTTTGTAATTCTTTTTTCAGTAGAAAACCACAATCTGCATTTAATACTCAACAGAAAATTTATGATATGTTTCATTAGTCATTGTTTGAGTATTTGAAATGGGTACTGTAAGATTATACTTTGCACAGTTTAACTGAGAAATTTTATTCATAAAATGATCAAAAAGTCAATTAATAATATCAAGTTGCAACCAGTCACACTCCTGGACGGGAAGAGAAGTAACTTGAAATTGGAACAGAAGAATATCTAAAGGACACGTCATTTGGCTAACCTCAGCAGCCAGTATTACTGGAACCATATGTTGAATCTGGCTCAAATTTTGGTACAATGAGCTCCTTGCTTTTTTACATCTTGTTTGTACTACATCCCCTGTTATAGCCTGAAAAATTATGGAAAGTAGCATGAACATCACATGATTATAAATGAAAATGATAACACACTGAACAAAAAAGCAAGAACAAGAGTAATCATCAGACATAGATGAACCAAAGTTCTTCAACAACATCAGTAGTAATTCATTTTCTTCCATAAGTCTGACACCATAGACTTAATTATCCTTACTCTCTCTTTCTTTCTCTTTAATTCTAACTTTTAGTTACAGTCAAAAGATCAGAACATTTGGAGGGGAACAAGATTTAGCTCTTTCTCACTCATAGAAAACGGGCTGAGCTGAATTGGTTTCCACCATGTTCATACACGCAGAAGACAGGGTCCAAGCCCCATATATAGGCTGTAGATCAATATAGTGATAACATATGAAAATTTAAAAGAATAAGTATTATACCAAATAGAGGAGGTTTATGTAAAAAAGGTAAAAAGAAAAGGGAGGGGGAGGGGAGGGGGAGGGGAGGGGGAGGGGGGGAGGGGGAGGGGGAGGGGTGGGGGGGGGAGGTGACTGTTATTCAGTAAAAGAAACAAGCCAAATGACCAAATGCAGCAAGTACTTTGTTCGTGCTATTATTAGGAACCGAGGGTTGAAATTCTTTCAAATAAAGTCACCACCTGTATCCTAAGTATTTAATGAATAGATAGCGGCCTCACTAACTTCACCAAATTTGGTCACAAAAAAATCACTACTTCTTAAGAAATCCTGCACATCTCTGAATTATTCTAATACAAGTTTCAATCCAGATAGAAAGTATCATATGAATATGATCCTTTATGTCAAACTGTTATAAGATACATACCAAGTAGAGCTTACTGGACTCAACGCAGTCCTGAATTAGTAACTTGGCTTTCTCAATTGCATTGTTTAACAAGCAAAGTGCTTGAACTCCTGACGAGCATCCAGGCCGTGCTGCTTCTATTTTTGGAAATATTTTAGCAACACCTTCAACCAATTTCAGAAGCTCTGTACACATCTGACGATGCACCTGTAATGGACTATAACTTCAGAGTTTTTCTTTTTATAAATTTAACTTGTGAGATACTTTAATCTTATAAAACCATTAAAAAAAAAGTCTAGACAAATAGCAGTAGCATTATAGCAATCTGAAATACTTATTAATGCATTAAGAACTAATACTACTTGAAAAATTAATATGTAATTTTCAAGCATAGACCTCCTCCAGAAAAATTTAATAACCTTTGACATGAAACCAAATCTTTTGGCCATCCTAAGGCATACAAGACTACACCTTTTCATATCAGTTTGAGGACATGATCACCCATTCATGGAACTTCTGAAGACATTTCTTTAGTTTGTAATATACTCTACTGCTCATAAATAGACCAAAGTACCATACAGGACACACATCACTTCCTCTTCTTTTAAAGAAGATTTAAGCATGATAGGTTTATGTGGTCTACTTCTGGTATACATATCATTCTATGTACATACACATGTCAATCTTCATGTGTCAGATATCAATGTTAAAATACAACAGATTATAAATATATATATATATGCACAGTCCCTGGGAAGTCAAATGAAATATCAGATAATGGTCCAGAACTCCAGATACGGGTTTGGTGTACATGCCAACTGTAATAGGAAAAGAACTTATCAAAAAGTTCACAGCAGGACTATACCTTCAAAGCACGAGGAGGTGGAAGTGTGTTCAAAATTTCAGCTACATCGTTCCCCATTCAAAAGATAGTTCTCCTAGATCTGCAAGCGAATGAGTTAAATCAAAAGTTTGAAGTATATGTTCATACACAAAATTTATTTAATTTACTCAACAAAAATAACAGTCTTGTAGCAAGATCTTTTCATGTAATAAGAAATGAATCTTGAAGCTCGAAATTCACATTTGATCACATTTACATTTGTAAATTGAATCTAAGCCCATGTCAACAGGCTAGGCTAGGGCAAAGGGTTGAAGGAAATAAGAAGAAACAAAGATAAATTCTAAAGCTATTACACCATAAAGCAACACATGGAGAAATTCATAATTATTTCCTTCATGAAACATGGACCCACAATGTTCTATATAGAATTCAAATGCAGAGTTCATCCAAGTTTGTTTTAGTGCTAATTTGGGATAACAGCATTCCATGGCAGGCCGTACCCGTTAAAGTTAAAGATTGAGGTTAACAAGGTTTATAACATAATATCAGCCTCAACTATTCTTATGGCCACTAACAAATTTAAATTAAATTTGAAGTGAGGTGATACTCAAGACCAGAATTACCAAACTAGGAAACTAATTAAGTGCAATATTAAGTAAATTCATATACTCGAAATATCGGTCATATAAACATTGTCCTATGAATAAAAAGCATGTAAAGAGCTTTACCCAGTGATGTGAGAGGCTCTATTTCTCTGTTCTGCTTTAGGGAAAGTTAACCTACTTCTTCGAAGCAGATAGAATTATGGGAAAACCCCAAAACCCAACTTTTTAGTCATCAAACTCTGACGGACTAAAATTTCAACTACTTTTTCTCAATAAATAAGCAGAAAATGGTCTGTGAACTAAATCCATTCACTCATTTTTCTTTAAAAAAATCAATACCTCAAGACCTTTTTCTTCATATACAAAATTAAAAGAGCAGAACAATCCAAAACCTTCAGCTTTCAAGAGGAACCCCCTAAAACAAAGCACTTGTTCAGACCGACAATTATGACTTATATATATGATATATAATTAAAAGCTGCACTTATCTTTCTTGATAAATAGCAAGTCTTGGGTTGTCAACGACGAGGGAGAGACAAGGATTATGATGACGTGGGTTTCAGGGTATCCAAGCTTGCTTGTACATTACTACATTATGCAAAAATTGAATATACATATATATATTTTATTACTAGTAGTATTTTACTCCATATATTTGTCTAGTTTAATACAAAGTCAAACACAATAAGTACCCCCACCAAACCAATCTATTTGTATTTGTATTTGTATTTGTTTACTTAGTAACCAAACATGTGCGTAGAATCAGTCTTCAATTCTTTCAAGATTAAAATTTTCTAATCAATTTATATTATTAAAATATATACGGCCGATGAAATATACATCTCCTCCTTGAACTAACTTGAATATTTTGTTTTATTTTATATTATAATTACCAAAAAAAAATGATAAATAAAAAAAATGTAGTATTTATTTATCTAAAACCTTTTTTCAGCTTTTTTTTAGGCCCCACGATACAAAGGTAAGGACAAATACTAAAAAGTACTTAAAAACTTGTTCCAGCCCCTCCTCTTCCATTTTATTCTTTTCTGGTGTTTACTTCCTCTATTTCCATTGGTTACGGTTAGCTTTACGAGAACAAACATGGACCCACAGCGATGGAGGAGGTTTAATCTCGATGTGACTACTCACTACCCCTTCCCCTGTTATTTGAAACTCTTTAATGCTAATATGAAAATCAAAAACTCTACGTGGACACACAAAATTATACATGAAAATTGGATATTAATATATTTTAATTTTATTTATTTATATTTTAATTTTTAATGGTAGATGAAAATATAAATAAATAAAATTTAAATACATTCATATCCACTTAGAAAAACTCTATGAAAATTAGACATAAATATTTTATAATTTCACCTATTTATATTTGTTAACGCCAAGATCTTTCTCCACGTCCCAATCACGTAAGACGTCCTGATCCTGCACAGTAAACACAGTCAACACCGAAAGCTTGACGGCGGTTCCGGTCGAGATAGCTCAGCGTGAGAATTAATGCGTGTTCACAAGGTTAACAATGGAGGAATATATAATTACAGTGTATTGAGAGAATTAAAATCTCGATCGTGTGTATGGGAGAATATGAGTAATCAATATATGAGAGAACATACCTCCATACGATGGCTTCCTTGCTAAGTTATATTACCTTTGCTTGGATTCTTGTGCCACCCACTACTAC
This sequence comes from Panax ginseng, assembly GCA_020205605.1. Taxonomy (NCBI): domain Eukaryota; kingdom Viridiplantae; phylum Streptophyta; class Magnoliopsida; order Apiales; family Araliaceae; genus Panax; species Panax ginseng. Next base: position 163,627,399 of record CM035129.1, read on the forward strand.
TTCGACACCCCTCTCGATCCGATGGGCTCTGCCACTATATCGAGTTTATCTACTTGCTTTTGGCCCTGCTTTTCACCGTTTACGGTTATGATCCCATCCACATTAATGCACGGCGGATCCTTGGTCAACTGTCATGCTTTTTCATCATCACAAGTCAAAGTAATGTGATATTAAAATATCTAATGGGTCGATCCATTGGGTGACCCGGTCCAACAGATTAAATAAAGTTGACACGAATAAATGGGCTCAAAGAGTCCCATGGTTTAATAATAAAAGCCCAACAGATTATCTTGATAAATGGGCCCAATTTATCCTACCAATAGGAGAAATATCACGACCCAACATTGCCCCTAGTTTTTTATTAAACAGGGAGGTTTAATAGGAAACTATAAATGGCATCGGTTCAGACAAAAAGGATTTGTAATAAGATAAATAAAGGCCCAAAATACGGTTTATCGAAGTCCATCCGATGAACATCAAATAGTAACATAAAGGGTTCATCTTCACCAGCCTCTCTAAAGTACCAATGAAGAGCTTTTCAACTACCAAAGCTCAAGTCATAGAATGAAATTACGTTTGTGATAATAATTTCATCACGGACCAAGCAGTAAACACTAATTCGTGTGCCTTCGTCCCCAAATAACAGAGAGGTCAAGTCAAGAGAAGGTCGTCAAGAAGAATACCCCGATTAAATCTGCTTTGATGAAAGATAGAAATAGTCTCAAAGTTCTTTCTTCACGACAACGAAGTGCCTTGAGAAGACCTTGTTCAAACCAGAGAAGATTTGAAAATGTCCCAGTGCCACTCATCAGTCATCACGATATAAATGTTGATCTATCAAGCTAAAGGATCAAAGCATCTGGTACATTATCGAAAGCTCGAAGAAGAGCTCAAAGAGCTTCGCCCTAAGAATTTGAGTCCGCTTATTGAATCAAGACTTTCGTAAGGATATCCAGTGCGAATCTGAGAAAATCCGCCGAAATGATCAATAAGATCGTCCATATATATCACGAAAGGATATGAAATCTGCCAAGTAAAGGCAAGAAAAAGCTCGGGCCAAGGTAGATCCATCTCTTCTGCACTCTTTAGATGGCGACGATGACAAGAGGAAGAAGCTTCAAGATGACCTCTCTTTATCTTTAGTCAGTAGAACTTTCGTGAAAATTTTAACTTTATGTGAACAGCTAATATTTAATGAAATATCAAGTTCATGCCTTAAGATTTACAGTGTGAACATTTCTTGTCTATAATTCAATGTCAATTAATGCATTATGAACCTAACTTAAGACATGAACTAGATAAGGCGATAATGCTTAATTTATGAAATGAAGTGAATCTGAATTTAATGGATAAAATTTAATGAAACAATATTGAATGAATCTGAACTCAACACTTGAACAAAATAAAGTAATGTATACTTATCGTTTTCCGGTGTGAGATCGGCCATGCCAGGAAGTGAATTCGGTTGATCCTCCTTGCACCATCAAAATCTTGCTTACCACTGGGTAAACAAGTATATAAGGACATTTGTCTACCACTTTCAAAGGGTGAAACAATTATACTGAAAACCAAGATATAAGGATCAAGACATAAGGACCAAGATATAAGGATCAAGATATAAGGATCAAGACATAAGGACCAAGATATAAGGATCAAGACATAAGGATCAAGATATAAGGACCAAGATATAAGGATCAAGATATAAGGATCAAGATATAAGGATCAAGACATAAGGATCAATTGTGACCATTGACTTACCACCCTGGTAAAATCAATATAGGATCCTTCGCTCACCACTGGGTAGAAACGATAAATGGGCTGCCATCGAATGGCCAGCGAGTCCTACCATACCTCCTTACACCATAGTGACCATAGGACAAAATAGGACCAGGACCAATAGTGACCATTGATTTACCACCCTGGTAAAATCAATATAGGATCCTTCGTCTACCACTCGGGGTAGAACGATAAATGGGCTGCCATCGAATGGCCAGCGAGTCCTACCATACCTCCTTACACCATAGTGACCATAGGACAAAATAGGACCAGGACCATAGTGACCATTGATTTACCACCCCTGGTAAAATCAATATAGGATCCTTCGCTCACCACTTTCGGGTAGAACGATAAATGGGTTGCCATCGAATGGCCAATGAGTCCTACCATACCTCCTTACACCATAGTGACCATCAGTGCAAAAGTGAATGGGATGAGCCACCAAAATCTTTCATCTTTCAATCCCCAGCCTTTTCAAGAATATCGATCTTAGAAGTGCTTTGTAGGTCAATAACTTCGGGCCAAATAATTGTCACGAATATCTTTGTGAACTTCCCGAAGAACACACCCTGCTTCGGATGGAACCAAATGTTTAAGTAATGATGACGAAAAAGGTCCTTCGATAAAGATTCTCATCAATGAGAAAAAAAATGGACACTCTTGTACTTGGTCTTCTTTGCAAAGATCTCGATCCAAGAAATGACGCTATCTCGTCGTCAAAGTTATAAGCATCTGTAGTGGCCAGCTTCGATAATGCACCGGTGGCGGAATTGTTATTGTGATCGACTCCGATGAAGATGTTAGATCGATGTAAAAAATAGAATATCCATCTCGTATGCAATGTCCATGAACTCGCTTCAAAAGAACTCGCAACGGCTTTATTTGGACTCCTCGACTTTTTTTCATCCGGCTCGCAACTTTAGATGGATTTCCCCGAAGACAAGTATCCACAGGGCGGTGTGCCCTCAGTGGATTCTCAGGAGTGTGGCTTCTGGGTCTGCTTCGACCATAATCCCGAAGACCAATAGGGCGGAATACCCTTCTTCGATCAATCGGAGAAAATGGTCATTGGATCTTCATCTACTCGCTTCGACCATAATCCCAAGACCAATAGGCGGAATACCTTCTTCTATCCAATCGAAAAAATGGTTGTTGGGTCTTCATCTACTCGCTTTGACCATAATCCCAAGACCAATAGTAGGCGAGTACCCTCTTCTTGGCCAATCGGGAAAATGGTCATTGGGTCTTCTTTGGTCACGAGGATTACCTTGAGATATGTCCTCAAAGTGTATAGATTGCTTTCCAACTCATGGTTGTCCATCTTTAAGGCGTACCACATCTTTCGGGATCGAGCATAATTGAATGCTTTGTTCCTCATCTTAGCAATCCAAGAATCAGACAACCAAATCCTTGCTCGCTTCATTTACATCCTCGCCTCCAAGACAATACACATCCTCGCTCCGCTACTGGTAGGACCTCCAAAGATCTATATGCTTCGTCCACCATCTTCATCACTGACCACTTTGGTCGAAGTTCTCAGCGGGATGCCTTTTACTTGCCTTTCGTACGATCGATCATGCTCTTTGTCGGCCAAAGAAAGACCAACTATCTTCTAAGCTTCAGCCAGGATCTCGAACGAGAACCCCTTGATTTGTCTTAGTAACCCGATGTAGAACAACCGAAATATTGTGATTGATAACTCAAAAACACTAGAAAAAGGCCCTCCTTCTAGCGCCAATGTTAACGCCAAGATCTTTCTCCACGTCCCAATCACGTAAGACGTCCCGATCCTCGCACAAATAAACACGATCAACACCAAAAGCTTGGCCGGCGGTTCCGGCGGGGATAGCTTCGAGCGTGAGAATTAAAGACGTGTTCACAAGGTTAACAATGGAGGAATATATGGTCTACAGTGTATTGAGAGAATTAAAATCTCGATCGTGTGTATGGGAGAATATGAGTAATCAATATATGAGAGAACATACCTCCATACGATGGCTTCTTCTTCAAGTTATATTACCTTTGCTTGATTATCGTGCCACCCACTACTACTCCCGACACCCCCTCCGATCCGATGGGCTCTGCCGACTATATCGAGTTTATCTACTTGCTTTTGGCCAATCGCTTTTCTCTGGTCACTTGGTTATGATCTCATCCACATTAATGTACGTGGCGGATCCTCGTCAACTGTCATGCTTTTTCATCATCACAAGTCAAAGTAATGATATTAAAATATCTAATGGGTTCGATCCATTGGATCGACCCGGTCCAATGATTAAATAAAGTTGACACAATAAATGGGCTCAAAGAGTCCCATGGTTTAATAATAAAAAGCCCAACAGATTATACTGATAAATGGGCCCAATTTATCCGGCCCAATAGGAGAAATATCACGACCCAACAATATTTTAACTAAATATATAAATGAATTGAGTCGAGTCGAGTATTGAGTTACTCAAATTTAGTTCACAAAATTTATCGAGTATAAAATAAAGTTTGATTATGGCTCGTTTAGCTACCGAGTCAAACACGATCTTGAATCGAACCCGAACAGTTTGGACTTTTCGAACGAATATAATCCGAGTATTAATAGAAAATTACAATTTGAGAAAGTTCGAATAATTTATCGAATTTTAAAATTTACTCATATTTGAATCATTTATATTGAGTCGAACACGAATCGAATTTTTAGTCGAATGAATACGAATCTAGTCCGAACTGTTTGCTCATTTTACAACCTTAATTTTTATCCCTAAATATGATAGAAAATACAAATAAATAAAATTATAAATCACTTCAATCAAATTTTCATGTTTCCATATAATTTTTCTATTATTTGTCTTTTTTAAAAAGGTTGAATGACGCTTAAAGCCCGAACTTCCCTTGTTTTTAATTACCTCTGATTTCTCGATTTTTATCAATGACGACCAAAGAAGGAAAAACTATCGGAATCGACCTGCGGCCAAGACCGATCTCCGTTCTGTTTCTTTGCTTTGTTCTCTAATTTGTGTATTTTATTAGAAAGATTTAAGAAGGATTTTATAATGTTGAAGAAGTTATTTTTATAAAAAAAATATATATATATAAACTCATTTAAATGTGCTTGTAAATAGTTAAAATTTAATTTTATATCTTAAGAGTTATTAGAAGACAAAAAAATATTTATCAAATAAATTTAGTCTCAGATGACATCAGAAACACATCTATTAAAAGATTTTCAGACCTAAACAAACATTAGCTCGGTCCTAACATTCCTCTCTGTTCAGACCTTACTGACACTAGCACGTGCTGTGACACACAATGTGTACTGTGGGTAAATTATGTGATATAAAATAAATATTTTATAAAATTTAAAAGATTAAATAAAAGGGAAAAAAAGTTTAATATAAAAAAATAAAAGTAATATTCTTAAAATTATAAAAACAAAAAGTGTATATATATACGGAAGTGGTTAGCATGAAGTTTAATTTTAGATAAATTGGTCAATTAATCAATAGAATGCTGACACGCAGATAAAACTCTATGTGTGTCAGTATTCTATTAGAAACCACTCTAACCACCAAATTATTTGACCCGGTCAAAATAAATAAATAAAATGAAACAACAAACCATTTGTTATACGAGTGTGGCATAACATTAATTTCTACCAGCAGAAATATCATTTTGTATATGAATAGCATTTGATATCCGTTTTCCTTGAAGTTTCACTCCTGTTTCTAATGATAACAAAATATATAGGATTATGATCCTGAGTATTATTCTAATAATCAGATCTGTTAATTCAAAAATTCAACGAACTTTTCGTAATTCTTAATAACCATCACACTTTAATTAGATTTAAATTATTTTTTGTTGAACGTAACTCATGGTCACTATTTAAATTATCTTACAAATATTTTATACAATAAAAAACTATTTAAATCTCTCTCTTTTTTTTGCTAATGGGCCTGACTTTTGGTGTCATGGACTTCATACAACTATGAACTAGTAAATGACTTATCCAACTGATTCAACCCACAAAACCCCCATCATTAGAGCTCCTTGTATGTCTAAATAAACAACAATTGAACTGCCTGCCTCAAATCCAAAAACCAAATCACTGGAAAAACTTGCTCTGACCAAGATAGAAGATGCGAGTATCTTCACAAGTTTATGCTAGGGTGAGCAGTGGGTTTGTTTCATCATTTAATGTTGTTTTGCCTTTCTCACCCGTACAAAAGTAGTAACAGGATTAAGTAGTCGATCTTAAACCACCAAAGTGTCAATTATTTTTTTGATATTAATAGAGTTTGACTAGAGGCAAAACCTTTCTATAGTGGAGTATTGACAAGCAAATAAAACAACGTCACGTCGCTGGCCTGACAGAAAATTAGTAAATCCTGGAGCACTACTTTCTCAAATTGATAAGGATTCCTTTTCACATTTCCGAAAGCATCTCTAATCATATGATATGATATGGTTCCTCTCCTCTCTGAAGCCAAACCAAGCCAACTTACAACTTATAAAAGCAATGGCATAAAGACATGGACGCATATTGTATGTAAAATAGATAAATCCAACATACTATATTGGTAACTATAGGTGCTCTTAATAAATACTGTACATGACCCCACATTGTGTTTTACAAAAGACTAGCTTCCACTAACAAAAGTTCCTATACATACAATCAACTTGCATCAAATGAGTTGTAATATATTTTTTATTAATTAATATATTTTTTTATAAATTTAATTATTTGTTATTTAAAAAAAGTTGAGAATTCAAATTTGAAAATCAAAAAAATTTAAACTAAAGTTATTTTATTATTATTATTAAAAAAATCAACGGTGACTCTTATATTTCACGTAAGCATTGCCATGTAGATTTTCCGTTAATTTTTAACACTTTTAGACGGAAATTTCCATTTTTGTAAAAAAAAATTAGTCCAATGAGTTGACCGTAAAAAATTTACGGTCCAGTAATGTATTTGTAAATCGAGGTGGGGTAGAGTGAGTAAATATATATTTAACCCGCAAGATATTTTATCAACTTGAATAGATAACTAGATTCCAACAGCTGTTTACTTTACAACGAGAAATCCAGTCCACATGCCAGTTGGAATATTAGCAAATGGAAGAATCTGGAATTGTGAGTCAATCCGAACCATCAGCTAGGAGATCTTAATATATGTAGTACACCCAGTACACGTAGTTGAGGTACAGTGAGCACTTGTCGTTTGTTTTTTTTATATATTTCTTCTATCCTCTTAGGTACTAGTAGGGTGGGGGTTAAACCTGCAATATTTGTGTGTGGTGGGGGGTCGGGAGTGCCTTTGAATCATTCCAGTGTCCCCATGAGGAGATCAAGGTGCTTTTGAGCTATAGTAAGTGCTGAAACATTCTAGATTCTAGAGCATATTGATATTGAAAAGAAGAAGAAATTAATCACTGATTTTTATTAAGTGAAATATCCCTCGATCGTCTCTATGGCACCTTGCATGAACTGGCATTTACATAATTGCTAATCCATGCAACTCTTTGATTTATTGCCTTACTTTTGTGGAAAAAAGCTAAAGACCATATATGCGAACTGGTTTCCAAGTTGTTGTGTCCTATAATACTGCAAGTCCTCTCCTTCTAGGCTTCTTCCGATCCACCTATATAGGTCACCACAACACAAGGGACCCAATAACAGTTCTAACAAGCCAGTGAAAGAGTGTGTCAAATATGTTATCCAAGGATGATTATTTTGCTATCGCTCTCAAGGAGTTTGAATTAATCTAACACTTAACTTTAAGAACAACCTCCATGTCATTATGTTGTGTCGGTAAATTATATCTAATCATATTAGACAAATTAGGGTGAACCATATTAACGGTAAATGGTAAGAGAATGAGAGACCAGACTATATAGATTTAAAAATGGAGCCAAACAATTCTTATATGTCCAACCCAATACTAATCGTCTCCTAGTTTAGAAATATCGGTATAGAACCCAGGCTTAGGTATGAGAATGCGTACATGCAGTACCAACTTGAGAATGAGGTGCAGCTTTACAAAATAATAATCCCTAGTAGAAAATTTTGAGGCCCTCATAATTGGATCCAATTTCATAATAAACTATTGTTGGTCTTGAATTAGATTAACACGATGGCTATATGGCAAGCATCACACAAACAAAATGATGGCAAAGAAAATTAACAATAAGTCTTGCCACAAAAAAAAAATAAAAAAATTCAGCCTGTCCAATAAACCGGTCCAATTGACCGGTCTGTGTAGAAGCACTCGAAAATTAAGGGTTCACTAAAAACAAAGACTAAGGGCCTTTTTGTTTAGGTTTGATGGGCTGAATGGTTTAGTATCATTTTTGTGGCTGAATGAGGGCTAAATGAAGTTTTTTTTTAACAATATTAATTATTATATTAAGTAATATTAAATACATTTATAATAATTTTGAATTTTTTTAGAGGGGTAAAATAATAAAAATCTGTTATCCAGATGTTTCAGACATGTCAATTATCAAACAACTTTTTTCATTCAAATTCAGATTCAGCTCGTTCAAATTCAGATTCATTCAGTTTTTATCAAACACCCCATAATTCATAGTTAATTTATATGTCTTTAGAGAAGATTTGGCTGATATTATATAATGATTCACCCCATGAATTCATAACACTCCAAACTATAATACTATGACCCAAACAAATTCTTTATTGCCACCAGTGATGCTCGTAAGTTCTTTCAACATTTCTTTTAGTGAAGAGATAAATGCACCATTATACTTATCTATCGTCTTCTTTTACAGTATATTGTCTAAATTTGTATAACAGTAGATAATAAGAAATAAGGTCACCAACCAAGTATTAAATGATGAAGGATAATTACACCTTTCAAGGAAGTACAGGATACCTACGGTTTTTTAATATAGAAGCTACCCGCCACAATCACCATCAAGTTTTAAGAAAAGTACTTCGCTAATTATATTTAAAAGTAGAAAGCTAAACCACAAAAAGAAGAAAGGGAAAAAATAGAATAAAGATAAAAAAGGGAAGCCTTACCAAGAATGAAAGAAGAAAAGGATCATCAAGGCTTGTTACAATGATATGCATTAAGCAGAAGAATGTTGTCCCCAGTTACTGTAATCTTCTTAATTAATCCAACCAACTAAAAATTATCAATGAAACTTAATTTGGTAAACATTGTATCAACCAGAATGCTTAATTAAGTTATAGTTCAAGTGTCGAGCATGTCCATTGATATTGATTCTCCCTTACACTATTTCCTTGTTCTGCTCCATTTGTGGTTCCTATAGGAGATGGGTCACTTATTCTGCTTCTGCAAGATATATTCGCCCAACTGGCTGAACCCCACCACTTTTTCCTCCTGTTTATAAGGAGCTCCATTGATAACATGTCCATACATCCCTCGACTTCAAGTCATCTTCCTTGACTAAGAGTAATCCTCCCGTTCCGCTTCTTTCCAGGATTCATCCGGTCACCCTTCCATTGACACATTGGTTTTGTCTCAATTTGTGCCGGACTCCCCTGCTCTGTCAAACAGAACTTGACCATTGTCATCCTTCAGAGCCTATTGCACCATACATTATCAACTTTGATTCTAGAAAAATATATTACAACTTTGGTATTTATCAATGGCATCCAATACTCTCTCTTCTTCACGTAGTTCAAGCTCCTTCTGGACTCCCAAGCAAAACAAACTATTTGAAAAGGCCCTTGCTAAATATGATAAGGATACCCCTGATCGCTGGCACAATATTGCCAGGGCAGTGGGTGGAAAATCTGCAGAGGAAGTGAAAAGGCACTACGAAATTCTAATAGAGGACGTTAAGCATATTGAGTCCGGTACTGTTCCATTCCCCAACTACAGATGAAGGTGAAATAATCGCCACGCCAGTTTGCAATCTGACCAAAAGGTAATAATATAGTTAGTTTCTACCTAGTACCTAGATACATTCATGTTTATTACCATTATCTTTCGTGTCGCTCTAATCCATCCAAAATTTCTGTGCACTAACATTCTGCAAAAATGGTCTTGAGTATAATAAATAAGATCCAAATGTCTGCTTGTGACATCAGTTTAGAAAGACATACTTGTCATGGGGCCATAAGATAAATTTAGTGGGCACTCAAAAGTTTAAAAAGTGCTAGCATATTGTGGACCATTCTCAATTAACAATCAAGCCAAAGTTCCCTTCACCATATTGCTTATCATTTTCTTTTAAAGGCAGGGCCAGGCCACACTTCATTCAACACCTTATCCTGTCTATAAGCACAAACAAGTCCCTCGTGAGATCTAATCTACCCTTTGTGGTTCATAACATGCCAATAGTCCTCTGCATTCTTAACTCTAGTTCAGACAGTTCCTTTGTGATATACAAACTAGCTTCTCCTTTACAATTTTATAGTGGATATCCTGACAAACCACTGGTAACCCGATATTTTATTCTCTCTTACTTTTAACCTAAAAGATAATGTACTCTCTCTCATTTCTCTACACACTTTTAATTATTTATAATAGATCTTTTGTCTTGAGTTGGAGTTGTGGTGCTCCATGCTATATACACTTTTGGCCTGGCGGCATATTGCTGAAGATCTCTAACTTTTTAAATGTCCCGGCTTTTACTTTGAATAATAATTTGCTAAGAACTGAAAACCTTTTTTTCATTTTTTTTTTTTTGGCTTCTCTTCTTCAGCTCTCTATGTAACAGGTTTACCATTTACGGAGTACTAAAAGCTACAGTATGGAAGTTGATGCTTCTAGTTCTCTCCCACTACCTCCGTCTCTCTAAACTTCCCTAAAAATGTGCAATATCTCTATTTATTTGTAATGCACTTCAGACCTACTATATGAAGACAAGAATATGTAATGATCTTACCCCTATTAATGGCATTATTGCTGTATCAATATGACTTATTGTATCGCGAGTACGATTGAAATCTTCTTAATTAAGCAAAATATTTTTGAAGAAAGGCAGTTTGTCATCACAATTGGGAACAACAAAGAATGCCTTAAAATTAAACTAATGATATAACAATAATACATACCATCTTCATCCCCATTAATTTGATCAAATGTTCAAGTATATAACCGCAATGAATTTGAAGAATATGGAAAAAGGATGAACTGAATTTGGAAATACAATACAATGATATTAACAAACTTTGAGTTAGGGTTTTGATGGCTTACCTGAAATACTGATATTTAATACTCCTTTTGTTTCCAAGATAGCCGGTAAAGATTATATATAGCCGATGTGATTATTGATAAATTAACCTCCATTGCAATTCATGGTGTAAATCGAGATTGGAGAAGCATTCTGTTTGTAGTGGCGGGAAAAATTGTACTTCTTGTCATCGGGTATGGCGGGCGTATAGGAGGAGGAAACCTTAGGTCAACTGTCTCCATGAGTACGTCTAGACGGTCGTTAGTTGTTAACGTGGGGTAACATTTCTATTATATAAAAAAAATACAAATAAATTTAATTTTATTCTTTAAAGTAAATTATGAAGTCTTCATATTTAAAATAGACGTCAACGTATTTAATTAAAAAAACTTTTTTAATAAATAAGACTACTTTATGAAACATATCTGCATTTATTATTATTATTTTTTTTGAAATTCTAAGAAAAGTATCAGTAAAGATTCATTCATCAAAACACAAAATTTTAAATTATATACTTCATCCATTTCAAAATTAGAGATATAATTTGATATTTGATATATATTTATTTAAATTGATAAAAGGATAATTGTAATATAACAAAAAATTTTAATCACAAAATTTATTTTATTTTAGAATTTTATGAGTTATACCAATTTTAAAATTTAATATATCATCGTTTGATATTAAAAATTAAATTATATATCTAATCTTGAAAATGAGGGAGTATATAATAGAATTGAGTTCACAATTTAAAAAAAAAAATTAATTATTAAGAAATAATTGTTGAGGACATATCGCATGTGTTATCCAATTTAGAGTATATGTGCAATCGATCACTCATTATCATAAATAAAAATAGTCTACACAAAAATAGAAATTAAAAATCTACATTAGTATATTAATATAAATTGTTAAGATAAGAAAGCAAGTACCCAACGAGCCTGGTAAGGGAGCCTGGTTATTAAAAATCTACAGTGGGTTATTGTAATATTTAAAAATTTAAGAGGTGTTAAAGTTATTTTAATAATTATCTTTTACAGTTCTTTTGTTTAAGCAATTAAAAAGGTGGACATGGGTAACTATTTTAATTTGGATATAATTCCCAGATACAAAAATACAGTGCCGAATTGCCAAGCATACCGATATTCCTACAATACCAAGTGTTAATGTCATATTTTGTCGGCGCGTCCAATTACAGAATTCACGCGCTAGAATTTGTACAATAATAGATCACACAGAACCTTGACGGCTTGTGCCGCCGGGAGATAGCTCCGATGTGAGAATAAGTACAGGCCGTTACAAAGTTTAACAATGAAGGATAAGTGTTTAGTGCTCAAAAGTAGGTATTACCTGTTAATTGTGACCTTGACCTTGTATTTATAATGCTTCCCCACCTTAGAATCCTCCTCCGAGTCGGATTAGGACTCCTAAATATGGTAAGTTACCAATATTTGGGTCCAACACAATCTCCTTAAAAGGTGTAAGTGGAATTCAATCCAATGACTACCTTTGAAGTTACCTTATTCAATTATGATTAGGATTCCGAACTCTGCACGCAGAAAAACCTACTGTGCAGGCCAAAACAATCCCAACATCAGGTCTGGGCCTCGGCGCAAAGGACTCGAGGACCCGACCCCAAACACCACATATCAGGGTGAGGATCCGGCCCAAAAAGGACTCGGATGCCAATCCGATCACCCTCAACCTCTTCATGGGCATCGGCCTCCTAAAGCTCTTCTGATGTTGGGCCTTCGGCCCACGTGAAGGTCGGTGAAATGCTCCCGAACATTGTCCCCCAGCGTTTCGAGAATCGAGGAAGCCAAACGGTCTATCCTCGATTCTCGAAATGCTGCACGCCTTTCCACGTTTGGTCCCACCTTGAGCATTTAATAGCCGCCCTTGGGTATCGTGTAGAAACACCTATAAAAACCCCCTTCCATCAATCACTATCACTTTTTCCAAATTTTTCAATTCAAAACCTCTACCAAAGTTTTTCGGCAAGGGCGATTTCCGGCGAGCTCATTTCTTCCCCAAACCCCGCCAGTTTCATCTACTCTGTTAGTGTTTGATCATTATTTTTGTCCATTTCCTCCTCAAAACTTCACATTCGAGTCTTCTTCTCGTTGTATTCCCACCTAATGACTGATTCCAACACTCCTCCAGCCTCAGCTAGTTCCTCCTTTCATCACCACCGGCGATCTAATCCCGGTTGAACTGCCCGTTGCTCCTTCCGAAAACCCTTCCTCCTCAGTACTCCCTACCCCCATCAGTGCCGAAGCCAAAATCTGCAACGCCTATCACTCTGAGACAGATTTCTCCCATATTAATACCCCATCTTCCATTACCTCCTCTCAAATTTCTGACATCCGAAGCCTTTTCAATATTCCACAAGAATACAAGCTCCGGGCCCCAAAACCCGATGAGAAGATGTTTTGGAGGCCCGAAGGTGAATGGGTGGCCGTCCCCCTATATCTTCTGAAATATGGGGTTCGGTTCCCACTTCATGAATTCATCTCTTCTTTCCTCTCTTTCGCGGGAATCGGGTTTGTGACGCCCCCAAAATAGGTCCATTCCATCCAACCCATTCTGAGTCGCCAAATACATGGTACAGAATAACTACAATTTTATTATTACAACATATAAACTATGAGTTTAAATACAGATATTGTCATCTAGACAATATCCACACGCAAATAAATCCCCATCATAATTATTGATACATTATTTTATAAAAATGGTGAGGACTACTAAACAACTCTCTCTAGAACCTTCATTCCATACCCCAACTAGTAATCGCTACATTCTCGTCTCCTGAGAAGAAAAATGGAACAAAAAGGAAAAGGGTGAGCTCAACTAGCCCAGTAAAGAATATTATGACTAAGATAATATACAACAAAATTATCGTTACTCTTCAACAGGGAAAAATCTAATAGAATACAATAGACAACAAGTTTTAAATCAATATTCGCAGCGAAATAATAATTCATTAGAAGAGTTAAGTAGAGAATGCAAACTACTATCTTCTATGTATGAATTTTAAAGTTCATCGCTCATCTCTTTTATCCCCGTAACATCAATCAATATATATCCGAATCAAATATTCATCTTTGCACCACACAGCCAAAGATATTCATCACTTAGTCATGTTCATCTAAACACTGCTCATCTTTGCACTACGCGCCAAAGATATTCATCGAAAATCATTCATCTTTGCACTACGTGCCAAAGATATTCATCATAAATCATTCATCTTTTGCACTACAGGGCCAAAGATATTCAATAATATCATCATTTAAGACTGAGGATGATGAAAAATATTTTTAAATAAACGAATCCAAAGAAACAAAATGACAAGGATTAAGGATTAAGGATTCGTACTTTGTTTTATCCATATCCAAAAATACCTCAAAATAATCATAGTGGTGTAAAATTCAGAATGATCAAAACATGGATACAATCAAAGCTAGTATCCGAATAGATATTTTGGACGAAAAGAAGAAATTTCATTTTTTTTATGAATAGTGGTCAGATTCGGGAATAAAGGTCGATATCGTGAATAGTTCCGTGATAATCGTGAACAATAATCTCACACAAAAGATAGAAATTTTACAAAAAACATCTTCACGCTTCGTGAATAAGTACTCGTGAATAATAACTCGTGAATAAGAACTCATGAATAAGAACTCGTGAATAAGAACTCATGAATAGTAATCTCACATAAAAAGTTCCAAATTTGATAAAAAGTTTCAACCAATATTTTGGCATAATGATATTGAAGAAATAATATCATTTTAAAAAAAATAATATCCCTTACCTCGAAAAGACAAGATTTCTAAATGAAACACCTGATATAAAGCTATGACTTGAACTTGCACACCAGATAGCAATACTCAAAGTATACTCAAAATACTCACAAGAATACGCTCGATAATATAGAGAGAGAAAACTTCAGCCGTGTGATTTTCAATTCTAACCCAAGACCCTATTTATAGAAAATGCTTGTAACACCAAAACGTAAAATTTAATAAATTAATAATATATATATTAAGTTTTTTACGCCACCTTCCCTAGATCTGAATTCAACAACATGACACATTTATAACATGTGGAACACTCACCAAAAAACGTTTTTATTATTTAAAATAATTAAAACTTCCAAAATCAATTATTTTGGAACTTCAAAATTCAATAATTCATAATAAATAGCCCTTTTGCCGTAAAATTGAATCTTGCGTCTTTTAATAGGAAATTCAATTCTCTACAACTTTGCGTAAGAAAGTTTTTCTAAATTCCAAATGAAATTGGCCAAATCCACAAACGGGCAATTTTACAAATTATAATCAAATTTCAATCAATAAATGGGGTCCAATTTACATGTTTAACATGTTTTAAACATTTATTGCAACAAAAATACTCTTCCTCCTCAGTATACTCATATATCCCACATTCGTTGTAAAAATATCACCATTATTATATTATTAAAATATAATAATATATATATATATTTAAATGAATTATTTCATCGAAAAAAGATAAAATTTTAATTTTCAACAATTGTCACATTAAAATTTTCTCCATCTATATCCACATAAAATCAATATTTTCCTTATCATATAAATCAATAATTAATTATTCACAAATAATATTACGAATCATAAGATCGCAACTGTGACCGCTCCTTCACCAGGAAAGAGGGGCTTTCCAATAAGAATTTCTCCTCACCATGGCAGCAATTAGGTGACCAAACCTCTCTTAGATGTAACTTTCTAGACATTGCCAATAATGTTATCTAATAATATTATTCAGATAATATGAATTATTGCTTCGATAATGAAAAATAATGTAATAACAATTATCAAATAACAAAGAATATAAAATATCAATGCAAAGAATTATTGAATCAATAAAATAAAATATTGAATAGTAATTCTCGTAACAATTATTGAGGAATACCTTCACGTAAGAATCAATAATTGATGCAATACCGCAAGTGTCTTCTATGCAACAACGCGTACATCGTGTTTTAACCACTGGGTATTCCAACAAGATAACGAAACAATCACTACCAAGTTATTTATAAACAACTTATTCTTGTCATTTTCTTCCTCCAATCGCTTTAGTCATGGGGGCCATACATGCATTTTCGCCACGTCCGAATATTCCCGACAAAGACGTAATATTCCACGACCAAACGAATATTCCCCGACAATAATGAATATTATATCACCACTTGCTTATTTAAAATATTTATGATTTTACCCATAACTATCCACATTAATCAAATCAACCCTTACTATTTCAAAATAATAAATAGAGGAAAATAAATTTCATTTATTAATAATTTGGGGTCTTATAGGTTCAGATAAATTTCGTCTTAAACTCAGACATCCACCTAATCGCCTTCATCAGACCGCAGGTCGAGCTCGATCACGCCTCGGTCTCGACTTCTTCTTCGCCTCTTCACCGTGAATCGTCGAAAGAACCTGGCCTAAAACAATTAAACAAGAGGCCCTTCCGAATCGTTCCTGTCAAAACCCCTTCAAGCAACAAGGGTTGGCATGACAAGTGGTTCTTTGCTCGGGAAACCGACCTCCGTCTACTTCCTCAATGGGCCCATCCTGAGGATCCCGTAGCCAAAGTGTCCAAATTTCTGAAGGATCGGGCCGATGCCTTCAAATTATTTTACAAGAAGTGGAGCAAAACCGAATGGAATCTGACCGCCTTGTCCAATGAAGCCTGGTTATACAAACACACGGTAAGTACCACCTCCCCCGCTGACCTTTTTCTCTTTCCCCCGATAATTTATGTCTCAGATTCTGCCTCTTTTTTATGCAAAGGTCCATTTTCAAGCCCGAAGGGGCCACTGAATCCTTAACTCCTCTCCCTATCACCGTCGAACCGATTCGCCTTCCCGTCACCGATGAGAGGGCTGAGGAATAAACCATCCCGATAGTGAAACTTTCGACCGGTTCCACTTCTGCCCAAATTTCCACCACCTCTCGCCACCAAAAATCTTACGAAGATGAGTCGGTGGGCTCAAAAAAAGGCACCCGATTATTTAGTTATACAAAATATTATATACGTGTGTGTATATATATATATATATATATATATATATATATATATATATATAGAGAGAGAGAGAGAGAGAGAGAGCAATGATCCATAGCATCTATGTATTTGTTATAAATTAAAAAAAGACAAATACCATCTCTGCTTTCTATTACAATTATGAACGAATGAGATTTAAAAATTGCACAGTGCGTCTGCTAGAATTTCTAGCGGACTTAATTAAAAACTTTCTTTGAACGAAGTTACTCCCATCAGGCCAAAACTAACGTATTTTTTAAAATGATCAAAATCGAACATTCAAGTATGATATCTCGAATTAAAACCAGGGTTTGATTCAAATTTGTGAGTTTGTTTACAAATTACTCAAGGGTGAAAAGTTGTTCAATCGTCTACGAAGTTCCTCTACAAACTTTCTTCTTGGAACTTCCTCTTCAACAATTATCATCCAAGGGATACTCGAATCTTTGGCACGATCAATGTGCTTCATCACTCTTTTGTTTAACAAGTACTCTACTTTCAAATTGGCAGCCCAACATTCACTTACTAGTTCAGCAGCTAGCGATAGATCATCCCCTAGAATGCTTACCAAGATCTGTTAATTAAAAGTGAAATTAATTTAATAAATCATAGGCAAACTCAACCTTAAGAGTAAGTAAAGTGTCGTGCATTGGAATTTCCAATTCCATTTGGGTCACGTGTTGCTGTTGTTTTGCTTTGATGTTGCTTCGGTGTTGTTGTTACTTTGATTTGTTGTTGCTTCGATTCTTTTGGGGTAATTAAGTTGAGTGGGGGTATAAACGACCAAATGCTTAGTTATTCAGTCCGCTAATATATCTAATGGACGACTTAAGCTTCTTTTTAATTCCATTTGTTGCTCTTTATAATTAAAAGTAGAGATGATATTAGCCCTATTTGATCCATAACAAATACATGCTATGAATCAGTGCCTATATATATATATGGCAGCGAGTTCGAATCTTCCTCAACTCAATCTCAGTAACCGTTGATGGAGTGTTGGCATGGGGATATTGTTCCTTACTCCTGAAGAACGCAGAAGGAGTAGGAAGAGGTTTTGGAGGCGGGACCTTCTTACCAGGAGTTGTAGTCTTGGGGTTTAAACTTGAAGCCTCTTTATTGGGGCTTGAATTCGGTGGAACAGTAGTGATTGGAGTCGCACGGATGGGCGAACCTTGCGCGGAATCTTGGGAAGCCATGGATATCGAGTTGCAGAGAACAGGAGAGAGTTTGACAGAGAAAGGAAGAACAAAGGTCGTCTGAATTTCAAATTGACAGGTAAAACTGTCAAATTTGGTGAAATTTACCTTTTGTACTGACGGTTACACGGTACACGAGGACGGCACACTTAATTAATATCCATCATGGTGAATTTGGAGGGGTAGCGTCCAAGAGAAGTCTTGATATTTAACCGGATTGGGCTTCTCAAGTGGACTCCCGGTTTTTAACTTGTCTTATTATTTTAATTCCTTACCGTTTGGGCCTTAATATGTTTCAGTTTGGGCCCCTTTCAGTTTTATCAGGAATCAACATATCATGGACCATTTATAGTTTCTTATTAAACATCTTGTTTAAAAAAAAACTAGGGGGCAATGTTGAGCCATGATATATTAGGTATTGGGCTGAATGAATTGGGCATATTTATTTGGTTAGTTCACTGGGCCATCATTAATGGATCCTAAAGTTATTGAGCCTGGTCATTGTATTATCCTTGTTAAGTACTTGCAATATTGGGTCGAGTCAGTGGACTGGCCCATCAGGCATTTAAATATCTCCATCCTTGACCGATAATGATGAAAAAGGATTGCTATTGACCGATATCTCTGCCATGCATTAATGTGGATGAGATTATAGTCGGCCGGTGGTAGAAACAGTGTAGAAAAGGTGGCAGTCTGCATGCAATCGGCTAAGATCACTAAGGAGTGGGGAGCTGTGTCTGACAGTAGTGGGTGACACCGTAAACTGGGTCTGAGAGTATATCATAGCAAGGAAGTCTTCTAAGTAAAGGTAACTGATAATTTTATCTCTCTCAATACACTAGATATTTAATCCTCCATTGTTAACCTCATGATCGCTTCAGATCGACTCTCACGTCTCGAAGTATCCCCCTACTACTGGCCAAGCCAAGTTTTTTGGTGTTGATCGTGTTTATTGTGCAGGATCAGGACATCTTACGTGATTGGAAAAATCTTGACGTTAACAAAACTCAATCGTAACCGTCCATTATTTAATCTAATGGAATAATATAGGTCTAATCCGCATAGTAGTTATTAGGAGTCAAAACAATTATCATGCGGAGTCGGCCTAACTAAGTTATAGGCATGACTATCTAGCTGTGGGTAGGATTTGAATTGATTTAGTGGCTTTGGACAACATTGATCCAAAGCAATAAGGTCTCCAGTGCCATTGTATTCTACATTAATGCAAATGAGTCGATTAGTCATGATCATGATGAGCAGCAGGAGGAGGTGGTGGTGGACTAGTGGACTATTATAATTACGAGGACGAAGATGATAAATATTCAGATCTGAGGCACTAGCTCCGGTCTTATTTAAGGAAGGAGTTCGATGAGTTAATCCAAATGCATTCGTAATCGATTTAGTTAGGAATTAATTCCAAGGAGGAATTAGAGGGGCAAAATTTTAGCCTTGAAGATGAGATTGATCACGTTACTAATTTGTTTTTATATATCATCAAGGTTCATAAGCGGGATGGGATGGGATGGGATGCACATGCAAATGTTGGAAGAAATGCTTCCTAGATCAAACGTTGTAGATCTAGTTGGAGAAGACACTTTTAACTAGGGATTTTATGGTCTTTCTAATAAGTGAAACACATTTTATCACTCCTACACAGAATACATAAATGAAAACAAAGTCGAAATAAAAATAAATGCATAATTACGCTCTGTTTCTGAGTTTTAAAATAGACAGAAAAAAAAATAGACAAAAAAATTAAGTTTTCTTTCCAATTTTTATATTTCTGAGTTTTTTAATAAACGAAAAAGAAAAAAAATGGATAGAAAACTTTGACACTTTTCCTGTCAAAGTTTTCCGTCCAAAATTGGCCTGATTTGGATGAAAAAAAATTGAAATAAGTAATATTTTTATTATTCTCATATTATCTTTAACTTTTAATATAATAAATTTTAAATTACAACTCATGTTCTTAATTTTAAATTTTCTATTCTTTTCTATTAAAAACTCAGAAACAACACAAAGGAAAATTTCATGTTTTTTATTCTTTTTTTTTTGTTCTAATTTAAATTTTCTATTCTTTTCTTTTTTGTTCAAATCTCAAAAACAAAATGTTAGTGTTTATTTAAAATCAAACCAACTCTATCAAGAAAAAAGTCGTCATGTCCGAGTGGTTGAAGAGAGACTTGAAAATATAAAATTTTAAAGGGAGAGTAAATCATTTCCAAGTACAATAAATAAATTTTGAAATAAACTACTAACTTTTTAATATAAGTATATAATTGGGGCCAAAAATAGGCAATCCCCATCCACCCGCTTAATATGGACGAAAATATACTGGCCATAATGGGTTGCCACTAGACCTGGAAATATATGTAGTTAGTTAATTGTTAGGTCAAATCATATTAACGGAAATTAAATGAATTAGTTAATTATTTTTATTTATTCAGGTTGATTAAAGTTTGGATTTATATTTTTTAAAATAAATATAATTCTGAACCGTTTAACTATTTTTCAACTTATATTCCATTCCATCCGAATCGAAAAATCTTTTCTCATCTTTTCTTCGTTGTCGACCCTTCCTTATCTTGTTCTTCGATGTCGACCCAGAGCAAAGTATATTAATTTTGTATCCGAGCTTCTTACAAATTTTGGCAATTTTACAAATTTTGGTAATTTTAATTCATAGCATATGTTTAATTTTAAATAATGAAGTGTTAGCATTTTAAATAATTGGTTTTAATAAAAAAAAATTGGAAATCAAAATTCTACTCCAACTTGACATCTTGTGAGGTACTGTTGTAATAATTTATTTTTTATTTTGTTTTTGCGTAGGGACAAATTATTCAAATTACCTAAACAGAGTGTAACCGTATTTATTTAAATATGGAAGGGTATTAATAATTTCAATTTAAAAATTTATTAGTATAGTTTTTTAGCATTTTATTATTTAT
Source organism: Panax ginseng (assembly GCA_020205605.1). Classification (NCBI taxonomy): domain Eukaryota; kingdom Viridiplantae; phylum Streptophyta; class Magnoliopsida; order Apiales; family Araliaceae; genus Panax; species Panax ginseng. The sequence goes on from CM035129.1 coordinate 163,648,573, forward strand.
ATTAATAATTTTTATATCATATTATTACTTAATTAATTTAATTGTGACGGTCACAATTTTATTTTTCAAAAGTTCTGTTTAAAAGTCAAAACATCTTAAAATGGTTAATATGGTTAATATGGTTTTGAACCATAACCATATAGTTCCAACCCACACAACTCATATTAAAAATGGTTAATATGATTTTAGTTCTTAAATGAAATCATAACCATATTTTGAAAACCAAAACCAATCCATATTTTATCAGTCCATATTTTATCAGTCCTAACTCCTAATTGCCACCCATTTTGCTGGGATACTTGTGGTTGTGCAACTTTGCATATGAGACCGACTACCTTTGAATTGCATTCCACACCTGACTAATTGAAGAAGAATGTTACCAAAGCATCCTTTGAAAATTTCAAAATGTTATTTATATTAAAATGTTTATAGGATTGATAACTTGAATTTTGTTTAGGATTGAATGGCTGAATTAATTAGCCATTCAGTACGTTTGTTTTAAAAAAGAATCATTTGAAGGACTAAATTGAGCAGTCATTCAGACGATTTGGGCTGAATGATTTAGTGTCATTTTTTTGACTGAATGAAGTTTTTTTTATAACATAACTATTATATTAAGTAATATTAAATAAATTTACAACAAATTTGAATTTTTTTAGAGAGATAAAATAATAAAAATATATTATTCAGATGTTTCAGACTTGTCAATTATCAAACAACTTTTTTCATTCAGATTCAGATTTATATTCATATTCATTTAGTTTTTATCAAACACCCCCTAAATCTATAACTAAAGATGAAAATTTGTTTTACAAAAGAAATTGTTTTCTAATGACCTAATTTTATTTTTTTGCTTAGCGAAAAAATAAAAAAATAAAAAATCAGAAACCATAATTGAGGAGGGTTGGAAGTGCGAGGCATTGTATATTTGCTTATTAGCTGAAGCCTGAAGACTGCAATGTCTGCATTTCAAGGTTAGTTCTTTTACTGAGGTCTTCATGAAATTTCTACGTTAATGTTGCATTGCCTCCATTATGTATCTAGGATTTAAACTTTTGCTCATCATTCTCTCCCTCTCTCTCTTTCTATTTCATATATGTACTTCCAAGGGTCTTGAATTGAATCAGGAGAACGTGAAAGAGAAGCTCAAAGGATGATGGATGAAGCTAAAGAAGCTGCATTTAGCTGCATCAAAAACACAAAAAGTCAATGAATTCTGCTGTATCTGGTAATTGATATTGTATCTTAACAGTCTTGTTATATAGTAACAAAAATCTTGTAAACTCTTATATATACATGGCTCCAATTTGTTTGGGCAGAAAATCAAAGTATGCAACCAGTTATTTCAAATAGAGAAGGAAATATGGTTACGATGGCTATGAAGATAAAGCTGCTGATGCCCAAGCAATATTCGTCTTGGGTAAGGCAGGCCAAGACATCAACATGGCTTCGGATATGACAAGTTATGTCAAAGACAGAAGGAAAGATGTTTAACGATGCCTATATATGAAGATAAAGCTGCTGCTGATGTCAATGCATTCCTCTCGAGTAATGCAAGTCAAGCCATGAACATGGCTTCGGATATGACAAGTTTAAAGCTACCGACGCCCATGAAAGGTAAAGCATCCGCTGCTTATGTATCTGTCCCGGATCGCACAACAGCACAAGTAGAACCATGGACATGGCTTCCAATTTCAAAGACGCAGCGAAGGATAAGGTATCTAAAGTCTTTGGTTATGCATGGACATGGCTTCCAATTTCAAAGATGCAGCGAAGGATAAGGTATCAAAAGTCTATGGTTATGGATCAAATTAGGCAGACTAAGTTTTGAGAATGGCTTCAGATCGATAAGGCCAGTGGGGCAAAAGCAAAAAAACTTACGTGACTGCCAAGGAGAAAGCAGCTTCACAAGCGGCAGAAAATGTAGGAGAACATATGAGAAAAGCTACTGCAGAGCTATATATATATATATATATATATATATATATATATATATATATATATATATATATGAGCAGTTATTGATACTTGAGGAATTATGTACTAGCTTATAAGCTTCTTGTGAGTAGCTGTTAAATATTTTGTTCCTATTTTATCTTTAATAAATTATTTTGAACCTTTTCATTAAAGGGCTTAAATCTCACTTTTCCTGTTTTTATGATGACTGTAATCAGATTTATATACCTTTGCATATGCATAGGCTTAGACATGGTGGCAACTAATTGTATTTGCTTTTGATTATGACTTCTTCTTTTTCTTTTTCTCCCGAGAACATGGGTATATATCTCTCCGTGTGTGGTTACTAGTTAGTTAAGGATGAGGTAACAATTCTTTTTTCTTGAAGTTAACAAGATGTGGGGTATTCTTTTCTTTGATTATTATTCTAACAATTTAAAGGAAGGAGATACTATATAATAACAATGCCATGCAAGTGGATTATCATGCGTGCTCCGTATCATTGACGGACTCTACTCGATTCAAGGTTTTTGGGCTAGAAAACGGTTCACGCAGACAGTCGATGACTTTCGTCGATCCCCATCACTTGTTTTTTTTGCTAATAGCAAATATGTTTGGTGCATGTCTTAGAATTTCTGTTAATATATAAAAATGGATTTAGACTATACTATTTGACTAAATCTTAGGTTTATATTCGGCCAGCCCAGCTATAAGTTTAGATAAGCTAGTTGACATACCAAAAGCAATATTCTCCTTTATCTATGCTTTCTTACCAAGTACTACTATAACATTTATATTATACAAAACACGTTTATCCCGGTTATATAAACGCCCTTACTTTCTCCGTACAACATCATTATAGGGTTAAGAGGTAAACGAGGGCGACCAAAATTTTCACATATTTACTCTTAAAAGAACAACAAATTCTGGGAGTACTATAATTTTAATTACTTGGAAAAATTGAGGGGGTGAAGTGATATGATAGCATGAGAGATGAGAACAAGTAAAAATACCATCCATATTATTATCACTCGGCTGTACATTTTGATAGAGAATATGGGAAAGGTTGTTAAATTAAAGTGTAGGAATGGAAAGAATTTAGAGACAGACAGACTGATAGAGGAAGTTTATTCAATTGTAACTTTGATTTTTTAAAGAAAATGATGCCTAAATTGAGAAAATAAAAGGAATGACTATCAATAAAATATATGATATTGATACCAATAACTGGTGGCTATTCTGAAAGGATTGTCCTTCCAAACATAGAGGTATCGACCGTGTCTGTTTCCACAAGTAGTAGTACTCCTGCTTAGTCAGTTGGGACAATGGCAGCTAGAATAAAGATGCCACATCATTGTGGGGGAATCCTTTAATTTATATAATGTGGTACTATATATATTTCTAAAATCTTTAACTAGGTACGTACTACATTTCATACCAGAAAAAAAAAACAAAAAAAGGAAAACAACACACTGACTAAAGTATTCGGAGAAAATTAAAATGTGAGATGTGTAATTGATGATATCAGAATGAAAAGTGAAGTAATCACTAGCTAATTATATTTGTTTTTAGGAGTAGGCAGGTGGATCAAGAGTAATAGAAAGTTCTGGGTCAGGCTTAGTTAATTTTAATATTCACCAAGAATATATAGGCATATAATCAAGAGGACATATATATCTCAACTGCTAACAACATCATTAATTAGATTTTTATTAATAAAATGGACTCAAATCATGTGAAGTAAAGCAGCAGGCTCTCTAATTAATGTTAATTGTTTCCTTACTACATTCAATTATGAACACCTAATCTCCATACAATTGTTTTTAATTCCTAGCTAATTAAAATCAAATACCTCAAAAAATGCTGGGACTTCCATTGTTCAATAATCTTACTCATGCTGTTCTTTATTCTTCATGGCTTGTTTATTGTTGTGCATCCAAACCTTGAACACTTGTCTCTTCATCCCCAATTCATCGCAGAGCTGTTGCACTTCTTCATCGTCTTGCTTTTGTATCTTCCACCCCAGTTTCTCAGCCACTTCATGCATTCTATCTTTCTGTTCTTTACTGAATTTTGTCCTAAACCTCTTCTTAGACACAGAAAACGATGGCGGCACTGCCATCTGTTGTGCAGCTCCGCCAGCATTGTACTGAAACATATTTAGATCTTCACTTGACGACTCCGCTGCACCTCTTCCGGCCCCACCAAAGGCCATCATCATCGGCCCCATAGCTGGACTAGATAAACTAGGAGAGTAATGGCGATAGAATTGGTGTTGGTGGTGCTGGTGCTGGAGGTGTTGCCGATGATGAGACGGTGGGGGTTGAATATGATGATTTGTAGTAGTTCTGATACCGTTATTTTCATTGGGGTTGTGTGAGTAATAATAATTTGTCATAAATGGTTGAGAGTATTCTCCTCCTCCACCAGTCTCTCTCCTGTGGAAATTGCGGTGGCATTCACAAGCTGCACATTTGAGGGCTTCCGCAGTTCCTTCCTCCCCACTTGGCATGAACTCTCCGCACCCATCCATAACATTCCCGCCGATGCTTGCTGCATGATTCTTTAGGCATTCGCGATACCGAATAGCAGTATTTGCTTCTGGTTGTGGCTGTGGCTGTGGTATGTTTGAGTTTGATGCATCAGCAGTTGCCAATTGAGCTGGATCTGGATCTGGGTTGTGCTGTACAGGAAATTGATGTAATTGATCTAGGGTTTGGGTGGGGTTAAGGATTCGTCCACTCTCAATCCTTCTTCTATCTGATGTAGGTAGCTTGGAAGAAGATGATTCTTGATTGGGTTGAATTGAGGTATTAGTATAACCTATAGAGCTTGACAATCCTTCCATTCTATGTTTGATTATTTGCTAATCTCTCTCTAAACCACAATCAAGCTTCCGTAGTCAAATATTTCAGCAAAGAAGTACTAATCAAAATTTCCTAATTAAACCAAGAATATTAACCTTTCATTTGATAAGATTTGCACAAAGTCTAAACCCACAAAACCCCATTTGACTAAACTCCGATTCCATTTCTTAAAACGTGAACAAATGGACAAAGAAGTAGACAGAGAAAGGTGATCAGGTCTGAAAAGGTTTTAAGAGATTAAAACCCTAATCAACGGATATACTATAATATTAAATAAAGGAATCTTGAAACTCAAAGCGCACTGTAGAAGGAAGGAAAAATAAAAATAGATGGGACCCTTGACTAAACAAACAGCTAACTTATTTACTAAAACGTTTACCTTAATTAACACAAGCACTGAACGAAAGACATAAAAGATAAATTAAGAGAGGATTAATTAGAAAAGATGGATGGAGGTGGGTTTATGAAGAGGAAAGGGTAAGAGGAGTGTTGTCTCCTGTAAGGCATCCAACCTCATAAAACCCACCCATCAAAGGAAGCAGAGATGGGAGATTGGGGGTTGCTTTTTTATGATGACGATGATGATCAGAAGGAGAAGAAGACAGGGAGAGACTTACTCTTCAAGATAGCCGACAACTTCATGTTCTTCCTCTCCTACTCCCTTCACACTGATGGTCCACTACTCTCTACCCCTCTCTCAATACTTGTAATAATTATTGTTGTTGGTATATATTCCCCCCCCCCCCTCTCTCTTTCTCTGTCTTCAAAGTTGAAACCCTAGCTAAAAATGAATAAATGAACCACCACACCACCCAAAATGAAGATGTTGATGCTGATTCTGATTCTGATGGAACGTTACTCTGGTTGCCTGGAATTTACCCACAACCTTAAACCCAACTTAATCTGGGTTTAGATTTGGTATACCAACCTGTCATATACAATTAACAAAAGTTTAGCTATACGGGAATAATAACATGAGCGAGAGAAATAATTAAAGAGGGATGAGAGAGACTATTGTTTTTTGTTTGGTAATGTGGGGGTCGGAATTAAAGTGAAGATGATCATGGTCCACGGCAGAGCACATCACTTTGGTCTTGATTCATTCTTTATTTATTTTTAATTACCCCAATTCGAGGCAGAGACGTTGATTCCTGCAAATTTTCCCAACAGATAACAATTGGCTTTAGCTTTTGATTCTTCACAGTAACATATCATGGGAAAATGTGGTTTACAGGGAATTGGAAGTGGTTATTTTGAATTTTATTTTTAGTTAAGTTGATTAATTGGTCAATAGAGTGTTGATACGCAGATGAAAAACTCTATGTGTATCAGTATTTTATTAATCAATTGATTAATTTACCAAAAAACAAATTTCATGCTAACCGGATCCACGGAAATTGACCATTACTGTTGCCAAATCTTGGTACTGCTACCATTTATTTTTCCCAGCTTTAATTGTACTACACTACTACCAAAAAAACTGAACATTTTATTTTTTTCCTCTTATGTACCGATTGTTTTTTAAATAAAATTATTTTATATAGTAATTATAAAATATATTTTTAAATTGACTTACTATTATTATTAGAATAACTATAAATTTTGTTTAAAAACGAATAACTACAAATTAAATATTAAGTGTTACTGGCTTCAAAAACAATATTAATGTGATTTTTTTTGTTATTTTTTATTTAATATTATGTTTTTATATAGTTTCAAAATTTAATGTTTAGTTTTTATAATCAATTGTTCGTATTTATATATTCATTTTTAATTAGAGTTTAAAGTTGAGTGGAAATCTAAAAATATAATCGTAATGTTTAAGTCATACTCTAAAGTCTATTGTATACTCCTCCGTCCTAAAAAAGATGACTAAAGTTACTAATTTTTTCTCACAAAAGAATGAGTCAAGATACATAAAGTGAAGGTTACAAATATCATTTAATAGAGTCTACTAATATAATAAAAATAAAAATACACATCACTTTCTATAATCTTGTTGAGAGGATAAATTTGATTTTTTTTTTACTATTTTCTTTTATTTTACTCTTTTCTTAATATGTGTGAAAAATATACTTTGTTTATCCTGAGGACAAATGGAGTAATTAATTAACTAAATAAATTTTATAAAAATAAAATTATTGTAAAATAATAAGTTACTTAACATTATTTTAGTTTTAAAAAGAAATTAAATTTTATTTAGTAATATATAAGTGGGTTTTTTAACATTAATTAAAGTCTCCTACATGAAATAAATTTGTTTACTTAATTTTAATCATTAATATATTTTGTAATATACATTACAATAATTTTATATTAATTATTATTTACTCATAATATTTTCTTATATGTTTATTATATAGTTATTTAGGAATATAATTGTTGTAGAATAATGATGAATGATTATGTGGATTACCGCATGCATGGTGAATGATCCTTTGTATTCATATGAATAGTATTTTCATTCAAAAGGGGTTTCTGCCAGGGGCAGTTTCATAATTTTTCTGACCTTAAAAAATTCTAAAAAAATTTGAAATGATAGTTTGATGAGTTTTCTAGATTGTGTCCAAGAATAGCGATTTTTTGATGTATAGATTAAGAGTTATGGATTTTATGGGAAAGACTATTTTAAAAGTAAACTCTTATAACTCTTTGTGGTTAACTCCAAAATTAGTGAAATTTTTATTGGGAGTACATGTATATAATAGGAATATACCCTGTAAATTTCGGATTTTTTGGACAAAAATATAATTTATGATAAATGTCTAAATATTCGCCAGTTTTGGCCATATGAAAAATAGTAAATGAATTTTAAAAATTCCGAAAAAAAATATATGTTCAATATGGGACTATATTTTGCTAAATCCTAAAAAAAAAAAATATTTTTGGGATTGATTTGGTAATTTTCATGAAAATAAACTAGTTATGAGTAAATGAATTAAATATGTTATGTGAAGTAAAAAAATTGGAAAATAGGATTTTATGGCTTGAGAATCCTATATATGGTATATGCAGATTTTTTATGAGGGATTTGATCATTGGTGATGAAATCTTATGAGTATGACATTTTTGAATGATTAAATTAAATACATTATTTGGTAAAGTGTAAACAATTGAAATAAATTGTTTATAAGTTTAAGAAGTGATTAAAATATTATTATAATATTAATAATATTAGATGATGAGTTTATTAAGTGATTGATAATATTTGGATAAATTTAAAGTCTTTAATATTTATCCTTGTTTTCGTTTGATTAATGTTTATATCATTGTCATCATCCTCATGCTTATATTGTGGTGAAAATCATCTTTGGCTTACGTGCATATATGGACTTGGTATGATTATGAGAAGGGATCATTCGATATAATCATGACCTGTAATATTATAAATGATGTGGTAAAAGTCCTCAGTGGCCTGTAATGCATTGATGGACAATTTTTGGTATGATAATGACCAGAAATTATTCGGTATAGTCATGACCATTGATAATTTAATGAATATCCTTGGCCGTAGAAAGGGGGATGATTCGATGATGTGGTTTATTTATTAAAAACTCGAGTCTCGTAGATAAAAATTGACAAAAACATTTTAAAACATAGAAGATAGTAGATATCATGATCTACTCGACTCTTCTAATGAATCATTTATTCACCGCAGCTTAAACTTGATGTCTATTGTATTTTATCAGTTTAACATTGTTGAAGACTAATGATAATTTATTCTGCATTATCTTAGTCATAATATTTCTTACTGGGCTAGTTGAACTCACCCTTTCTTTCACTGTTCTTTTCAGGAAATGAGAACGTATCCGAGACTAGTCGGGGAACGGAGTGACGGTCCAGATGATAGTATTAGTAGTCCTCACTATTTTGTTAAATAGTATAATAATAAATGTAATGAGGACTCCATTGAGTGTGGATATTGTCTAGATGACAATATTCTTATTAAAACTCTTAGATTATGTTTTGTCGTATTTTACACGACTGTTGTATAATTAAGTTATATTTAAATTTTGTACCATGTATTTGGCGACTCAAGATGGGTGATGTATACCTATTTTGGGGGCGTCACATTAATTAACTAAAGGTCTTCTATATGTAATAGAATTGGTAACTAAAGTAATCAATAATAATAATTTTGATATTAATTATTATATATACTCATTATAATTTTAATATATAGTTAATTATTTAGATACTAAAGTTGAGTAAAAACTTAAACTAAAATTCTATATATAATTTTTAAGTTAAAATTTATTATACAGTAAGTAATTAAATGACTCTTATAAAAAAAAATTGTTGCATAATAATAAGTTAGTATTAAAGTTTGTATGACCATACAGAGAGTTTTAGTTCTAGTTAAATTAATCATAATTCATAATACTATATAAAAGTATAAAAAGTGTTTTACTTCTTGTGAGACCCCGAATTGTATGAAATAAAAGTATTCAATTTTTTTTATTTTGGTAAATAGTTAAATTGATAAAAGTTTAAAGTTACGGGTAATATGTGAAATTTTTTGCAAAGTAAGCAAGTTGATATAAAATATTTTTTGTTGGGAAATATCCGTACGACGGTACAATCATTGGTGGACCCCACAACGTAATTATTGTCGGATTGAGAAAACGATAAAAATATTTTTATAAAAATAACTCTGCGGAAGTTTTACCGTTAAAACCGCTTGAACTACTTTCAGTAGTAAAAGTACAAAGAATACTGGCGTGGTTGCATAAGAAGACACCGATTATTAATGCTTACATGATAAGTCACTCAGCTTTTGTTTTATTAGTATTATTAATGTAATAAAATGTAAAAGCTTTTTATATAAAATAGAATACTTTTATAAAGTTATTCTATAAATAGAATATATTATATTCTATTATGCATAATATTTTGCATAGTAAAATCTTTTTATATAAAAAGAATACTTTTATAAAGTTATTCTATAAATAGAATATATTATATTTTATTATGCATAAGTGCGTGATGCGATAGTATTTTTGCATAGTAAAATCTTTTTATATAAAACATAATACTTTTATAAAGTTATTCATTTTATTAGATTATAAATAGAATATATTATATTTTATTTAAAAGATTTTGCTTTTAAATCTGAACCGTCCGATTAAAAAGTAACTCAACTGACCGTTCATGAATTATTTACTATGCAATCCATTCTTCTATAAATAGAAGCTCATTCCTTCATTATTTTTTACGAATTCACTAAAACTCTAGAGAGAGAAACTATAGAGAGGGTTCTTCTTCTATAATCTTGAGCGTATTTCTTTAGAATTTAAGAAAGCTTTGAGCGTAGTACAAATTTTTTTCGAGTGTATCATCACTCTACCAGTCGGAATACTCTTCTTTCAAAGGTAAGAGATATTATGTGTTGTACCTGTAAGGGGTATTATTTCTTTTGTATTCATGAAGAGAATTTCTGTTATTCTATTTTTTTTTTATTATTCTGTTAGAATAACCTGTATACGCGGTCTACCCTATACTTGGTGAAATTCTTCTGTTATTCCATTATTTATTATTTTGTTGGAATAACCTGTATATGCGGGCTACCCTATACTTGGTGAAATTCTTCTATTATTCCATTCTTTATTATTCTGTTGGAATATCCTCAGATGTAAGGCTTTTACTGGCGGACTTCGTTCCGTCTTTATTATTTTGTTAGAATATCCGTCTGCAAGCGCTTTTACGCCGCACTCTAGTTCCGTTATTTATTATTCTGTTGGAATAACCTGTCTATGCAAAGTATCGCATGCATGGTGATTTCTGTTGTTATTCCATTCTTTATAATTACATTTGGAACATCCTCGCTTGGTCTGCAATTTTGCTCGACTTCGTTCCGTTATTTATTATTCTGTTGAATAACTCGCCTACGCGACGCATCGCATGCATGGTGATTTCGTTGTTATTCCATTCTTTATTATTCTGTTGGAATATCCTGCAGCCGGTCGCGTATTACGCCTTGACCGGTTCCGCTTCTTTATTATTCTGCTGGAATGTCACATTGCGGTGACACGCCTCGACTGGTTCCGTTTCTTTATTATTCTCGCTGAGAATAACCTGTCTGTGCGATCTATCGCATGCATGATGAATCCTTCTATTATTCCATTATTTATTATTCTGTTGGAATAACCTGTCTATGTGAATTACCACATGCATGGTTAATGATCCTTTATATTCATTCCTTATTAAATTGTGGAAATGATCTGGTTACGTTGATTATGATGAGAGTCCTAATAAAAACATTGGACTGATGAAAATTATGGGTATATGAAGTATTAGTAAGTGTTATGATGAGTTATGTTGGTTATTATGTGAAAACATGAAAGTTTCTTAAAAATCACAAAGGGTTGAAAATCAGATTTTGGTAAAAATGGAACATGAAATTCAATTGACCATATCTCCTATTATATTTTGAATTTTTGAGTGTGGTCAAGTTCTAGAGTTAGATCTATGAGTTTTGTAGCATCTCCAAGTGGAATCACTGGAAAAGGTGTTGTAGATTTTTGTTTGGACTGAATTTAGCAAATGAGTCAAAAGTTGGAAATTACCAAAATGCTACTGTCCACATTTTTAGAAGGGTTGTTTCGGCTACTTAATTTATGAGAAAAATTCTGACCTTTTGGGACATGAAAGTATATAGTATAAGGTACCTCCTGTCCAAAAATGAGCCCATTCCAACTTAAAATGAGCAAGTTATGACTATTTCAATATTTAAGTTTTTTCAACGAAAAACGCTATAACCGGAGTTCTATAACTCCGATGACCATGAAATTTAAACTGGAAGCTCATATTAACATGTGTAAGATCCTACCAAGATTTGGGAATTTCTGGAGTTAAACTTAAGGTAGCTAATTTCTTAAGGAATTAATTAGAATTAATTTTTAAAAAATCGTAAATGAATTTTAAAAATTCCGAGAAAAATATATGTTCATTATGGGACTATATTCTGCTAAATCTCAGAAAAGAAATATTTTTGGGACTGATTTTATATTTTTCATAAAAATGATTTAGTTATGAACATATGAGTTAAATATGTTATGTGAAGTAACAAAGTTGGAAAATAGGATTTTATAGCTTGGAAATCCTATATAAGGTATATGCATATTTTTGATGAGCGATTTAATCATTGGTGATGAAATCTTATGAGTATGTCATTTTTGAATGATTAAATGTATTATTCGGTAAAATATAAACAATTGAAATAAATTGTTTATAAGTTTAAAAAGTGATTAAAATATTGTTATAATATTAGATTATGAGTTTATTAAGTGATTGATAATATTTGGATAAATTTAAAGTCTTTAATATTTATCCTTGTTTTCGCTTGATTAATGCTTATATCATTGTCATCATTCTCATGTTTATATTATATTGAAAGTCATCTGCGTGGCTCAGAAGGTGCGTAGATGGACTTGGTATGATTATGACCGAGATTATTCGGTATAATCAATCAATACCGTAATGTTATAAATAATGTGAAAAAAGTCCTCATTGGCCCGTAGTGTATTGATGGATAGTTTTTGGTATGATTATGGCTATGGATTCTCTTCGGCCAAGAGTGCAAAGATGAATTGTTTTATGGCATGATCAGGACCGTTGATGAAAATACGATTATCTTTGGCCCGTAGTGCATAGATAATTCGTGATCGTAATATTAACGAATATCTTTGACCTGTAATGCATGGATGATTCGATGATGTAGATTAATTATTGAGCTGAGTCTCAGCAATGAAATATTAATTCATGGATGTGATTTAATGAATATCATTGGTCGTAGTGCAGGGATGATTCGATGATGTGGTTTATTTATTAAGCTGAGTCTCAGCATTATTGGTTTTACAGTTGTATATCTTTGGCCTGTAGTGCAAAGATGGACTGTTGGTTATTAGTTTTACAGTTGTATATCTTTGGCCTATAGTGCAAAGATGAACTGTTTGTTATTGGTTATACAGTTGTATATCTTTGACCGTAGTGCAAAGATGAATTTGTGAGTATGATTATGAGCAGGAATTGTGATTTGGTATAACCATGATTTTTGATGTTTCAGGTGAAGATAGGTGATGAAAATTATCTTCGTCTCAGGTGCGAAAAAAATTCGTAATCACAATTATGATTATGAGTTATTCATATAATTGTGGGAGTGAATTGTTGATTGATGTTACAGAATAAAACATTATTGGTGGACTTTTAACATGGAGAAGATAATAGACACGATGGTCTATTTGACTCTTTAATGGATTGCTTCGTTCACCGCAACTATGGTTGAAAAATTTTATCATCTACCATATGTTCTAAATCTCTAATTTATTATTGACAAAAGCTATTGATATTTAAATTATCATTAGTCATGATATTCTTTACTGGGCTAGTTATGCTCACCCTTTTGCTTCACAATTCCTTTTAGGTAATAAGAGTGTAAATTTGGGTCGAAATGGGGATAACAGGGAAATAGTGTGATGGTCCGAGATCGTCAAGTTTCTCAATACATTATAAAACGGCATGACATGCAACGATAATTGTATTGAGGACCTAAGATGTGTGTGTCGTATTTTTATACGTCACTTAATAATTGATTTTGACGAACAACAATAGGGTGATGAGAACCCGACTTTGAAAGCGTCAAAAGTGCACCTCATTAGAATGAATATGATAGTAATCTTTTCGTTCTTCTTTGGGGTCTTAAAATATTTGTTGCTGTATTTTATATGGCATTGTAACAATTTGAGTTGGATACTGTCTACGAGACAATATTGTATTAAAACCTACAACTTATATGTTGTCGTATCGCATTTACGCTCAACAGCAGATTGTATAAATAAAGTTTGTATTTGATTTTTATAGTGTGATATCTGGCGACTCAGAATGGGTCATTTGGACCTATTTTGGGGCCGTCACAATTCTAGTTAAATGTTAGGCCTATACCAAAGACAAAAAATGAACACCAAAAAATCAAGTTTTGCCGATTATTTTTTAAATAGAATTATTTTTTAATATTTAATTTATTTTATATTATATATATATATATACTTTTTTTTAATTTGACTTATTACTATTTATTTTGCTTAAAAAACGAATGACAAAAGATCACATACATTTGTCGAATATTCACAATTAAAAGTGTTACTAATGTGATTATTTTGTTATTTTTAATTTAATATTAAGCTTTTATATTCAATCATTTGTATTTATATATACATTTTAATTAGAGTTCAAACTTGAGTCATATTCTATTGTATAATTAATTAATTAAATAATTTTAAAAAAATAAATAAATTAGTTTTAAAGGGTGATTAAATTTTTAATCAATAATATATAAGTCGGATTTTTAAAATATTAATTACCTTAAAGTTTTCTATATAAAATAAAGTTGTTGACTAAAATTTAATAGTTAATATATTTTGTAATATATATTATAATTTCTTTATATTAATTATTATTTACTCATAATATTTTTTCTTATATTTTTAATATATAATTATTTAGGAATATAATTGTTGTAAACAATGAGTTGTCATTAAAAAAATAAAATAATATTAAAAGAGAGTGGTCTCACTTGTTTTCTTTTTATTTACAAAAATGTCATCCATGGCCTCACTTGCTTTTAAAAAAACTATAAAACGACGTAATTTTAATAAAAATATGTTATTTAAGAGAGATATGCTATTTAAGAGGTATGTTATTTAAGAGGTATGCCATTTTAATTATATTAATTATTATCTACTAAGTAATATTTATAATATATAGTGATTTAGAGATTAAAGTTGAGTAGAAAATTAAAATGAAATCCTAAATATAAATTTTAAGTTAAATTAATTATATGAGTAAGTAACTAAAGGATTGTTATAAAAAATAAAATAGTTGCGTAATAATAAGTTAATATTAAAATTTATAGCATCATAAAAAGAGTTTTAGTTAAATTAATTTTAACATTATATAAAAGCATAAAAAGTATTTTACTTCTAGTTAAAATTTAAGTCTACATCAAAGACAAAAAAAACTAATTTTGTCTTATTATATATATTTATTATATATATAGATATAGATAATTGAATTTCATAATCTCATAAGTATATATGTTTCCACTCAAGTAAGATAAATTAAGAGGCATTCAGACACAAACAAACACCATTTAAGTCACAATCTCACTTCAATCTTAATCATTAAGTTAAAATCTAATTTACTTTTTAATTTTTAGTTAGTAATTTATTTTTCTTCAAACGTAACTCAACACATCTTCAAAATTTATAAATTACGCAAATGAATTATTATTTTTTTGGAAAGGAATAAGTAAATAATATTATTATCCATAAAATAATGAACCACATTGTCAAAGTGAAGTAAGTATATTTTTTATTTTTTGTTTTGGCTTGAATGTGTCAATTGAAATTAAATTCTAATTACATAGAATTTAATAGATCCTTAATTTAATAAGTTATTATATTAATGTCAAATTTATTATTTTTGGTTCACCTATTATATGTGTTAACGCATTATACATTGGTTCATTATGTTCGTAATTAAATAAATTATAAAAGACAAAATAATAATAATTACAATTGATTTAATGTAAGACCCCAATTTTTATGAATAAAGATGAATTTTCTATAATTATCATTTTTGAATATTATGAAATGAATTTGATATAATGTTATAATTGTGGGTAATATTTATAAATTTTGCAAAGTACGCAAGTTGTTATATAATATTCGATTGGTCGATGAATATTCGTACGACGGCACAATCATTGGTGGACCCCACAACAGAATTATTGTCGGATTGAGAAAACGACAAAAATATTTTTATGAAAATAACGGCGGAAGTTTTATCGTTAATACTGTTGAACTACTCGGTTATAAAAGTACAGTAATACGCGTGGTTGCATAATAGCACACGGTATTAATTATTAATACTTACGTGAGAAGTCATCTCAGTTTTATTTTATTACTTATATATATATATATATATATATATATATATATATATATATATATATATATATATAAGGTATGTATTTATATTATATATATATATGTAAGTTGTCAAGTGGGTGGGGAGAAATTTGATATTCAAAGTGGGGAGAGCACAATTATTATATATATATATATATATATATATATATATATATATATATATATATATATATGTCTAGCTTTGTTGACAATTTGGTGAAAGAAGGAAATTATTGATCACTAAGTGTATTCTGTGATATTTTTTTGGCACATGTTATATATATATATATATTTAATATATATATATATATATATATATTTTATTTAAAAGATTTTGCTTCAAGTATGGATCGATACATTTAAAAAGTAAATCAATCAACTGCTTAGTAAATTAGTTACTTATTCACCCATTCTTCTATAAATAAAGCTCATTCCTTCATTATTTATTACTTAATTCATTGAAACTCTAGAGAGAGAAGCTATAGAGAGAGAAACTATAGAGAGAAAGAAGAAAAGTATTCTGCTACTTCACTACTCCGATATCAAGTTTCTTTTACGGTAAGGGATATTATTTGTTGTACTCATAAGGGGTATTTTTTTTTTTTCATATTCATGAAGAGAACTTCTGTTATTCCATCTTTATTATTCTGTTGGAATAACTTGTATACGCGGTCTACCCTATACTTGGTGAAATTCTTCCATTATTCCATTATTTATTATTCTGCATTGGAATATCACGTCACATGCGTTTCACGCCTGGACACAATTCCGCCTTTATTATTCTCATTGGAATATCCCGTCTGCATGCGTTTTTACGCCGGGACTGATTCCGTTATTTATTATTCGTTGGAATAACATATGTCATGCTGATACGCATGCATGATGATTTACATTGTTATTCTATTTTTATTATTCATTGGAATATCCTCATCGGTCATTATTACGCTGACCGATTCCGTTATTTATTATTCATTAAAATAACTTGTCTATCGCAAGTCTGCATTTACATGGTGATTTCTTTTGTTATTCCATTCTTTATTAAACTCGGTTGGTTAAAGTTTTGACTTATACTCCATGAAATTAGTGGAATATCCTCGATATTTCAAGCTTCATCCAATATCTTTTCATGGAAATATTCTTCGAGAATTCTTGAATTTTAATCTGAAAGAAGTATCATGTTGACAATTTGGACGTTATTAGTTCCTTGATAAATTAATTCTTGAACTTGTTTTATTGAATTTTTATATCATTGTCATCATCCTCATGTTTATATTTTATTGAAAGTCATTCAGGCTCAGTAGTGCATGTATGCACTTGGTATGATTATGACGAGGGAATATTCAAGTATAATCATGGCCAAGTAATGTTACAAATGATGTGGTAAAGTCCTCATTGGCCCGTGTAGTGCATTGATGGACGATTGTTGGCATGATCACGACCATTGATGAATACACGAATATCATCGTGGTAGTAGTGCATGGATAATTTGTGGTCGTGACCCTAATGAATATCTTTGGTAGTAGTCTTGGGGATTTATGTGGATTATTTATTGTCGAGTCTCGTGATAAAAGTGATGAATTTTTTTTAAATCATAAAAGATAGTAGATTTTATTCTCTACTGACTCTTTTAATGGATCAGATGTTCCAATCGCAGCTTAAACTTGATGTCTATTGTATTTTATCAATTTAACACTGTTGAGGACTAATGATAATTTATTCTGCATTATCTTAGTCATAATATTTCTTACTGAGCTAGTTGAGCTTACCCTTTCTTTCACTGTTCTCTTCAGGAAATGAGAACGTAATGGCAGGAATGGGAATCGGAGCGAGATTTTATCCCCGAGATGGTGTCTTAGTAGTCCTCACTATTCTATAAAATAGTGTGATAATAAATGTAATGAGGACTTGTCAGGGGAATGTGATAATAGTTTTAGGGAATAAAACTCTTTTAAAAAAAAATTCCACTTTGGGGATTATCTTCTAATTTTTTTTCAATTAGGGGATTAAATTTTTAATTTTTTCTAATTACCAATTGATAGTACCACGTCAGAAATTGATAACATGACAATGACACGCGACTAAAAAAATACTTATAGGTAATATTGAGTCTTATTTTAACATTTATTTTATTAATTTGTTATACCAAAAATAGTAAATATAAGATCATTATTAATTTTTTAAAAAGTAAATTTAATACATTACAAACTCAACTTTAAAAAAATCATCAATCATCAATCATCAATATAATGATAATTATTTTAAAAAGTATAAATGTAATAGTACTAATTAAAATCTTGTTATTTATAATCATCAATAATCAATATAATGACAAAATTATCATTTTTGGTATAAAAAAATAAGGTCTAAATATATATTAATACCCTAAACTTTAAGTTTATTTCATAATCATCAATAATCAATATAATTAATTTTTATACCAAAAGGGTAAATTGTCATTAAATTTACTTTAAAAAAATTAATAATGATCTTATATTTAGTCTTTTTGGTACAAAAATTAATTGAATAAATGTTAAAATGAGACTCAATATTACTCAATACCCCTTTCCTTACATTTTCAATTGTAAAAATAATATAAATTTGTTTAATTTAGGACCATAGCATAATAAGTATTTAAATTATCTATATAAAAAAAGAGTATTACTCATTTATTTTTATAATTTTAATAAATTATGTAAATTTTAAAATTTTAAAATATCAAATTTACTTTCCTAAAATCAATAATAATCTCACATTTTGAAATGAAAGGAGTAGAAGATTGATGTTTTAACGTATTTTCAAATCCAAAATTATTGAGATTCGTTTAATTTTTGAAAATAAATAAATAAATTATAATTAGTTTATGATTTTCATAGTTATACTATATTATTTAAAACTAAAAAAATTCATAACAATTTTAAATATTGAAAAAAATACTGATAGGAATATATATAAATGTAGAAGGATCTCATAGTCGATAGTACAACTTTAAATAAGCATTTATTCATTAGAGCGCTTACAATCTCCTTGTAAAATAGAGTTTATCTTGAAGATGCTGAATAAGCCCAATAGCCCAAATACTATCAGATTTTAAAAAAAATTACATTTTTTTTGTTTGAACAGTATTTCTCGAAACAACTTACCTCAACTCGGATCTAATACATTCAGAAGAACTCTAACGAGTGTTGATCTCAAAAAGTCAAGACTTAAAATTAAAAAATCAAAAAAAACTATTACTTCCATTTCATAATAATGTAGTATCTTTTAGAAGAAAAAAGTTTATTTTAATTTATCTGACGTTTACAACTTTATAAGACAATAAATTATTTATTTTTTTATCACTCTTAACTTTTCTCATTGTTCCAATAAATTTTCTGTCTTGTATTAGTAGTTTTCAATTTCTCATAAAAGGGTAGTGATGGAATTTCATACAAATTTTAATTCTTAAATGATAATATTAAATAAATTTCTTAATTCATATGCATGAATCTAAAACGATTATTATTATGGAATGGTGGTACGTAAAAGTAAACTTAGTTGAAGAATCCAACACAAGGGTATTTATTACTTCCTCCGTTCCGAAATAAACATTCTAATTAGTTTTGGCACGCTAACTAATAATATATATTTTTACCTAAATTACCCTTTTGAATTACTTATTTCTCCACTTTTTTTATGAAGTACTATTACATCTTTCCATGTGAATTAGTTTTCTAGTATTTCTAGATCATTCTTTTTGTTATTCACACATTCTCAATAAAGTATTAAAAATTAAAATGAATAAAGAAAAAGAGTTTAGAGAACCCATTAAATAGAAGACATGTTATACTGATAATAAGATAGAGAAAATGGTATAATAGTTCATCGGTTCCCAATGTAAATTTTTTATGATTTCTTCCCTTTTCAATAAAAGTTGTGTAAAAAAAATTAAGGGTATAAGTAAAAAAATATGACAAAAATAATTATGAATATAAAAATAGAATATTAATTATAAAATATTTTAAAAAATAAATTAAGAGGTTTAATACGACCGAGCAAACAGTATATGGCAAGGATCTTGGTATATAATGTTGGGTTTTTCTTCTTTGTGGGACCTATTTATTTCTTAATTACAATCTTTGGCATGCACCTTGGTAAAATGCATGACTTTTATTTTTGATGGTTTTCCCATGCATGACTCTTGGTATTTTCAAGTTTGGCTTGGAGTCTTCAAGAAGATTCAAATCCTTATAAAATCTGAGACATGTCCCATTTTTGATATATGTAGAACAGATACAAAAAAGAAAAGAGAGAGAGCTCCATTCAGATAAATTCTTCTGTTAGTACTTCTTAGTACTGCTCGTTCAGGAAATTTCTCGTGTTCAGTTCTGTTTGTTCTTAGAGATTTGTTTTCTCATTTGTGAGGTATTTTTCTCTTGTGATTTACACCTTTGGTGTGTTTAAGGCTTATGCCTTTTTTGGCCATTTTGTAAACTTTGTTTGGTGATAGTGGAAGAAACTGACCTACCGATCTTGTGAATGTACCTCAATTTGAAGGAACCACATAATTTTTGTATGCTTATTTTTTATTATTATTTTCTTGCATTATTTTCATTAATTTACACTTGTGAGAAAGCCATATTTTCCCCAACATATAAGCGAGCAGTTCCCTTTATCGTAAATTAATTAATTAAGCAATGATAAATTACGCCCAACTCATCAAGATTCAAGAGAGAGAGAGGGTGATATTAACAAAAAAATTTGTACCAGTGCAGGTTATCCTCTTCTCTTCTCTTCTCTTCTCTTCTCTTGTATTAGTTGAGTGCATGTGTTTGTGTGGACTTTGGGTTTTAAAAATCTAAGCAAATCTAGTGTTAGTCACATCAGACTCTCACTACTGTTTCTTAATTCGTCTTTATAGGCAAACTAATTCCTCCCACGGCCCACCCACCACTTCATTAGATTAGTTACTGCAAAATTTAACTTTATAAAATTTTAAATTAATTATAATATAAATGTTTAATATGGAACGGACTATATATTCTTTTTCTTTCTAAATAAGGATGATTCCAATTCCCATGTGTTCGAGAATATTTTATCGATCTTCAAGTAGGTCGAAGGTCTGACATTAAAAAGATTTTGAAAGACTATCAGGATGAAGCTCATGAAGAAATTGGAGCTGATTGAGTCGGCGTCCGAGTCCTTTTAGGCCGGAACCTTACCTTAGGGGATACTCTTCGGGTTTGGTGTCCGAATCCTTTGGGCCGGATACGTAACCCTGTCGTGTGGAGTTCGGGGTCGGACCTTCAAGTCCTTTGGGCCGAAGCCCAGACTTGATGGTGTAATTGTTTGAGCCTGCACAGTGGGCTCTCCTACGTGCAGAGTTCAGGATCATAATCATAATTGAATAATGTAACTCCAAAGGTAGTGGTTGGATTGAATTCCACGTGCACCTTTTAAGGAGATTGTGTTGGACCCAAGTTATGGTAACTACCATGACTAGGAGTCCTAATCCGACTGGGAGGAAGATTCTAAGGTGGTGAGATCATTATAAATATAAGGCCAAGGTCACAATTAACAGGTAATATCTACTTTTGAGCACTACACACTTAGCCTCCATTGTTAAACCTTGTAACGGCCTGTACTTATTCTCACACCGGAGCTATCCCCCGGAGGCACAAGCCGTCAAGCTTCTGTGTGATCTGTTATTGTGTAGGTTCTAGCGCGTGGATTCTGTGATTGGATGCGCCGGCGAAACTTGGCGTTAACACCATGCATAGGCCATATATAGCAAACTAAGAAATTTAAATAAGCATAATTTGAACATGATGCGAATAACTAACTAACTAGTCATGGCCATGGTCATGATCAACCGGTAGAAGAAAGTGCAGGGACGGAGCTAGGCTTCATTGCAGGTGGCCATGGCCCCCCCAAGATTTTAAAATTTATTAAGTACTAAGGCTCACTCACTTGAATTGTGAGATGAAATTTGTGTTTTGTGGGCCTTGTGGCAATCCATTTCATTTCATTATCTCCAATTCTGCACTACACAATACACACCAACAAACAAAGTCTTGTTATACTTTTGCCCTAACATTCGTCAATCCAGCTTGAAGATAAAAGTAGTCAAGTAGAGATGCTTTACTTTATTTATTCTCTATTTTTTACTTATTCATTCTTTACTTTTTACACACACACACACACACACACACACACACACATATATATATATATATATATATATATATTATGTATGTGTAGAAACAAATTGGAGTTTAAAATTGTTGATACGAGGAGTTATCAATTCAATCTATGTTTGTTTATGTGTTATAATTTGTCATTGCTTTGTTAAATTTGCTTTTATTGAGATTTATATGCACTCCCAAGTCCCAATTTGCTTTTATTGAAATTACTGTTGGCAAAGAATTCGACGGGGATGCCTTCAGCCTGCATAGGGTCGCCTTTCTCGCCGGATATCATGATAGAGCCATCGAGATAGAGCCATTCACCGAGAGTAATCTCGAACCCATGGCAATCGCCGAATGGAAGAAAGCAGAGGATGTGGAATTGATACCGGTAACCCGTAAAAAGCGATTAAGATTGGGGCGGATTAATGTAACCACTACGAATCGAATTTGGTGGACTTGCTTGGTATATCTGCGATATCTTTGCTTGGGAGCCTAGCGACATGCGGGGTAAAGAAATCCAGAGCATTGCACAGTGCATCTGGACCAAAGAGAAACCGGTGATCTGAAAAAGAAGGATCTTCGCCCGGAAGAGCGAGAGAGGATCATAGATGAAGAGATTGGTAAACTGCTGGAGGCGGGATTCATCTTCGAGATCGACTATCCCGAATGGCTGGCGAATGTGGTTTTGGTTCAGAAGCAAAATGGGAAGTGGAGGTTGTGCATCGACTACACGGATCTGAATAAGGCATTCCCAAAAGACTTTTATGCTCTACCCAACATAGACCAGCTGATTGATGCCACTTCGGGGTATAAAATGTTAAGTTTCATGGACGCTTTCTCGGGATATCACCAAATCTCGATGCACAAGGATGATATCCCGAAGACTAGCTTCATCACTCATCGGGCTATATATGCGTATCGGAAGATGACCTTCGGATTACTGAACGCGGGGGCAACTTATCAACGGACGATGAACTTCGTATTCAGAAAGTAGCTAGGTCGGAGTATGGAAGTGTATGTGGACGACATGATCGTAAAAAGCATGTCAGTCTGGGATCATTTGGAAGACCTAGAAGACTGCTTCAAAACAGTAAAGCAACACAAACTGAGACTGAACCCGACCAAATGTACCTTTGGTTTGGGCTCAAGAAAGTTTTTGGGATACTTGGTCAGCAAAAGGGGAATCGAAGCCAACCCAGAGAAGATTTCGGCGATCTTAGACATGAAATCTCCAAAGACATTCAAAGATGTGCAGAGGTTGATGGGGCGAATAGCTGCACTTCAGAGATTCGTGTCAAGGTCAGCCGAAAGATGTTTACCCTTTTTTGACACTCTCAAGGGGCCGAAAAACGATAAGAGTTTCCAGTGGACTTTCGAGTACGAAGATGCGTTCCAAGAGATCAAGAAATATCTGAGTTCGGCACCATTGTTGATGAAACCGATCCCTTCGGAACCTTTGTACTTGTACTTGGCAGCAAGTCCAATGGCAGTGGGGGCGGCGTTGGTAAGAGACAAAGGAAGAAAATAGTTCCCGGTGTATTATGTCAGCCATGTTCTTCGAGATGCAGAAACAAGATACCCGAATCTGGAAAAATTTGCATATGCCCTAATCGTTGCGAGCAGGAAGCTTCTGCATTATTTCCAAGGTCGGGTGGTGGTGGTGTACATGGATCAGCCGTTAAAGAAGATATTACATAAGCCAGATGTGTCAGGACGACTAGCAGCATGGGCGATGGAGCTAACACAATTTTCTATAGAGTATCATCCCCGAACGACGATCACGGGTCAGGCATTGGCGGACTTCATCGTGGAATGCTCTTTCACAGAGCCAGATGTGAATACAGTGGTCGAAGCCCAGCAAAGGCCGACCTCATGGACTTTGTACGTGGATGGGTCATCGACCGCAGACATCAGTGGAGCATGGGTTATTCGACAAGTCCCGAAGGGTTCAAAGTCCAAAGAGAGCCATACGATTTCGGTTTAAAATTCTACGAACAACGAAGCGATACGAGGCCATCCTAAGCAGAATACTGGTTGGCGAAGCTTGGAGGTATGAAGTTAGTCATCTACGATGATTCGCAAATGGTGGTCAAATTGTCGGGTGAGTATGAGACTTCGGGGGCAAGAATGTCAAGTACACCGTCAAGTAAAGGATAAGCTTGCATACTTTGCATCGCACAGTTTTCAAGGGGTGGATCGGTCAGATAATACAATAGCAGATGCCCTAGCGAGATTGGCAACCACCGAAGCAACCTCCTTCAACGGATTGGTATACCTGGAGGTTCTAGAAAGGCCCAGTGTTCCGAAGACAGAAGTGTTAGCTTTGGACCGATTGATTTGCTTGCTCACGCCAGATATATCTCTATTTGGAAGATGGGACCTCCTTCTGATCGAATCCTAACAAGACAAATCAAACACCAAGCTCAAACTTCGTCCTCATTGATGGGGATCTTTACCAAGGGGCTTTTTAACTCCCCAACGCTTCAAATGCCTAACTCCATCGTGAGGCGCACTATACTCTTCTTGGAGGTACATGAAGGATCTGTGGGGATTACATGGGAGCAATGTCACCGCACATAAGATTTTGAGGCGAGGGGTATTCTTGGCCATTATCTACACGGAAGCCAAAGAATTCGTCCGAAGATGTCCAAAGTGTCACCAACAACACTATTCCACATCAACCTCCCCAAAGAGTCAGATTCGGTTTTATCCCCATTCCTTTGCTATATATGGGGAATCGACATCCTAGGCCTTCTCGAGAAGGCCAGGGGAAAGTTAGTTTTGTGATCGTGGCTATCGACTATATGACGAAATGGGTCGAAGCCAAACCACTGCAGAAGATCACCGAACAAGAATGCTTGAAATTCTTCAAAGAAGGAGTAGTTTATCGCTTTGGTATCCCGATGGCAGTGGTCTCAGATAATGGCAGGCAGTTCGTGGGATCAAAGTTCGAGGGTCTTATGAAAGAGTTGGGGATCCAGCATCGCAAGACCTCGGTCGCTCATCCTTAATCGAATGGTCAAGTAGAAGTGACCAACCGAACCCTGCTCAACGGGATTAAAAGAAGGTTGGATGAATTAAAGGGTCGGTGGCCCGAAGAGCTGCTGTCTGTTTTGTGGGCATATCGGACTACTCCGAGGACGACAACCGGGGACTCTCCATTCAGACTGGCATACGGGACCGATGCACTCATACCAGTTGAGATCGGATCCTCCACCCTTCAAGACAGTCAGTACAAAGAGTTGTACAATGATGAAGGTTTAAAAATAAACTTGGATCTGTTGGAGGAAGTTCGGGATTCAGCTGTGATGAGGTTGACTATCTATCAGCAACGAACAACCCGATACTATAATCAGAATGTGAAGCTGAGGAGGTTTGCAGTAGGCGATTTGGTCCTCGGGGAGTCGGAGGCGTCAACCCCCCAGAACACTGGCAAGTTAATGCCTAACTGGTAGGGACCTTATGATGTGGTAGAGGTGCCGGGCTGCCGTCATATACCGCTTTTGAGCAATGGATGGTTCTAAGTAAAGAATACATGGCATCTTTGGAAGACTTAGAAAATTTTACCAGTAATAGTTATGTCATTCTTTTCTTTATCCATGTAACCCTTCAATCTTAAATGAAATAAGTGAAAGTTTTCTTTGGAGATGCTTAACTTCATCTATATTCATATGATTTTTAATACTCGAACGGACAAACTTCAGACACAATCCGATCAAGAGGTTTGAAAAGACACCACTGATCGAGATACATCACGAGTATAACTGATCGAGAAAACTGTAAATTTTTTAAATTAGACAAACTTCAAGCACAATCCGATCAAAAGGTTCGGGAAGAAATAACAGATCGAGATTAGTCACGAGTATAACTGATAATAAAAATTTAAGCAAGCATGTTCTAATTCATTCATACTTTGATTTTTTTTATAAACCCGATCGCTTACGATTCGAGCGAAGTACAACAAATTTTTTTATAAGTCCTAACAATATCTATTCATGAGGAAGATCATCTTCTGCATTAGATTCTTCGTCGGAAGAATCAAGGATAGAGGCGTCGAGCCCAACAGCTGTTAATTTAGCCCGAGCCTTTTCACGATAAGCTTCATACCCATCACCAAACTGGGCCATGACCTTCTCGTTCAAGACATCAGACTCTTCATATTCAGCGACAGCTCGCTGCTGGGCCTCGACGATCTTTTCGAGAAATGCGTTGATAGTTGCAATTAAAGTGTTGTTCGACCCGATCACTTGCATCATCTTATCATGTATCTCGGAGAACTTCTTGGTGATGATGTCAATAGCATTCTCCCGGTCCTTGACCTCCTCGAGCAGATGATCCCTCTCCATCAGAAGCGAGGCGTACTTCTTCTTGAGCTCGTTAGAATGGAGTTCGGCTCAGGACACCTTATTTCGGGTTTCCGCATGGAGATCCTGCCTTCTTCAGTCATTTCATGCCATCACTTCGACCTCGACTTGAGCAATCGCAGACGTCCGTTCTTAGTTGAACCTCCTTTTTTGTGGTTCGGGCAAGGGGAGGAATGGCTCGTGCAAGAATGGCATTGGCCTACAACAAATACATGAATCAGCAATCGAAATAAAAACACAAGTTTACAAAAACAAAGTAAAGGTTTATTTTGAGTTACCTGACACTGAAACCGAACGTAGGCTACTAGATACACTTCGGAAGAGAAACCCTTAAACCGTTCGTCATCACCTGATAATTAGAAGTGATCGAAGAGGGTGAAGGGGAAGACTTCGGAAGGGCTCTTCGGTTAACAAGTAGTTGGCGATCCATGGGAAGAACTTGGTCGAAAAGAAGGGGTGGAGGTGGCGACAAGATCGGCAGCAACGACTTAAAGTTGGGGAGGTTGCAGCTCGGGATCTTTGGTGAGTCGGGGCTTCTTGGATCAGGGATCTAGGGGAACCTCTTCGGTATCCTCCGAATCCTCGATCACCGCAACCTTTTCTGGCGATGGAGGAGTAGGCTTTGGAATAGTTGGAGAGCGGGCCTTGGCAAGAACTTTGAGAAGAGGCTTGGAAGACTTCTTAGTCTTCTTCAACAGAGCCATCCTTTCAGTTTTGCTCATCCTCAAGGCAACTTTGGTTGTTGGTTCAGCGTCGGAGGCTGAAGGGGGTGGCCTCGATGTGGAGCCGGTGGAGAGCTCCGCGATCCGAACTATTTCTCCTTCAGCCTTATCATCATAGAGGGGGAGGCGGATGGGCCCGACCGCATTCGGGAGCGATACCAGAGAGGCATCTGCCCCCTCGGGCTTGAAAATTGTCACTAAAAACATAAAGAAAACAAGTCAGGAAAAGGAGGGAAGATTAGAAGTTTTCGACAGCGCATCGAAAAGATAAACTTACATCCGTGTCTTCAGATACCAGGATCGAGTCGATCAAGCTTCAAAATCCATTCGGTCTTACTCCACTTCTTATAGAAGGATTTGAAAGCGTCTTCCCGGTCCTTGGGGAACTGGGACACCTTGGCAATGGGGTCATCTGGATGGGCCCAGCTAGGCAGAAGTTGGAGGTCAGATCCCTTCACAAAGATCCACTGTTCATGCCACCCCTTGTTGCTTGAAGGGGTCTTGATGGGAGCGGTTCGAGTGGGCCTTTTATTTAATTGCTTCAAACCAGGCTCTTTCGACCCGGTTACGGTGAATAAAACAAAGAAGAAGTCGAGCCCGGGCACGATCTCGAGCTCCTGGCATAGGGCGATAAAGGCCACCAGGTGGATGTACGAGTTTGGCACGAGCTGTGCAAACCCGATCCCCGCGAAGCAAAGAAAAGAAGAGATGAAATCATGGAAAGGAAACCGA
The DNA here is from genome assembly GCA_020205605.1 of Panax ginseng. NCBI lineage: Eukaryota > Viridiplantae > Streptophyta > Magnoliopsida > Apiales > Araliaceae > Panax > Panax ginseng. The sequence continues at coordinate 163,676,345 of CM035129.1, forward strand.
ACCCCATACTTTAGAGCGTATAAGGGAATGACCACCCACTCGCCTTCGGGCCTCCAGAATATTTTCTCTTCGGAGGTGGGCACCCGAAGCTTGTATTCTTTTGGGATGTTGAAGAAGGTTCGGATGTCAGAAATTTGTGAAGGAGTGACAGTAGAAGGGGTGTGGAGATGGGAAAACTCCTCTTTGGAGTGATAAGCATTTCGGATCCTGGCCTCGGTACTAATTGGAGTAGGCAGGACCGGGGAAGGAATGACGTCGGATGAATCCACCGACAGATCGACTAAAACAAGGTCGCCGGTGGTGATGGAGGGGGGAGTTGGCTCAGTGGCAGGAGGAGGAGTGTTAGAATCGGTCATTTGTGATAAATAAGGTAGGAGTATATGGTTCTAGAGGAGAAATTGGACCACGAAAAGCTTGAAGTGTGGTGAAATTGACCAAAAAAGTATGAATGAGAGGGAGTTGGGAAGGAACAGTAGCTCGCCGGAAATCGCCTTGCCAGAAAGTTTGAATGCAGAGAGTTTGGGATGTAGAAGTCTGTAAAAGTGGAAATGGGGGAAGAAAGGGGGTTTTTATAAACTCATTAGCACAGAGCCCAAGGGCAGCTATTAAATGCTTAAGGTGGGTCCAGGCGTAAAAAGGCGTTCAACGTTTTGAATATCGAGGACAGACCGTTTGGCTTCCCCAGACAACTTATCATTAGCTGTCGTGACCTTTCGTATACCTGACCTCTCAAGTCTCCGATTATAAGTATCTTACAATCAGAGACTGGGGGGAAATGTTCGGGAGTATTTTACCGACCTTCATATTGGCCGAAGGCCTGACATTAGAAGGGCTTTGGGAGGCTACCGGGCTGAATCCCATGAAAAGGTTGGAGCTGATCGGGTCGGCGTTCGAGTCCTTTTGGGCCGGAACCTTACCTTATGGGATACTCTTCGGGTTCGGTGTCCGAGTTCTTTGGGCCGAATACGTAACCCTGTCGTGTGGAGTTCGAGGTCGGGCCTTCAAGTCATTTGGGCCGAAGCCCAGACTTGATGGTGTGATTGTTTGAGCTTGACAAAGGGCTCTCTCTGCGCGCGAGTTCGGATCCTAATCATAATTGAATAAGGTAACTCCAAAGGTAGTGGTTGGATTGGATTCCACGCACCTTTTAAGGAGATTGTGTTGGACCCAAGTTATGGTAACTACCACGACTAGGGAGTCCTAATCCGACCGGGAGGAGGATTCTAGGTGGTGAGATCATTATAAATATAAGGCCAAGTCACAATTAATGTGTAATATCTACTTTTGAGCACTACACACTTAGCCTCCATTGTTAAACCTTGTAACGGCTGTGATTATTCTCACACCGGAAGCTATCCCGTGGCAAGCCGCCGCTTCGTGTGTGATCTGTTATTGTGCGATTCTAGCGCGTGGATTCTGTGATTGGACGCTTGCGGCCGAACTTAGCGTTAACACCACGTGCATACAGCCATATATAAAGAAACTAAGAAATTTAAATAAGCATAATTTGAACATAATGCAAATAACTAACTAACTGGTCATGGTCACGGGTCAACCTAGAAAGAAAGTCAGGGACGAAGCTGGCTTTCATTGCAATGACCATAGCCCCCCAAGATTTTAAAATTTATTAAGTACTAAGGCTCATTCACTTCAATTGAATTGTGAGATGAAATTTGTGTTTTGTGGGCCTTGTGGCAATCCATTTCATTTCATTATCTCCAATTCTGCACTACACAATACACACCAACAAACAAAGTCTTGTAATACTTTTGTCCTAACATTCGCCAATCCAGCTTGAAGATAAAAGTAGTCAAGTAGAGATTCTTTACTTTATTCATTCTCTATTTTTTACTTTATTCATTCTTTACTTTTTACACACACACACACACACACACACACATATATATATATATATATATGTGTGTGTGTGTGTGTGTAGAAACAAATTGGGGTTTAAAATTGTTGATACGAGGAGTTATCAATTCAATCTATGTTTGTTTATGTGTTATAATTTGTCATTGCATTGTTAGATTTGCTTTTATTGAGATTTATATGCACTCCCAAGTCCCAAATAATGCTAGGAATTAGGATTGGTGAAGATAATGGACTGTTTCGTAAATACAGTGGGATTGTGAACCTGCGGTTAGAAAAAATAATGTCAGGAATTAGGATCGGTGGGAATTATTTTTTAGAGTTGAGACTTGGGAAGCTCAATGGCATAACCTTTTATTTTGAAAAATTTAAAGGGTGAAAGTTTGATTTTGGCCTCCTAAAGATCCAATCCTGACTCCGTTCTTGAGGGAGTGAATTAATTTATTCCAATAAAAGTGTTGGAGTGGAACCGTGGAAGGTTGAATCAGAGGAGAAAATTCCCAACTTCTGCCCGCCCCAACTCACTGATCAGTAAAAGTAAACGAAGACTAGCAGTATGTTAATGAATCATGATCACGAGTACTAACTATACTGCACTTGGCCACTACCGTCCGTAGATCATATATATATATATATATATATATATATATATATATTTTCTAGTCTTGTTATTGATTGCTAATCTTGACTTGAAACAAATTTGTTATTATTGGTGGGATATATATATATAACCATGATTGTTTGTCGAAAACATGTATGTCATATCACTTCTCAGTCTGCGTCAGCGTATTAATATTATATTAATTAATTCATCAAAGTTAATTCAAGGGAATTCATATTAATGACCAAATCAGGAAGAGTAAAGTAGTAATTAGCTCGGTTAGATTGGATTTCAAAATTAATCAGTACAGGCCAATCACTCCCTGTCCCAATAAACTCTCATCTTCTCTGTAATTTTTCTATTTTATACTCATATAGAAAAAAATACCAACACAAATTTTCCCAGTCCTAAATAGTAACCAATCCATCAGCGATGTCATGGCTTATAGGAATTTATTAATAATTAAATATTAATTTTAAAATATTTGTTAAATAGTACAATTGAATTAAAAAAGTTAAATAATTTATTTATTTCGCTTGAAACAGTTAAATTCTTTTAGTAGTTAATTAAACAATTGATTTAATTAAAATTGAAAAGTCCATTAGAGTTTTGCTAACTCTTGTATTGTTTCTTATTTATATTTAAAGAGTGGAAATGTAACTTTAATCTTATTCTAATTTTTGGTTAGTTGAATTCTTTAGTATAATTCTCATGTGCATTACAACTCATTAGAAAAAATCATAACTAATTTATTCAATGTCATAATTGAGTAAATCTAAAGTCTGTTTATTCCGTTTTTAGTTTTCTACAATTATGAAGATGAAGAGAAGTTATTTGATGTCATCTTCTTGTCTTAAATTGTTGAAAACGCAACATGTCCGGATTCTCGTCACTATTTTCAATCCTAATTTTGAAAATTCATAATTTAGTCATATTAACTTTAAATCGAGTGATTCTTGAGTCTATTTCGTGTATCTTTTCGACAACTATAATTTTTGTGAAGACATGAAGAGATTTTGAAAACTCTAGAAGACCCAAAAGTTATATTCTTTATTGTTGCGTATTGAAGAAAGACGAATAAGGAATGTAAATATTATTTTATATTTTGATTTAAAATTTAGTTATGGGGGTTTTTAAATTATAGATTATTTTTAAATAAAATATAGACATGAAATTAGATATCATTATAATCGAAAAGATGAGATAAATTTATATTAAGGAATATAATTTGATTAAATGTAAACATTAAAAATCTGAAAATCAGTTTCTATATTTTAAGGTATATTGCGTGAGTTATATCTCTTAATCCGACCGTTAAATTGTTATAATTTTTGGATATGTTATACATATATAAGTTGAGAATATGTTCACAAATTTTGAGTTGTTAAACGTGCGATTTGTTATAAATTTCATGGGGTGGCTGGTTTGGGATTTTTCAAGCAGAATTTTCAGCAATAATTCTAATATTTAAAATTGTATAACTTAATGATTTTAAATCCGATTTGAGTGATTTTTGAGGCTAAATTGGAGCATTTGAAGTCTAATTTTGTTAAATTTAATTAAGTTGAAAAATTATTATAAAATCAGATTGATAAGAGTGATTCAATGGACAAAGATCTTAAAAATAAATTGTCATATTTAGGTTTTAAGATTTTTTAAGTTTTGTTATTGACCTTTAAGTTTTGGAGTATTAATAGTGATCTAAAATGATAATTAAAGGCACCTTAAATGAATTTATACGAATTATTATGGAATTATTAATTTGGATTATATTTAATTTGAGATGAAAATCTTTAGGTGGTGAATACCATTTTGTATTTGAAATCGTTGACATGATAGTAAGATTTTGTGGAGTGCTATAAGTGATTTTGAGTATTAGGTACAAATTTCATACTCCTTCAACGATAATCCTTTTTAATTTTGATTTGTTTGTTTTGCTTTTCGTTTAGAATTTGCTTATTTGTTTACATGATTGTTCTTTGTGAAATTAATATGATAATTTTATTTTGGCGTTGATACATAGAATCCGTGTTTGTACTCTTTGAACTAGATTAACATATCTTTTAGAGATGTACATGTCAAACATATCTTTGGAACTTTGTATTAATATTTATTTCGGTATTATACGTGCACCTCAAACCCTTTTGTTAGTATTATGTTACATGTGTTGTGACATTATATATTTGTTAGAATATATTGTAAAGTATACCAAAGCTGTAACCACTTGTGTGGGTACCACAAACATTCATCTTGACAGCGAGGCGTGACACCTTCCATGTCGGTGTGATTAGTCAACGACGTCTATATTTTGTGCTCAGGTAAGAATTGGCCATATGGTGATTTTGTTGTTGGAGGCGTATGGGTCGACCCTAGTTTCTGTTATGTTTTGGGGATTGATGATATTTGTGCTAGACACACTTTCCAATTTGCATGCATTTAGATTCACAGTTTAATGTGTGATTTGCTTGTGTGATATTATTTTGACTTGCCTGTGTGACATGATTATGTTTTGTTTTAAGCTTGATATAAAATAACCACTTAAGTCACTTTGATTCAGCTTTCTGTTTGTTTCGTTAATTCTGTTGATTCATATATACTCTATTCAGACTTTGGAGATTATATTATTCTCATTATTTATGCTTGAGGCATTGTTTCGTACTGTGCATTTGTCTTATGTTATGATTTTCTTTTGACAGGTTTGCGGTAGCGGTTTAAGATTTTGGGCGAAGAGAACTCCCTTTAACTTAATAAGTTTATTTAATTTTAGGGTTTGATTATTGTGTAAATTTTTACATAATTATATTTAATTCGAGATTAATAAATTATCAACTATTAAATATTTAAAATTATTAATCTTTTATTTACTTATTTTTAAAATTTATTGTGCTTTACACACGACCTCCATTTTCTATTTGAAAAGTGAGAGTTACATATAGGCTTATAGGTAATAACCGCTACAAGTACACATTATACAGGCTCACAGCCAACAGAGTCCATTTATATACTCATCGATCATTTATAAAGTTTGCATAACTTGTTTTGTCACTTCATAGTTCATAGTTCATGCACCCAATAAAAAATGATGATTAGAACGAGCAAATACAGGCTGCAAAGAGTAATGAAGTGGAGAATGCTGTCTGACATTAATCAAAATCAGTTCAAGACAATGGATATTCACAACAGCCACTTGCTTCTTGCAATTTCCCCAAAAACAACCCAAACACTCGCGCTCATATGTTTCTTATTGTAAGTTCACAAGTAACTAACAACAAAAAGTAGTGCGTCCAAGTTTCTTTGCTAGAATCTTCACGTATTTCTTGTTTCTCGATTGGTATTGGTATTGGTATTGTCGGAATCGATCATGGAATTATGGTGACTGTATAGAAAGAATGCTCCTCCTCTGAGCGAGCGATCATTGTCCCCAGATGCAAGCCCTAAAACAAATAGCATTTGAATATAGCAAGTATCAGCATCCCTTAGTTATTACTTATTAGAACATATGAAAAGATAATATCACGAGTGGGGTAAGTTGTTATATCCAATCAAGTAGCATAATCATATTAAAAGCTGAAATATTATGAATGAGTGTCTACACAGAATCAACACCACACAACTTAATCCAACCTAACATTGAAGAAACAACAAGAAGTCGTGTCTTGCTGAAGCAATTGCCAAAACAACAAGAATTACCTACAAATTCATCTATAGAGGATTGAATGCAATTACAACAGGTCCAAACCAACATTTGTTAGCTAATTTGTTTACTTCCATTCAAAAACCTTAACACTCAGATTCTCACTTTCAGATGCTAATGCAGATCCTCATACAATATCCTCTAAAATCCACAGTGAGACGAGTTATGTTCAAGTATTCACTAGCTACCTCCATTTATCTGGCAACTGAATGGATTAACAAAATAGAATACAAACTCAACTCTAGCCTCAAAGTTTTTCAAGTTCTTTTTTTGGGGGAGTGGGGTGAAGAGAGAGAGAGAGACAGATAGTACTACAAATGACAGATGAAAAATGTTTTAAAAGCTGCATCACACATGATAGTCTAACCACTCGGGAACCAGTTTATGAATCAAGGAAGATTAAACACCAAAACCTTTTTGTGAGAAAATAACTGCTTAAACTGATTCATGTGAACCACCCGTTGAAGTAACAAAGCAAAATAGAAAATAGTTTCAATTCATTTCCTTCCCGTTATCTTTATACCTCTTATTGTCAACATCTAACAACTCCAACTGCACGCTGCCAAAAACTATAAGCCTATGGTGATTTTTTTTTTGATAAAAGAATAAATTGTATTAATAGAAAATAAAGGAAGCAATAAAAGGGAGAACAAGAAGTACACCCTCAACAAATTGAAAATCAAAATAAAAGAAGAACACTTAAAAAAATACAGCCCTCCAATCTCTACACAGAGATACCTATAAAGGCCCCATAGAAGAAGTTCAAAGATAAGCAAGGAAAATAATCCGATCACTCAACAGCTTAAAAAAATAGCAACTTTCTCTAAACAGAACAGAAAAATAAAAGACACTTCCATACAATTTTGACATCCCTTTTGTTTTGAAATCCTCGAAAACGAATTAGCAACATATCTTTCAGTGAAGCAAGACACACCCACTCCTCTCCTAAAACACCAAAGGCAGAGAGCTCTACAAGCCCCAAGCAATAGGGCAATGCAAAAATAAATGAGCATGATCTCACTACTCTACCCACACATAAAACAACAAACGTCTGGAGATAGAACTTGTAGCCTGCAATTTTGACGGATATGGTATTCAATCTTTGTAAAACTAGAGGCCACACAAAAACCTCGACTTTGGAAGGGACCTTAATTTTCCATATACGAAGCCAATGAAAATGGATTACCAGTTGGATCTCAAGTCCAAATGCACTTATCAGATGAGGATAAATGAACCGAGTCAACAAAATAAGCAGAGATTCCATTTCAAATTTTCAATAGTCTCCAAATCAGTGAGATTCCTAAAGAAATGAAAATCCCAACAAAAGAAATTCCCTTCACGCTTTATGAAATTAGAAATGGGAGCATTATGCAGTGAAGAAATATGATGCAATCGATTAAAAGTAAGATAAAAGTGATTATCTCCTAACCAAGAATCCTCTCAAAATCGAATCCGATGACCATCCCCCACCCCGAATCTCAAATGATGAATAAAAATAGTATAATCTTGAGAAATGAATTTCTAAGGACTTACAAGAGTAACATAGACCCCAGGCCTGGTATCCCACCCATTCAAATGTATACATAACTTGCTCCTAATAACCTCATGCAAAATGGAATGAGGTTCCAAAAGAAATCTCCAAAATCATTTACCAACTAGAGCAACATTTTTAAGGACCAGATTACCCAATCCCAAACCCTTTTCCTGCTTCGAAAGAGATACTATTTTTCACCCAACCAAATGATCCTTCCTCTCATCTATAAGCCTCAACTTTCAACCTTTAACATTAAGTTTAATTTCACTTTTCTTTGTATTAAAGATAAAATTGTAAAGAGAACATATGTGTGTGTGTCCGCACACATCTATATGTACGGTAGCGATCCATAGCCAAATTTGGCTTTGGCTATGGAGCGTTTAGTGGCTAACAATCTTGTACCATCTCAGACGCGATTTTCAAAATGGAAATCAATACCAATCATTATGGTGTGTATGCACTTTTTTGAAATTCTCTCTATGCACCATAATGCTGCATACAAAGGGATTTTTTTAAAATCGCGTCCATTGATCTTATAATGGACGGTAGAAAATAAGTTGACTACTAAACACCTTGGCTAGAAATCACTCCCCATATATGTATTTATATATATAAAAACATATATTTATATATGATAAATACATATATGATAAAACGTAAAGTACATTTATTTATATACATATTATATAAATCTGATCATTTTATTCCATTTTTCTTGTAGACTTGATTTTAATCGTGGTGGAAAGTACAGAGTGCTCAATTACCCTCCATTTGGCACAATTGTAAAGACGATAGTGTGACATAAGGCAAGGGTGACAAGTTCAATGAATAGAGGAGGCCTCACATACATAAATAAGAGCCCTTAAAAAGTTTAGGATAAGGATGTAAACAAAAGTAATTGCTCAAAAAGAGAAGCAGGAAAAGGGAAGGGAGAAGATCTCAAGACCACGGACTTAAAGATTGAGATTTGAATCATGACAAGGTTTAAAAGGGATAAAACAAAACGAATGGATTTATGATTTAAAAATGAGCAACGTCCTCTTATATATACCTTGGGCCATACAACCAAGGGCTAATATCAAATTTAATGGAAGGCTAGGATCGACAATTTAAAATAAACCTAAAAAATATCTAGGATATTTACAAAGTATAATAACCGATGAAACAAATCATGAGTAATCTAGAACACTTTATTAGAAACCCTAATATGTAAAAGAAAATCTTAGAAAATGCTAACTAATGTAGCCATATAAGCACTTTGTAGGTGTCAAGTAAGCGATGTAATGTTGTAATTTCGTTGAAAATGTGTTAATTGTGATACTACGCTTAGAAATAACTCAATTAGTTTTAACTAATCTCTCTTTAGAAGGTTATTTCCAATGGACCACACTCTGAAAGTGATTTAAAAAACATACCCCTACCATATTCCAAACTAAGCGATTCAAACAAACCTACCCCTTACGTATTTTGTACCACAAAACGTGATGCGAGAAGCAAAAAGATTGTGAGACAAGAGACGAGTACCCACAAGGCCACAACAAATTCATAACCAATTTTATTACAGCAGCAACCTCAATCGCTGAAGAATAGGCCTCTATGTGAAGATAATTTTCCAAACTCATTTCAATATGAAGAGGATATCAGTTGGATATACTTTTAATGTACCACAGGTTCAGTTTTATTATTAGGCAACATAACTGTCAGTGTTGAGTCTGTTGACACTTTAAGAAATTATAACAACTTTGAGGACCAAATGACATGTAATCATGCCTTACAAGAATGAATATTTATAACTTGATGGCACTAATAAGGTAACAACTCAATTATTAATATTATACCAAGCACATTCACAACTTTTTAATTACATCAAGGTATAATAAAAGATTATCCTGCTTCTACTTATCAGACTTCAGCTTGCTATCAGAAATTTAAACAATCTTCAACAACTTCATAACAACTGTTCTACACTTCTGATGTTCTGTATTTTTTATATGTTTCTCTTTTCTGTATTTATCTTTCTTTTTTATTTTTTGGTTATTATAAGCGTGAAAATTATGCATCTTATCTAGGAAATATCTGATGGCAAAGAATATAAAGGTATGTAACTTATAAATTTAGTTTCTTTTACGTCATTAGATGTGCATATACTATATCAAGAGAGTCGTCCATAGAAGCTAAAATCATCTTATCAAGAACAGAAGCTACACAACTGGCTAACTCAGACTAGTGAATTTGCTCAATCAATTTGCAGAAACAAATATTCCAATTGCTGAAACAATTAATGAAGTTTGTAAGATACAGTAAAATGGAGGCATGAAATGGCCAAAAAAATAATCAAAAACACAATTTCAGTTTACCAAAACTTGATCACATAATAAATAATCTAAAATACCATGTGGAGAAATGAAACTAATACACACGTACAGACAAGTAGATAAACAGAGGATGAATTGGAATGACAATGTGAAACTACCCGAGGTTCCCAATGCCATTAATAGGTTCCAAAAGCTGTAACTGATGCTGTTGCTGATGTGCTTCTTGGTGCTGCTCCATTTGTAGCTGCCCACCCTCTAAGGCTACAGCTGCCCTGGCTGTTGGAGTTCCCTTTCCTTCCACAAATCGCCACATATACCACGCCCCAACTGACCTATACGGCCGCCACTTGTCACAAAGTTGCTCCATTTGGGATGGACGTGGCAAATCCTCCAAACCGTACAAAAGCTGCACCCCTTTCCTAACCCCCAAATCACTAACTGGTAACACATCTGGCCGATGCAGAGAAAAAATCATGAACATGTGGACAGACCAAGACCCAATTCCCTTTACCATAGACAGCATCGTGAATAAGGACCGATCATCCATTCTTACAACAGAATCATCCGACAAAATTCCATTTTGATACTTATTAGCTAGGTCATGTAAGTAGCTAGCTTTTCTTCCAGAGACTCCAATTTGCTTGAGCTGGTGTGTTGTGAGGGATAGAACGGCATCAGGGCGAACTTCTTCTTCACCACCGCATAGGGCCACAAATCGAGTGTAGATTGAGGTGCCGGCTTTGTACGCGAGTTGTTGGTATAGAATTGATTTGGCTAGGGCTAGGAATGGTAGGTGGTGGGATTCAAACGTGGGTGTCGGGTGAGTGTCAATCAGGTTAGCAAGTAGTGGATCCGCGGCGCAGAGATGGCGCAGAGCAAGACCAATTTCGCCCTCGGCTGATAAGGGTTTTATGATTTTGGGCAAATCTCTGGCCGATTGGGGGGATTTCTCCTCCTGTTCTTGTTGCTGATGGTGACAGTGCTGGTTGTTGTTATGGTGTTAGTGAAGACTTTTGATGAGTTATCGTCGTCGGAGACGAATGCAGTGAGTTTGTCTTCGGGGGCTGGGGATGAGAGTTTTCTGATTTTCTGGGGACGTATAGGGATTTTGGAAGTGTTCGAGAGATTTTGGGAAAGATCTGATGATGGCGTTTCCGTTAAAGAAGTTGTTGGATGTGGTTGAGAAGTGGGATCATGCGGTGGCTGAGATTGAGGTTGGGACTGGGATTGGGTTTCCTCGCCCATGAGAGAGACAGAGTTAGTGAAGGAAACTGATTTTGGAGCTCTTCTCTTTTTGAGTGGTGGTGTGGTGGCCGGGACGGTGGCGTGGTAGGAATTGGAAGGGGAGCGCGGTGGCTGTGGCTATGGCTATAACGGTACAGTAGAATAAAGGAATTTGCATAAGAGGACTCAGAAGGGTAGCGTAGCTGCGTTGTGGGTAGGAACTAACAGCAATGGACTGAATTGACACTCATATTTGTAGTTTTTCTACAAACTCCTTCAAATTATTTTTTAACGTAACCCACCTTCTAAGTTACTATATAAGTCCTAAAAATGAGATCCTACTAATTTTTCTATTAAAAAAATAAACAGAGGTAGTTGATTTTTTTACTGAAATCTAGCATGTGCTTGTCACATGAACTACACACTAAGGGCAATATAGTCATTACATAATAAAAATTAACAACCCCTCCTTCCAAATAAACACTTCTATGTAGGTTTAGGGGTGTTGGACAATAACTTATAAGTTAGTTAAATTAACTTATAAGTTATTTATTAATGTGTTTAGTAATGATTTATTTTTTAATTTGTAAGTTAATTTATAAGTCAAAATAAATAGGCATGAATTTTGTACTTATTTAAACATGATTTATAAGTCTAGTAAGTTTGACTAAATATAATATTTATTTTGCTCATTTCTTATTTTGTTATTGAAATAATATATATTTTTATTAAAATTATTTTTAATAATATTTAAATTTTATTTTAATTTATAACTTATTATCAATCGAATAATTTTTTAATTTACTTAAATTTAATTTATAATTTATAAATCAAATTGATGTGAAATATTTTATCTTAAATTTAAACTTTAATTCGCTTTAAAATAAGTCGTCCTAGATTTGCACCATCTCTGTCCTGATCGAGTTCTGTCGTCGCAGCCTCCATGGCCAGAGCTCGAGATAGTGGAATGGTAGTCTCCTTCACTTGTAATAGCAGCAACAATGTGGTCTTGGTGGAGAAGATTTTTCAGAGCAACAACGGACAGAGCCGTCGAGGGAGATTTAGGGTTTCGATTAAGACAATGATTTGGATTATCATGTGGAATGAATCAACGATTTTAGCACCCTTAAATGGTTGAGATGACCGAACTCTGAGCGGCAAGACATAAGGCTAAACATCTCAACCTCGGATAACTTGATTTCAAGACAGCTAAAAGCCTAAAATTGGTAGAGGTGGCCGAACTACGGAGATACGCATCGGGGTCGACAGTTTCAAGAGGTATTCTTCAATAGATCAATTGGGTCTCTGTCTATTATTTTTTTTTCATTTTTTTCTCCTTTTTCTCTCTCGCTACTGTCTAATGAGAGAGAGAGGGAGATGGGGATCTAATCTCTATGCTCTACTTTGGTTTGGTGTTATGGTTGTATTTTTCAATTTCTTTATCCTTGTCACATTTTGGTGGATTTTCAGCTATACCATATTAATGGCGGTGGAGGTGATGTTACAGTAGTGTAAATGGCGATCAGGATGGAGAAAAAGGGGTATGGTTAGCATGATAAGTTTTGTTTATGTTCAATACAGTTTTGTGTGTGTGACATTATTAGGTAGGAACGAATTTACTATACCTCAAAGAAAGAGAAATGTTTTTAAAATTTTATTTTTATTTTTATATTTTTAAAAAGAGAGAAATATTTTTATCTTATAATTTTGATTTTTTTTATTTGTATTTTTAATTGTGAAATATTGTTATTTTGTATTTTTAAGAGAGAAATATTTTTTTTATTTTGTATTTTGAAAAGAGAAAATATTTTTATCTTATAATTTTCAATTTTTTATTTTTTATTTATATTTTGAAAAGAGATAAAATACTTTTATTTTGTATTTTTTGAAAGATAGAAATATTTTTTTATTTTTTTCCTATTTTTTAATTTTATTTTTTTCCATTCTACCCCATATAATCGTTTCGCGCGTTACTATTTAGAAGAAAAAAAGGCAATGGAGTCGCTTTTAGCATTTATTTAACTTAAAGGGTGACTTACATTTAAATGATTTGGAAGTTAAAATTTAAGTTTAGTAAACGTTAAACATATGTAACGTTGTCAAATTTGGTCTATCTTTAAATTCGAATTCGGTGCATTATGAGTGTTTCTTATTTCATACATACATCTAAATATTCTTAAAATATAATTTAATACTCTAAATATAATAATATATTTCTTCAAATTTCAGATTTTATTACTTTAAAATCTTCATTACATAAAAATAATGATAATTACATTATTCTTTATTTTATTACAAGAGTGATTTTTAATACGTCACAATAGATACATAAATATTTAACTAATTACATTTACCAGACTCAGCTGAATTTTTTTTTCTTTTCCTTCTTAACTTGTAACGTTCATGGTGTTCATAACCATAGCACCTTACAAGGGCACTTGTCAGCTTGTCACCGTACTTCACAGGATTCTTCAGTTTGTTCTATCGTCGCTGAAAATGTTTTTATTTTAAACAAGTGTAAGCATTTGATTGCTCAATAAATTCTAGCAGTTGTATAACAACAAAATCAAGAATCATATAATCTTTCTTTCGAAAACTTCTATAACTGAACAATAGTTATGAAGCAGTATGAACAACATGAATAATTTTTTATTCCTATCATTTAACACATCAATAACATATTAATTACCACTTTTACGACTTAACTCATTCTATACAACAATATATGTTAAAAGAATTACCTTTTCAACATACATTTATAAAACTAATATTCAGCACACATCGAGTCTCCAATAGTTATCGATTTAATAATCTGAGTGGTTCTCTGCCAAAAACTAATGAATTAATTTTTCGTCTCATCTACACTGTCTTTTACAGCAAGTTAGATTGGTTTTTAGCTCATCTTAAACTCTTGCCCATAGCAAAGAAGTCGTTTAACTCGGAAACTACACATCAACGATTAAAGAGTTCGACTGTACAACAACTTAAACTTAATTTACCATTCTTACATTTGTATTGTTGAAATAATCAACAAAAATTCTTTCTTCAAATAGTTCATGAATAAACATAATTTTTACAACTTGAACAGTTCAATCATAGAACAATTCATCTTAACAGCATATAAGTGTAAACAATTGGGCCGTACCATAATTCATGAAACACATCTTGTACAAATATAACACATTTGCACATAGATTATAACTTACTCGGATACAACATTCGAGTAAGTTAAACAAACTAGCATTCAATAAAATATGAATGAAGTTAGAAAACTTGCCTTAAGCACAGCTACAGGGTATAGTTTACGCTATACTGCTCGTCGAAATCCCTATATATCACATAAGGATAATGCATCCATTAGTTACGTAAAGCCATTTAGTATTGGCTTACGTTAACTTTATACATTACTTTTATGTTCGTGTTATTAAACTCGTATTCATTTCTTTGTTTGTTATGTTCGTTATCGTTTAGTATGATTTTTTGTCTTTTTAATGTTACGACATTCGGAGATGTCATAACCCTTATTATCGTCTTCTACGATGGCTTTAGATTACCTTATTTCATATCTTACAATGTCCAATTCATTTGATTCGGAACACTTTTCAAATTCGTTAATACTTGACACGACATTTTGATGTGCATACGTCGTACGCTCGATTCGCCTATGCAACACGCCCTTGCGTACACTCGACACACCTAACTTATCTATCATACATCGTTTCACCTTTTCCTAAACCATATTTTCAAAGTTTAATGATTAGAACTAAGAAATAATGGTCAAACATGGCTTGACACCAAGTTGTTTCGAAGTAACCACCACGGTTTGCCTCCGATTGCACAATAACTCTAAAAATGGCCATTTTGGAACCTTTTCCCGACCTCAAATCATCTTTCTAAATCATCTTGAATCATCCAAATCGGAGTTTGTATAAAAAAATTATGCTCGATTTACTAAAGGACGTCAAAATAGTCCACCCGAACATTTAGGCCAGCGCCCTGACGCCCATCTTAGGGTTATTTTTAGAGCCCCAGCGCTGGAAGGCAGAATGGAGCTCGACCATTTTGCCCTAAACAAAAAAATTGCTTGACTCGTCACCTTAACTTTAACGTTCCATAACTTCGTCATCCGATATCGGAATGAGTCTGTTCTTGAGAATTTTCTTCGTTGTAACAAATTCTTCAAATCCCTTCATATGAAATAATTTTTACAATTCCCTAACAAGCCTAAAAATTGGCTCAAAAGTCCTACTTCATTCATTCTACGGCTTTTAATGTTTATCATTCGTTCGTCCGTAACTTACTCATCCGAACTCGGAATGAGTTCGTTCTTGAGTTCATGACATACGTTTTCTAACATTCTTATGAAATCCTAATTATTTAGATTCCTTATCTGTCATTACAATTTCGTCCGAAAATCATAACCAACTACGATTTCAACTATTAACGTCATTTATTAAAATTTTCGCCATAACTTCGTTATAGGCTAATTTTAATTCGTTCCAAAGGGAACATTTACACAATTTAACTACATCTAATATTCCCTAACCAATCATATAACAACTAGCCTATACACGATGGTTTTAAACTTGTCCATCAACAACAAGCTCTAATTAGGATAATTTTAAATTTGTCCATCAACAACTTGTTCTTCGTTCGTTCTTCGCGCTCTTCGTGTTCTTCGTTCGTTCTTCGTTTTTAATCGATATTTTGATTATGATTTCATTTTAACATGCATATTATTGTTTTAAGTCCATTAATTCTTCCTTATTTCTCCATATCTTTCATATTATTCATACAAATCATCCAACTACGAAGCACTTCATACAACATATGAAAGCTTAAAAGAAATAGATGAAGAGAAATTTCAAGTTCTTATTACTTTCATATATCTATGGTTAAACCATATTCATTCATCATTTTCTACCATTTTTTACTCACTTAATCAATAAGTTATATGATTTTATACATGAACTTAAAAAAATGTATTAAAGTAGGTTTTGATATTATCTTTCTTCTTTAATCTTCTTCCTTATTGATAAAGCTTGCAAGATTGTTAGCTCTTCATCTTCCTTCTCTTCTCCTTCTATTTGAAAATCACTCTCTCCCTCTTAATATTGTGCCTTTGTTCTTGAATGTGTTGGTTGAATAAACCAACACATTCAAGCAAATGACTTGTTATTTATAGAAAAAGCAAGAGTTAGAGCATTATGGTCATTAAATTAATTTTGCCTTCGTTACGAATTGGTCACTCAACTTAGAGTTTTAATTAACCAAGCCCTTAGGTCAAATCTTACAAATCATTCCCTCATCATCCACTATATATTTAATTGAAATGATGAAACTACTTTTTAGTCACCATTTCACTATTCACAACTCCTCATTTTTTACCACATATTACTTAACCTGGCCACACCTAACTTAATAATGGTTAAATGTTAACTCACCCATTGTTAATTGGTGAGAAAATAAAAGGCTAGCCACTTTTGTGGACTTTGACTATTTGACTTTTCGTATTTATACCGTATAATTTTTGAATTATACTTCGTATTATTTTTATAATATACTTGTATAATAATTCGTAGTATACTCGTATTCTTTTCGTATAATAATTCATATTATACTCAATTCATTATTAATATTATTCTTGTGTAATAATTCATATATTACTAATATTCTTTTATTTAATCTTCTTAAATTCAATACACAGTCTAAAAAATACGTTTATAGTTTCTCAAATTTTATTTGATATTTCGTATTTCCTCATTATTCTAACATTAGCGCGCTCTTCGAAAAATCAAAAACTGAAATTTTTTTTAGTGAATAGTGTTTTTCAGTGACGTTTTCCCAAAACATAGTTAAACGATTAAAAAGTACATAACAATATTTTTCTTCGCTTTTATTTCGTTCGATTTCTGCACATTCTTTTTTAAAAAAATTATTAAATAATATGACTTTTCACGACATATTTGTGACGCCCCCAAAATAGGTATACATCACCTATCTTGAGTCGCCAAATACATGGTACAAAATTCAAATACAACTTAATTATACAACAAATGTAAAATACGACAAAACATATCTTTGTGAGTTTTAATACAAATATTATCATCTAGACAATATTCACACTCAATTGAGTCCTCATTACATTTATTATCACACTATTTAATGTAATAGTGAAGACTACTAATGCTATTATCCGGACCGTCACTCCCGCTTCTCGACTAGTCCTTGTTACGCTCTCATTTCAAGAAGAGAAACAATGAAAGTAAAAGGTGAGCTCAAATAGCCAAAGAAAAAATATTATGACTAAGATAATACGTAATAAATAATCGTTAAACTTCAACAAAGGTTAAACCGATACAATATAACAAACATCAAGTTTAATCATAATGAACAAGCAATCCATTAAAAGAGTCAAGTAGAGAATAAAATCTACTATCTTTTATGATTTAAAAGGTTTTTCATCACTTTTATCGCTGGGACTCAGCTTAATAAATAATTCACATCATCCCTGCACTACCTCCAAGGATATTCATTAGTATCACAACCACAAATTATCCATGCACTACGGGCCAAGGATATTCGTGTATTCATCAATGGTCATGATCATGCCAACAACTGTACATCAATGCGCTACGGACCAATGAGGACTTTTACCACATCATTTGTAACATTACGGTCATGATTATACCGATTAATCCCTGGTCATAATCATACCAAGTCCATCTATACACTACATGTATGACGCCCCAAAAAATAGGTATACATCACCCATTCTGAGTCGCCAAATACATGGTACAGAAACAACTACAACTTTTATTATTACAATTGTCGTGCAAAATACGACAACACATATGCTGTGAGTTTAAATGCAAATATTATCTTCTAGACAATATCCACACTCAAATAAGTTCTCATTACATTTATTGATACACTATTTTACAAAAATAGTGAGGACTGCTAAAACGACTATCTAGGACCATCACTCTTTACCCCGACTGGTTCCTGCTATATTCTCACCTCCTGAGAAGAAAAATGGAACAAAAAGGAAAAGGGTGAGCTCAACTAACCATTTAAAGAAAGAATATTATGACTAAGATAAAGAACAACAATTTATCGTTAGCCTTCAACAAATCAATAAAATATAATGGACAACTAGTTTTAGATCAATATTCGCAGCGAAAATAACAATTCATTAGAAGAGTTACGTAGAGAATGAGTTCTACTATCTTCTAAGATTTAAAAGTCCATCGTCAATATTTTATCCCTGTAACAACAATCAATATACATCTTTAATCAAATATTCATCTTTGCACTCTGGGCAAAAGATATTTATTTGTATTAGTCATGTTCATCTCAACACTGCTCATCTTTTTTACTACGGGCCAAAGATATTCATCGATTAATCATTTATCTTTGCACTACAGTGCCAAAGATATTCAAGAATATCATCATTTAGGATCGAGGATGATGAAAAATATTTTAAAGAAAATGAATCCAGTGAGATAGAAGGACAAATATTAGGGATTCGTATAACAGTTTATCCAAGATCAATAATACTTCATAATAACCAATTGTGAAGCAGAATTCAAAATAAAATCAAAATATGGATTCAATTTCAAGAATAAGAGTCACAACTGATAACTTGGAAGGAGAAGAAAAATATATTTTTTTTCTTTTGTGAATGATGCCGTGAACAAGAATGGCGTGAGCGATGCCGTGAACAATGACTCATGAACAATACCCGTGAACAAGAATGGCAAGTGAAGAATTATCATGAAAAGTTCCAAATTTGATTAAAAGTTCGCACCAATATTCCTATGAAATGATAATAGATGAAGCGAAATTTCTAATCATTTCGTGAATTATAAAGCAATACTACCATAGTAAGTTCAAATTCAAGAATACGAGATGAAATAATATCGCTTACATAATATGGAGTATGAAAGAAAATAATATTTCTTACGAGTATTGCAATAAAATAATATTCATTACCTTAGTAGAAGCTTGAATTTGACTGGAATATCGGATATTATTCTGAGAAAATCTTGCAGAAAAACTACGCTCAAAATATTCTTATACTCAAGAAAAATACTCACAATACTTTAGAATAAGAATTTTCTGATTTATGAAAGTGTGATTGAGGAAGGAGGGGTTACCCCCTATTTATAGTGCAACGAGAAGGAGAAAGCCAACTGAATCAGCCTAACTCTGCCAAACTTATTTTTTCCTCCGTCTCACCTACTGCACATGCCTAACTTTTCCTTTGTTTTGATTGGATGAGAGCCCACCAATTGTTTGAAATAAGGAAAGCTAGCCTAACTCTTCCCATTTTTTCTCTGCCAAAATCAATGCTTTAACTTTACCATTTCAAAGGTTGGTGCCCACCATCTTTAATTAACTTTGCAAGCAACGAAAAATTCCACCACCCACCACTTTTAGTCACATGTATATATATATATATATATATATATATATATATATATATAATTATAAAATATTATAATAATATTTTGAATAAATATTCTATCGGAGAAATAATTGCCAAACTTTCAACAAATAAATCATACTAAAATTCCTTCATTTATATCCACATAAAATAAATATTTCCTTATCATATAAATTAATAATTAATTATTCACAAATAATATTACAGAATCACAATTATGACAACCAGTAGTTCCCGAGAAAGAGGGGCTTTACGATAAATATTTCTCCTTACGGTATGATTAGGTGACCAAACCTCTCCTCGATGAACTTTTCTAGACATTGCCAATAATGCTATCTAATAATATTATTCAAATAATATAAATTATTGATCTGATAATGGGAAATATTTTGCAGTGACAATTATTGAAACAACAATTATATAAACTAACAACGCAACAATTATTGAAACAATAAAATAAAATATTGAACAGTAATTACCGTAATAATTATTGAGTAAAGCCTTCACGTAAGAATCAATAATTCAACAATCAATGCGTAATACCGTCTTCTTTGTGCAGAACCACGCCAGACATCGTATTTTAACCACCATGTAATCCAACAGTGTTAACGTAATAATTACGTCGTTATTTATAAAAACTCAAATTTGTCATTTTCTTCATCCGACAGTTATTCTGTTATGGGGCCCACAAATGACTGCGCCGTCATACGAATATTTTCGACCAAACGAGAAGCTTTAATTTTCGTGCTTATCTTAATTGTTGGTTTAGTTTATGCATGGCGAAAGGGGGCATTGGAATGGTCTTAGCTCCTAAATATTCAGACAATAAAAAGAATATTTCCCGACAAAAATGATTATTTTATAACCACTTGCTTATTTTGTAAATTTTGCACATTTCACCCATAACCAAAGTATTATATCAAATTAACTCCTTATTATTTCAAGATAATAAATAGAGAAATTCAATTTTATTTATAATAAGTTGGGGTCTTACAACAGGCCACAGATGACTTTCAACATAATATAAACATGAGGATGATGACAATGATATAAGAATTCAATAAAAACAAGTTCAAGAATTAATTTATCCAAAGAATTCTAATAACGCCTCAAATTGTCAACATGATACTTCTTTGTAGAGTAAAATTCAAGAATGCTCGTAAAAATATTTTCATGAAAAGATCTTTGGATGAAGCCTTGAATATCATGGATATTCCACTAATTTCATGGAATATAGAAGTCAAAACTTTAACCAACCGAGTATAATAAAGAATGGAATAACAAAAGAAATTACGGTACGCGATCGGAACGGTGTCACGCGTAGCACGCAATGACAAGATATTCCAATGAATAATAAATAATGAAACCGATTAAAGTAAAATTGCACCGACAGGATGTTCCAATGAGAATAATAAATAACGGAACCAAAGGTTATGCGTAAGCGCACGCACGGGATGTTCCAAATGAATAATAAAGAATGGAATAACGAAAGAATTTCACCATGTATGCGATGCTTGGCATATACGAGTTATTCCAACATAATGATAAAGAATGGAATAACGTAAGAATTTCACCAAGTATAGGTAGAGCCGCAGATATACAGCTTTATTCCAATGAATAAAAAAAATGGAATAACGTGAAGTTCTCTTCATGAATACGAAAGAAATAATACCCTTACCTTAAACAAATGGATATAGGAGTAGTGAAGTAGCGAGAATACTTTTCTTCTTTCTCTATAGTTTCTCTCTAGAGTTTCAAAGAATTAAGTAAGAAATAATGAAGGAATGAGCTTCTATTTATAGGAGAATGGACCTAATAAGAACTAATTCATGAACGGTCCATATTGATTTACTTTTTAAGCAGACGGTCAGTTGGTTTACTATAAAATATTCTAATAAAACAAAAATTTTAAATAAAATATAATATATTCATTTTTATATAAAAAGAATTTACTATGCAAATACTATGCGGGCACTATATGCAAACACTATGCATAATAAAATATAATATATTCTATTTATAGTCTAATAAAACGAATAACTTTATAAAAGTATTACATTTTATATAAAAGATTTTACTATGCAAAATACTATGCATAATAGAATATAATATATTTTATTTATAGTCTAATAAAACGAATAACTTTATAAAAGTATTATGTTTTATATAAAATGTAAAATCCTAAATTTTACGAATAAAGATTTAATTTTCTCGAAATATTTTTTTGAAAATTATGGTGTAGATTTGAGATAATGTTATAGTTGTGGGTAATATTTCTAAATTTTGCAAAGTATGCATAGTAGCACACGGTATTGATTATTGATGCTTACATGAGAAGTCACTCAGTTTTGTTCAATTATTGCTTCAGTAATTGTTGCATAGTATCTCACGTTAATTGATTCAATTATTTTCGATATTTTATATATTATTAAATCAATAATTGAGATGACAGAGTTATTAATATTATTATTTGCAATATTAACGATGTCTAGAAGTTCTGCCAAGGAGAGGTTTGGTCACCTAATTGCGCTTCAATAGGGAGAAATCCTTATTGGAAAGCCCTTTCTTTCTTGGGAACGACCTGGTCGATTAATAGTGTGAATTATAATAATGATGATGAAATTTTGTTTTATTAGTATTATTAATGTAATAAAACAAAAAACTTTTTATATAAAATGAATACTTTTATAAAGTTATTCGTTTTATTAGATTATAAATAGAATATATTATATTTTATTTAAAAGATTTTGTTTTATTAGAATATTTTATAAGAAATCAATCTGGATAATCTGCTTAAAAGTAAATCAATCTGGACCGTTCAGAATTAATTACTATTCACCCATTCTCCTATAAATAGAAGCTCATTCCTTCATTATTTCTTACGAAATCACCAAACTCTAGAGAGAGAAACTATAGAGAGAAAGAAGAAAAAAGTATTATGCTACTTCACTACTCCTATATCCATTGTTCTAAGGTAAGGGATATTATTTGTTGTACTTTCGTAAGGGTATATTATTTTTTCGTATTCATGAAGAGAACTTCATTATTCCATTCTTTATTATTACATTGGAATAACTCAGATATCGCTGTAGCTACCCTATACTTGGTGAAATTCTTCATTATTCCATTCTTTATTATTATGTTGGAATAACTT